>JAJQJQ010000046.1:1800000-2122932 GCA_028622995.1 Panagrolaimus kolymaensis | reverse complement strand
GAAAAAATTTATCAAACTTTTACTGAAGCTTGCTTATAATTGGATTTGGTTGAAGACGATAAAGAATGGTATCGAGTACTCGCAGAAGCCCATGTTTCTTTATTACCATACCAAATGCGTTCTTTATTTATCCACCTTTTAATTCATTGCTAACCATTAGCTCCACAAAATTTTTGGGAAGAGTTTAAAGAAGACATGGCTGAAGAATTTGCAATATCAATGCTCATGGAAATTGGCATTAAAAAAGCATATCGTGAAATTGCCAAATTGTTAGAAAAAAAACGATAAAATTTTATCTGATTTTCCAACAATGAATCAAAATATTACTTTTGACGAAGAATATGATCGTTACGATCCCTCATTTGACCAAGCCATTGGGGAACAAATGTATGCCACAATGAATGAAAAGCAAAAGAAATTGTTGATAAAGTTTTAATTGCAAGCGAAAATGTCAATGAAAATTTACAAAAATTTTATTATCTTGATGGTTCTGGTCTTGATAGTCCTGGAGGTTCTGGCAAAACATACATTTATAAAACTTTGTGGCATTTTTTAAGATTTAAAAGTAAAAAAGTTAAAACCATGGCATTTACTGGAATTGCAGCTATTTTATTACCTGAAGGAAAAACAGTTCATAAAACATTAGGGCTAACAGTTCCTCTTTATTCAGACTCAAATTCAAGCTTAACTTCAAAAACAAAACAAACATAATCATTAAAAAATACAGACGTTTTCATTTGGGATGAAACTCCTATGGCACCTCGATATGCTCTCGAAATCATGGATCGAACTTCGAGAGATTTTACTAAAATCGATGAACCATTTGGAGGTAATATTGTGATAATTAGAGGTGATTTTCGTCAATTATAACCTGTCCGAAAAAATGGCACTCGCTCAGAATGTGTTAACTTATCGATAAAATTTAGTGATTCTCAGGAAAAGTTTTGAAAATTTAAATTACACCAAAATATGCGTGCAGATCCTGAAGAAATTGATTTTGCTAAATATTTATTAGAAATTGGGAAAGGTAAAGATAATGATGAAAATGATATAATGGAAGTCCCTTCAAACTTTATTATTTAAATCAATTTAGTTGAAGAAGTATACGGTAATTTAATAAGACGAAATCGATTAGAAGATGCTGCAATTTCTGCAATTCTTTCTGCAATAAATGCTGATATTGATGAGTTAAATAATGTGGTCGCATTGTTACCCGCTGAAAAAAAAAATTTACAGCAGCATTGATACAGCAACTGAAGGTGGAGCTTTGCAAGAATATTTAAACAGCCTAAATCCTCCCTCATTACCTCCTCATGAACTTCGTTTGCGAAAAAATACTGTTGTTTATTCGAAATCTTAGTCAAGCTGAAGGATTATGCAACGGAACAAGAATATTGGTTATTGGCTTAATGAACAATACATTGCAATGCAAAATTTTAACTGGTGATAAAAAGTGTGATATTGTTATGATCCATCAAATTCTTCTTTATAATGAAGAAAACTACCCCTTCACATTGGCTCGAAGACAATATCCAGCAAAAATAGCTTTTGCCATCAATAAAAGCCAGGGTCAAACATTTAAAATAGTTGATAATGATTTAAGGAAAGATATATTTAATCCCGGGCAAATGTATATTGTTCAGCTTTAGAAAAATATAAAAAAATTTGGCCACATAACAAATGCAAAGCTAAAGTTAAAGTTTAAAAAAAAATATCTTATCAAAAATAAAATCAACAGATAAATAAAATATAATTAAAACAACTTTTTCTTTTAATATGCCAAGAAGAAGCTAACAGAAGAATAAAAGTTTTCCTTTTTGTTTTCTTTCATATAATCATCGAGCCCATCACTTGAAGATGGAAAAATCGAAAATATATGTACTTGCCATAAAGGTTAGCTTGGATAAGAGAGCGCAATAAATAAAAAACCAAAAAATAATCACCAAATACGGTGAATGAATCACTTTTAAAGAAAAATAAACTTTTGGTTAATGAATAAAAGCTTGGAAAAGTTTTTCATTAAAGTAATATTTATGAGCCGCAAATGTCGGAAAATAACCGCAAATTGCAAAACCGCAAATGTCGTAAATCGCCGCAAGTGTCGAATCGGAAATGACATAAAGTCGTCGTCGTCAATCTTTTGTGAATCCAAATTATTTCTGTAAACACATTTTTCTTTTGATATGCAAAACAAGATTGACCTTTTTCAATATGGGTACATACATGATCAAACTAAAAACTCGAGAGAGAGAAAAAAAATTAGGTATTATTTTCACTTTTATTTGCGTCATAATAATCATGGAACACTCTTTTTTCCCAAATACAAAGGTGTGTCTCTTTTTTGGTATATTAATTTTTAGAGCTAAGAAAGAAAAAGTTTTAGTTCCGTAACTGCCAAGCCACCTTATAATCGTTGAAGCCGCCACCCAAAAAAATGCAACATTAAAGACTTTTGGGTTACTGTAGCTCATAACTTTTTAAGCCTACAAAAAAACGCCACTAATTTATTGACTAACAAAAGTTAACTAAATAATTATTTTTAGATATTTATCAAGCTTCGTATTAATTATGGCAGTATTTTTATTTATCTTTCATATATTCAATTTTATTTTAGTTTTAATTACAAATCAAGCTTCAATAACATTTATTTCATTAGAAAATGATAATAATATTATTTATCCCTCCATTTTGTTATGTCCAGAAATATCTGTTTTAGCGTTAGTCCACTTTCTTTCTTTTTTCTCCACAAAATTTTTTTTACCCTTTAATTTTCATTTTTGAGGTGTCAATGGTTGGATGAAACAAATTGCATTACAAATGTTAATTTAAAAACTGAATTTGGAATGAGTTGTGTTGAAATTATTTCGAATTCCAGCTATAAATTAAGCAATTTATTAGGTAAATATTTTTTTAAACAATGGATTTTTAGACGAATTTGGAAAAAAAAATTTAGATGTGTTATGCCCCATTAGAATCACGCTGGATTACAGCGATAATAATCTTAATCAAACGAAAGTAAGTTAAATACTTCGATTCATAAATTTATTTATTTTTATCAATTTTTTTTTTGGGTAAATAAAGAGTGAAAAAAAAGAAGCATTTTTAGCTTTATCTCAAAGTTGGCCGTTTATCAGCTTACGATTATGTAGAATCCAATTCCAAAGGTGAATCCTTGAATGCTGTGATCGATCAAGTAACAGAAAATTTGGAAACCACTGAACAACAAAATAGCGGCGATACATTGTTTTATGATTATGCTTCATTATCGGGCGATGCAACTCGATTGAATTTAGATAATTCAAAGTAACATTTCTCTCATCTTTTTTTAGAAGCGTTAATAACTTTGGATAATTTTTTAGAGAATCAAAAATAGCTGAAATAACGATTAATTTTCGTGAAGGTACTTTTCATCAAACAGCTTTAAGCGATTCTTACACTTTACTTAATTTAACAAGTAAGTCACTTTTCGATCTCCATCGTGTGCCTATAAACTCTAAACTTTTAAAATATACTAAGTTTTTTAGTTGATCTTGGAAGTTCGCTAAGTTTATATTTTGGTTTCACCGTTCTAACTTTATTTGAAATAATAATATTTTTCTTTTACGGACGTTCAGATGAAATAATAAATTTATATCCTCCGCCATCCAAAGCAATAATATATGATTTACCTAATCGAAAAATGATGGAAAAACGTTCTAAAAATGATATAAAAAGAAAATTAGCTGCAGAAAAACAACGACAACTAAATTTAGCTACCATGCTTCCACCAATTTATTAATTTATGATTTTTAATGTGATTTTGATCATTTGAAACAAAGCCGTAATTTGGTAGAGCTACATAAATTGCTTTATAGTGCATTAGTGGCATCATGATCGATGGCGAAATTAATGCTAACAATCCCGCCGCACCCCGAGCGAAGCGAGGGGTGCGGCTGTTTTAGCAATGAGAACGCCCGATCTGCTAACCGAAATTTATGATTTTTTTTATTTCGTGTAATTATGTTGATATTAGAGGGCTCTTTAGGGTCAATTTTTCGTCGCATTGACAAATTTTTAAAAAAAATAGAAGGAAGTATAGAAAAAAAGTGCTTAATCACAACATTTTAAAAGTTCACAATGTCCCGCTGAGCGTTGCAGCAAAGTTAACGCATATTCTGGCTATAAAAATCGTTTTCTCCACCCTCAATTACCTCTATGAGTAAGCTAACTTTAAAAAACATCACATAAAAATAGATGTATGCCGCTATGGAAATTTAAATATTTTGATTTAGAGTAAAAATATCATTGGCTAAAGTTCCTTGTTATACATTTGCTGTGTGGCGTAGGCGTTGAAGGCGGTGATGTTTGGATATTTCTGTCATAGGTTCGAATCCCCACAATTTTTTTTTATTAATTGTTTTAATTGAATTGAGACAATTATATCCAAATAATTTTTTATGATTTTTAATAATGTTTTCATTAGAAAATATGCAAATTTTTAATAAAATATTCACAAATTTTACTTTTTTTATGAATATTAAGTTTCTTTATTATGAAATTAAAGCGAAATTATTTTTAACGATTTTCAATGAAATTTTTTTTAACTAAGCTTTTGGATCGTATATTTTTTTTTCTAAATTTAATTGGATTAGCATACAAAACTTTTAGGTATTCTAAACGCAAAATTTAATTAAAAGTACGCTGACGTTTAGTTTATGAAAAGAATAAACATAGGGAACTTTTTTTATTATTTTCGGTGAGTTTAATCGAAAAGTAACTTGAATATTTCCTTCTTATTAATTTTTATTGTTCGTTCGTTTTCGATTACTTTTGGTCGCAGTCCCAGGGCTACTAGGCTTCGCTTTTTCCCATACATATTATTATTCTTTTTCTCTCTGTTTTTTTGTATCTTATCTTGAAATCTTTTATATTAAAATAGGAAATTCACCTAAAAAATTTGCATAAATTAGAATGAAACTATATTTTGTTTTCCAAGCGCGATGAAATGATTTGGGTAATTTTCATATACATAAAAAATCAGCAAAACATGGGTTTGCTTGCTGCGCAAATTAAGTGATTTAACTATTGTAAGCTTGCTCGATGACTATAACCTTAACTTTTTGCGAATTTTTCACAAGCTGGTATAAATTTTTTTTTAATGGTTCAGTTCATTGTTTATTTTGATTCGTGCAAAAAAAAAGTTTTAAAGGCTTACACATGTTTCAATTTTTAGGATCTCATTATTGAAAATTAAGTGATTAAAATAGACACGAGTGATAAGATTGTTCGGGAAAAGTTTTAATTTTTATAAAAGTCAATACAATAACTTTTTGGAAAAGTAATTATTAAAACATAGGCATTAATACGAGTGGCAATTTTGTATTTTTCAATAAAACAAGTAAGATCGCCGACCGGAGGCAGCGGAGTTTCTAGTAATTATTGTTGCAGACGGCTCAAGAGATTAGTGCACAAGATTACTATGTAAAAAAACAAAAGGCTGTTCAGGAAAAAACTTTTAGACGGCTAATGAGATTAAATTTTTTTTATTGATTTCAATAAATTATTTTATATGTTACACTGAAACAAACAGCCGCAGCACCGTCTTCGATTGTTATTACCCAACTTCTTTACCAACTATTTAATATTGAAAAATTTTTTTAAAAATGTTAAAAATTAAAAATTTTGTTTTATTCTTGATTAGATAAGATGTAAAAGCAACTCGTATATTCGCAAGATTTTTGATGTAAAAAATGTTTTGGTGTAAATTGAAAAAAATAATAATTATAAGGTCAATTACAAAATAAAATTTTTAGTTTTTTTTTCCAATTTTCTATTGTTTTCTGAAACAAAGCATGTTTGAAAAAAGGTATTTTAAGCAAAAAATTTAAATATAACTAATTGTCGGACCAAAAATTTTTTTACTGTTAAAAATCGAAGACGGTGCTGCGGCTGTTTGTTTCAGTGTAACATATAAAATAATTTATTGAAATCAATAAAAAAAATTTAATCTCATTAGCCGTCTAAAAGTTTTTTCCTGAACAGCCTTTTGTTTTTTTACATAGTAATCTTGTGCACTAATTTATCTTGTCTTTCTTGTCGCAATTTTTCTTGGGACATCCTCTGGATGAATGAAATTGTGTTAATAAATGTATTTTTGATAACTTTTCCACGCTGTTCACAAAAAAAGCAATTATGATGTTTTCAAAGTCCTCGATCATTCTTTTTTCTCCCTCCAAGCATTGCATTTTCAAAGTAATGTTTATTTAATTTACTTCCCTCAGAAACATTTGCAATGATAAATTAAAAAACTCAACAAATGTCAAGAAGAAAATTAATTGTATCAAAATTGCTTAACTTTTTTTAAAAAAAGTGGAGTAAAACTAAATATTTTGAAAATTAAATTGTCAGTAATTTTTTATAAAAATTAATCGAAGAAAAAATAAAACAAGAACATTGGGGCCTTACCTGCGGTAAGTCCCTCAAACTAAAACATTTTACAAAAAAGAAAATCTACGGAACCGTTACATTTTTACAATCAAAACGTGGACATGGGATATTTTAAGGTATTTTATGAGAAACCTAGAGATTGCACCTGTTTTAAGGAATTCTAAAAAATTATCAAAGAGGAGATTATGTGTTTTTTTGAGGGTGCAAAATTGGAAAAAAAGAGTACCAAAACATCCATGCGTGTCTACAACAATACAATTAAAATAAACAACAGAGTCTAGGGCTTACTTTCCATTTTCATGGTAAATTTTGGAGCCCTGCCTTCGGCAGACTTCGTAAATTTTACAAAAAAATCATCTCCAATAATCAATGAGTTTACTGGGTCATACATTCCATCTCTCATATTCGTCAATCACATTTGGGCTCTTCGGGTCCCAAACCGCATTTGAATCCACACAAATATCAACTCAAACACCATTAAATATCCAAATTAAATATATTTCATCACAAAAAAAAAACAGTAGGGTCCTTCGGACCCCGAAACAATCTTCACTCGATTCCATATATGACATATTCAGATAAATCATAACCCCTTCGAGGTCCATTCATTAACCAAATTCCACATGGCCGTTCGGGCGCCCAACCCAAAAACAACCAAATATCCACAACATTTTTCACTTCGAGTAAAAAATGAAGCGCATGCGGTGAAATCGAACTTAAGACTTAAAATTACAAAGAAAATCTGCTGAATGCTTTAATGTCTACGACAATACAATAAACAACAGGGTTATTCGATCCAGCATTCCATTTTCATGGTTTATTTTGTACAATAATTTTTAATATTTTCATTCGTCAAAAAATTTTTTCCTTGCTTGTTTGCAACATCATTCATTCATTTTTTACTAAACGCTTTGTCAAAACAAAAACCATTTGAAGCACCTAATTGCATTGTAAAAAAGAAGACTAAAGAACCGTAAAAAAAACAACAAATAAAAAACATTCTTAGAGTTTCAAGCAACAAAAAAAAAATTGAAAAAAGTTTTACTGTAGGAAATTAATGTAAAAAGCATAATTTTAATCCATCCTTAAAAAGCATAAAAAAAAGATTCAATTCAGTCACAAAAAGCAAAACACAAAATGCTGCTGCAAACACTTTTGATAATAAAAAAAATGATAAAACAAAACGACAAAAGACACGATAACATTCAATCCTGAAACTCCGCTTAAACCATGTTTTTGAGACTATTTTTTCCAAATCAATAAAAAGAAGCTGTTTTTTTTATGCATAAAACAAAGTGAAACAAGAAAATGAAAAAAATGCTGCATCGAATTGTTTACAAACATTTTTTTGTTTGAAATCGTCTTTATCCATTGTTGTTCTTAAACAAAGTTAAAAAATCTTTAATTAATATTCAAAACAATACCAACAAAACGAAATAACAAGAGTTCCAAAAAGCTTTAAAGAGCCGCCAGCGGACATAAAGTAAATCAGGGAATATAAATGTTGCATATTTTTTGTGTTTCATGCTTGAAAGGTTCTCCGACACTTGCGGTTACGACACTTGCGATTCGACACTTGCGGGCGACATTTCCGGTCGACACTTGCGGTTACGACACTTACGGTTCGACACTTGCGGTTTTACCATTTGCGGTTATTTAACGACATTTGCGGTTGCCATTTCCGATTCGACACTTGCGGCGATTTACGACATTTGCGGCTCATAAATATTGCTTTAATGAAAAACTTTTCCAAGCTTTTATTCATCAACCAAACGTTTATTTTTCTTTAAAAGTGATTCATTTACCTAGCGCTTGGTTAATGCTTTATTGACCAAAAATAGATTATTCCACTATTTTTGTCCTAATTGTTCCTTGTTTGTATTGTCGAGAGTATACTTTTATCTCTTGCTTCTTTTAAAAAGGCCACCAAATGAAGCGCAGCTCAATCCTCAAATTTCTGTTTTTTTGGAGAAACTACGACATTGCGTTCAATTTTCAAATGATTAAAATGAGGTGTCAATTATAAATCAACTGGCTTTAACTCAATAATGCATAGATCCAAGAGAGATAAAAATGCCCTATTGATCCATCGTTAGATCGCAGATGACCTCAAAAAAAAAATCAACAGGTTCACAATCTTTTTATTTTCACGAGCTTTGATTCATAATGAATAAATACATAGAAGCTTGGTTTAATTTTTATTACATATTAATGGAATTTTTGTTGCTAAAGGTGGTTGGAAGTCATGGACTTGTGCTTCCATTTTATTTTATTGACCCTTCTTTTTAGCTGAAGCTTACTTATTATTTATCTATCATGATGCAATGGCTATTGTACGAAGACTAGGAAAACCTGATTTGTTTGTAACAATGACATGTAATCCTAATTCGCTCGAAATTGTTGAAAAACTTTTCCATGGACAAACACCGGCTGATTGACCTGATTTGATTGCGAGAGTTTTCAAGCAAAAATTTAATTTTGTTGTTGATTTGATTGAAAAAAAGGTTATTTTGGTAGTTGCAAAGCTTATGTTTATACCATTGAATTTCAAAAAAGACCCTCATGCTCATCTTTTGGTTTATTGGAAGGTGCCTATAAAATGCGAACAGCAGAAGTTATCGATCGTTATATAGTGCACAATTGCCCGATCAAGAATAATTTCCAAATTTATTTAATTTAATTTCCGCTCATATGATTCATGGTCCTTGCGGTATTCGATGCAAAATAGAATTCAATTGTTCTAAAGGTTTCCGTAAAAATTTCCAAGAAGAAAGAACTCTTGATGAAGACGCTTATCCAACTTATGCAAGACCAAATAATGGAAGATCAAAAGCGAAAACATCAGGATTTGTCGCAGATAATCAATATTTTGTCCCACATTGTCCTAATCTTTTGCTTTTAATGAACTGTCACATTAACTTTGAAGTTGTCTCTTCTATTAAAGCTGTAAAATATCTTTATAAATACATTTTCAAAGGCCATGATTCAGCAGCAATTAAAATTGTTGATAGTGTTGTCCAATACGATGAATGTGAATCATTTTTAAATAGCCGTTATAAGGGAGCAACTGAAGCAGCTTGACAAATTTTTAAATTCGAATTGCATGGTAAAAGTTACTCTATTACCCGACTTCCTCTTCATTTGCCAAATAAACAAAGGGTTAATTTTATTGATGCTGAAAACATTGACGGAATACAAGCAGCTTTAGATAATAAAAACAATGTTAATGGATTATTTTGAATTGAATAAGCGATATTCTAAAGCAAGAGACTATTTTTATGGCGAAATACCCGAACATTTCATTTGGGATAAAAATAATGAAACAAATAAATTTCAATAGAATACGCGTGAAGGTGCTTTTAACAATCTTGGTAGAATGTACACATTTTCTCCCACACATCAAGAACTATTCCACCTTCGAATACTTTTAAATCATGTTAAAGGTGCAACAAGTTTTGATGAATTGAATACTGATGATGAAAAAATTTATCAAACTTTTACTGAAGCTTGCTTATAATTGGATTTGGTTGAAGACGATAAAGAATGGTATCGAGTACTCGCAGAAGCCCATGTTTCTTTATTACCATACCAAATGCGTTCTTTATTTATCCACCTTTTAATTCATTGCTAACCATTAGCTCCACAAAATTTTTGGGAAGAGTTTAAAGAAGACATGGCTGAAGAATTTGCAATATCAATGCTCATGGAAATTGGCATTAAAAAAGCATATCGTGAAATTGCCAAATTGTTAGAAAAAAAACGATAAAATTTTATCTGATTTTCCAACAATGAATCAAAATATTACTTTTGACGAAGAATATGATCGTTACGATCCCTCATTTGACCAAGCCATTGGGGAACAAATGTATGCCACAATGAATGAAAAGCAAAAGAAATTGTTGATAAAGTTTTAATTGCAAGCGAAAATGTCAATGAAAATTTACAAAAATTTTATTATCTTGATGGTTCTGGTCTTGATAGTCCTGGAGGTTCTGGCAAAACATACATTTATAAAACTTTGTGGCATTTTTTAAGATTTAAAAGTAAAAAAGTTAAAACCATGGCATTTACTGGAATTGCAGCTATTTTATTACCTGAAGGAAAAACAGTTCATAAAACATTAGGGCTAACAGTTCCTCTTTATTCAGACTCAAATTCAAGCTTAACTTCAAAAACAAAACAAACATAATCATTAAAAAATACAGACGTTTTCATTTGGGATGAAACTCCTATGGCACCTCGATATGCTCTCGAAATCATGGATCGAACTTCGAGAGATTTTACTAAAATCGATGAACCATTTGGAGGTAATATTGTGATAATTAGAGGTGATTTTCGTCAATTATAACCTGTCCGAAAAAATGGCACTCGCTCAGAATGTGTTAACTTATCGATAAAATTTAGTGATTCTCAGGAAAAGTTTTGAAAATTTAAATTACACCAAAATATGCGTGCAGATCCTGAAGAAATTGATTTTGCTAAATATTTATTAGAAATTGGGAAAGGTAAAGATAATGATGAAAATGATATAATGGAAGTCCCTTCAAACTTTATTATTTAAATCAATTTAGTTGAAGAAGTATACGGTAATTTAATAAGACGAAATCGATTAGAAGATGCTGCAATTTCTGCAATTCTTTCTGCAATAAATGCTGATATTGATGAGTTAAATAATGTGGTCGCATTGTTACCCGCTGAAAAAAAAAATTTACAGCAGCATTGATACAGCAACTGAAGGTGGAGCTTTGCAAGAATATTTAAACAGCCTAAATCCTCCCTCATTACCTCCTCATGAACTTCGTTTGCGAAAAAATACTGTTGTTTATTCGAAATCTTAGTCAAGCTGAAGGATTATGCAACGGAACAAGAATATTGGTTATTGGCTTAATGAACAATACATTGCAATGCAAAATTTTAACTGGTGATAAAAAGTGTGATATTGTTATGATCCATCAAATTCTTCTTTATAATGAAGAAAACTACCCCTTCACATTGGCTCGAAGACAATATCCAGCAAAAATAGCTTTTGCCATCAATAAAAGCCAGGGTCAAACATTTAAAATAGTTGATAATGATTTAAGGAAAGATATATTTAATCCCGGGCAAATGTATATTGTTCAGCTTTAGAAAAATATAAAAAAATTTGGCCACATAACAAATGCAAAGCTAAAGTTAAAGTTTAAAAAAAAATATCTTATCAAAAATAAAATCAACAGATAAATAAAATATAATTAAAACAACTTTTTCTTTTAATATGCCAAGAAGAAGCTAACAGAAGAATAAAAGTTTTCCTTTTTGTTTTCTTTCATATAATCATCGAGCCCATCACTTGAAGATGGAAAAATCGAAAATATATGTACTTGCCATAAAGGTTAGCTTGGATAAGAGAGCGCAATAAATAAAAAACCAAAAAATAATCACCAAATACGGTGAATGAATCACTTTTAAAGAAAAATAAACTTTTGGTTAATGAATAAAAGCTTGGAAAAGTTTTTCATTAAAGTAATATTTATGAGCCGCAAATGTCGGAAAATAACCGCAAATTGCAAAACCGCAAATGTCGTAAATCGCCGCAAGTGTCGAATCGGAAATGGCAACCGCAAATGTCGAACCGCAAGTGTCGATGGCAAGTATCGCCGCAAGTGTCGAACCGCAAGTGTCGACCGCAAAAGCCAACCGCAAGTGTCGAACCGTAAGTTGCAAAACCGCAAGTGTCGTTGCACCGCTTGAAAGCCTTCAATAAGCTCAATGAATTCCATGGCGATGTTGTCAAACTATTTGAAAAAAAAATCTTCATCGTCATTAAGTTATTACAACATTTTTTAAACACAAATTTGTTCAGAACTACTATAATAAGCGCAGTAGTGATCGAATTCACCTACGGCAAAAGCGAAGTTTTTATCTGAGACTTCACGAGTTGCATATCCCCATCGTCATAATAAATAAAAAGAGAATTAATTCAAAAATAGGCAACTAAAAAATAATGCAGATTTATATTTCATTTGCAGCTGCATTTAGTCTTTTAAATATGGTGGCTTGAGTCGACGCTGGTTGACCTAAAATTAATTGTGAGATGGCGCATGCTAGGACCGCCAGTTTCCAGTCAGTTGTTTCTATTTGCTTTGATGCATGAAGTAGGCTCTTCAAATGGGTGCAGTTGAAAGAAAGAATATTTAAAGCATAAAATAAAGCAGGAAGAATAGTATAAAAGCATAATGATGGATTAATCATAAAGAAGGAATCGCAATTCGCGACAGTTTAATATTAAAAATTTATTTTACCAATTCATTATATAATTACACAATCAAAAAATTATTAGACAATAAAACTAATGAATAATTTTAAACGTTGGTTTGTCGATTTGTGGCTTCCAAGTATCCAACTTTGCTTTCATTTGAGCTTTGAATTCTTCGACATGCATTTCTTCAAACAAATCACTCAGAACAATCTTGGCTATAGCTTTGGGAGCAAGAGAAGTCTAAAAATGAGTTAAACTTGTTATTAGGTAATAAAGCAAAAATGGCTAAAATCTTACTTTAAGAACATCAAATAACGAATCAGCTTGAATTGGATCTTCGAGAAAAATAATTTCAAGATATTTGATTTTGTTGTTTTGTGGAAGTGAAATTGGTTCATTTGGATAACAAGGATGAATTCCACGAACTTTTGCACTAAATTTTGATAATATACTCCAAGGAAATTATAAAGAAAAAATATACCGAAAAATTTCCACATTTGGAAGATGAACCAAGAATTCATTGAGAGAAATAACTTTAGATAAATCATTATTTTTAATGAGACCTTCAATTGAATTCCAATCTTTTACTTTTCCTGATTTTGTTAACCATTTAAAGTGATTACTTGAATAAATAAAAGAGCCAATGGAAATTTTAACAGCATCAATTCGATCTTGCATGTATAAACCACCAGTCCCAACATTATCAATTGAATTTGTGATCCATAAAAGTTTATCAATTTTGTCCATTTCTTCTCTATTTACAAACATGATTTTGTTATTATCAACAGTCAGTGTGATTTTATCATCAGTTCCAATATGAAAATCATCAACTATCAAGTATGGATTCTTCTGACAGAAAAATTTGCAAGTTCGTTCAAGCTTTTTCCAAAGTTCAGCATCGGCATTTTCACGGATGTAACACATATGAGGATATGGAAATGCAGTATATTGTCGTTGAATATTTTCATCATTGTAAGTAATCTTCTTTGGAGGAGAGAGTTCTTCATCGAGCTTTGGTACATGTTTTGGTGGCACAAATTTTCTACGAATAATTTGAAGGCAACGTTTCATCCAAGTTTTCTTCTTCTTGACTGGAGTATCCATGGTTCCAAATATAGGTAAGTTTTCGCCAGATTTTGAAACTTTCTTATTGTAAGCTTTTCCAAATGTTTTGTTTTCAAAAGTGAAGCTAACTTGCATATGAGCATCATGATGAACGTATTTCTAAAACCCAATGATTAAACTGAAGTAAAACACAAAAGTTTTACCTTGACAAATTTGAAGAATAATTTAGCATCCAAGAGACAATCGACGTTATTGAGGCTTAATTCAATGACCTTATTTTTCCATGGAATTTCAAGTAGCTTTTTCATTGTATCAGAGGTGGTGTGGCAAGCAAACATCCTAAAAAAGATAATAGTAAATAAAAATATTAGAAAAAAATATAAAAATTATTACCGTATAACCCTAGCATTTGGTACCATAACTAATACATCTTCCAATGGAACAAAAGCTTTATTTAAATCAGAAATAATTGAAGAAGACAAATCCAAATATTCAACTTTTCGAGATTTTGTTATCCGTTTGTAATCAAAGAATGAAATATTCATATTGAAAATTGAAATTTCTTTAGCATCACTTCTAACAACTTTATTAAAAAGTTGAACATCATGGTTATTACCACGAATATCAAGATTATCACGAGGAGATACATCCACTTTCTTTGTTACCCAAATGTTGCTTGGATTCATCAGGAATATTTGAAGTTGATCATCATCCATAAAATCCATGCATCCATCATAAGTTTCATTTTCAATTCGTTGTTTTGCTTCATTGATTTCAATATTGTCAATGATGAGATATGGCGCTTCTTTGTAGAAATATTTGCAGCTACGATCAAGTTTTTGTTTGATTTCAGCATCAGCATTTTCGATCATGTATTGGATGAGCTTCAGAGAGAAAGGAAATCCTTGTTGATGGAAATTTGAAAGATTGAACACAAGTTTTTCTTCAACCATTTTCAGCGACAAACTTTTGCAAAGAATGAAGTTAATTGAAACTCCTTTTATCCTTTCTGTTTAAGGAAGGAATAAAAAAATGAATGAAGTTGCAAAATTTGCATTTTTAAAAACGCATCAAGTAATAACGAAACTATAAAAAAGGAAATTTTGCTCAAATCAATAATCAACAATATGTTTAATTCCTATCCAACATTTCACTAACATTTAGGCACGTAAAAGTTCCAAAGTGTTACAACTCAAACTTTATTATTAAATTTTCAAACGTAAACATTCAAAAAACAAGAGAACGAAATAATAAAACAAATGTAAAACTTTATGAAACAATTAAAAAATAATTTTGAACGTAGGCTTTTCGATTTCTGGCTTCCAAGTATCCAACAAAGTTTTCATTTGAGCTTTGAATTCAGCAACATTCATTAATTCAATCCATTCACGAAAATCAAGTTCAATATGAGCTTTAGGAGCAAGAGATTTCTAAAAAGAGTACGCATAAAAATAAATTATAGAAACAATAGTGTAAACAACTAACCTTTAAGACATCAAAAAGTTGAGGAGCATGAATTATTTCTTTAAGAAATCGAAGAGAAAGTTGCTTGATATTGTTTCCTTGAGGAAAAATAATAGGTTGAATTGCATTTTGAGGATTTATTCCACGTACTTGAGCACTAAAATCCAAACTTATTTAAACAAATAATAAAATAAACAAGAAACCAAAACATACCGAACAAATTCAGCATTCGGGAGTTGAGACAATAATTCATGGAGAGAGATAACTTTATCCTTATCATTTTTGATGAGACTATAAAGTGAATCCCACTTTATAACTAATTCTGATTCGGTAAAAAATGTGAAAAACCGCTGAGAAAGAACAACAAAATTAATTGAGATGTCTTTGGCATAAATTCGATTGTTTACAGAAAAACGAAAGGCTACACCAGCAGTGATATCAATTGAATTTGTGATCCAAAGAGGTTTGTCAATTTTGTCCATTTCTTCTGGATTTTCGAACACTAACTTCTTATCATCAACCACTAGAGTAATCTTATTATCAGCTGCAAAATGAAAATCATCAACGATCAAGTATGGATTCTTCTGAGCGAAAAATTTGCAAGTAAATTCAAGCTTTTTCCATGTTTCAGCATCAGCGTTTTCACGGATGTAACACATGTGTGGATATGGAAATGCAGTGTATTGACGTTCAGCATTTTCATCACTGAAAGTAACCTTCTCATATTTCTTTGGTACAGGTGGTTTTTTGAATGGAACAGAATCACCTTGAATAATTTCGATAATTGATGCGAAAGAAGCCATCCATGAAAGAACATTTTGAATTCTTGTTGGTTTTTTCGAAAGAGGAGCGACATAACCGATTGTAGGAATTCTTTCACCAGATTCAATAACCATTTGATTGTACAGTTCAGCAAATTCTTCATTTTCGAAGTTGAAAAGAACGAGAAGTTTACCATCAAAAGCAACATTTTTCTAAAAATTAACAGTTACAAAATCGTTACAATAATGTGAGAACAACAAACCTTGACAAACTTGAAGAACAAATCAGCACAAATTGGACCATCGATGCTATTGAGACTCAATTCAGTAATCTTTTGTTTCCATGGAATAGCAAGTAGCTTTGTCATAGTTTCAGGAGTAATATGGCAATCATAAATCCTAGAAAATAGATAAGCAAGTAATAAAAAGATTACAAAGATAAAAATCTTACCGTATAATTCGAGCATTAGGAACCATTACTAAAACATCTTCCAAAGGAACAAAAGAATGATCATCTTCAGAAACAATAATCGAAGAAGTAAGCATATAAAGCGTCGAAATATAAAAAGTTTTTGCCAAGTTCAAAATTTTTCAAAACACCCTGTTTTTTTGTAAATTTTACAAAAAATGCACTGCTCTTTTTGTAAATGCCCCGCAAGTTTACAAAAAGAGCAGTGCATTTTTTGTAAAATTTACAAAAAAACAGGGTGTTTTGAAAAATTTTGAACTTGGCAAAAACTTTTTATATTTCGACGCTTTATATCCAAACATTCAACATTCACAGATTTTGTTAACACTTTAAATTCACTGATTGGCAAATAAGCATTAAAAAGCGAAATTTCTTTAGCATCGCATCGAATAATATTTTCAGTGAACTTTCCATCAAGATTATGCCGAAGGAACAAATCCATTTTTGTTGTGAGCCAGATTCTAGTAGTTTTATCCATAAACTCTTGAAGTTCATCGTCGTCGATAAAGTCGATGCATCCACCATAAGTAACATTTTCAAGTCGTTGTTTCGTTGAACCAACTTCCAAAGTATCGATGATGAGATATGGAGCTTCTTTGTAAAAATACTTGCAGCAACGATCCAGCTTTTGTTTCACTTCAGCATCAGCTTCATTGTTGACGTAGTTGATGAGCTTCAAAGGAAAGGGAAATCCTTGTTGATGGAAATTTGAAAGGTTGAACACAAGTTTTTCAACCATTTTCAATGTCAAACTTTTTAAAGAATGAAAGTTGTTTGAAAAGTTAAAAAAATTTCGACGCCTTTTTTCAAGGGTGTTTCAAACTTTTGGGATTGATTTATATCGTTGTAAGACTTACATTTAAAAAAAAAATTAAAACAAAAACTTAGCAAATTTTATGAACAAAATGATTTATTTCGATCAAATAACGGATCAATCTTGAAAAAGACTCAAAAAGAAAGTTTAATAATACTTCAAATTAAATATTACATTTATTAAAGCAACGAACATTCACAAACAAAACATAAAAAATGAATAAGGAAACAATAAAAATTTTAGGTAATAATTTTAAGAGATGGCTTTTCTATTTGAGGTTTCCAAGTATCCAATATAGCCTTGATCTGAGCATAGAATTCTCTAACGTTCATTACAGCAATGAATTGAGTGAAATCAAGTTTAACGATAGCTTTAGGAGCAAGAGATACCTAAAAAGGAAAGTACAAACATATTTAATGGATACGAACAAACTAAAGACTTACTTTAAAAATTTCCCACATTTGAATAGCTTGAATTGGTTCATTATAAAATTGAAGATGAAGATGCTTTATTTTGTTGCTTTCTGAATTGAAAAATGGGAAAATTCGATAATGAAGAGAGATTCCACGAAAAGATATGTTGCTAAAATATATTAGTTAAAGGTAAATATAAAAGCCAAAAACATACGTAAAAGTTTCTGATTCTGAATCATAAGGATAAGATAATAATCCTGCAATCAAAATAAGTTTCGAATTGTGTAAGGGAATCAAAGATGATTGAACTGGATGATGAGAATAAATTCCACGAACTTTGGCACTGAAATTAGAGTTAAAAACAAATATGAAAATGAAAACCAAAAAACATACCAAACTATTTCAGCATTCGAAAGATTACGCAATAATTCCATAACAGAAATTAGTTTATCATCAGCATTTTTAACATACCCATCTATTGAATTCCATTCCTTCACTAAGTCAGATTTGGTAAAACCTTTAAAAACCATTATTGAGATGTCATGAGTTCCAATATTAATTTTCTTAGCTTCAAAACGAATAAATGTTGGCAATGAAACAAAGCGCGTTGTATCAAAATTAACTGAATTTGTTACACAAAGCGGTTTAACAAGTATGTTCATTTCCAGAATGTTTTCAAATACCATCTTCTTTCTATCACTCGTTAAGATACTCATAACACCATTACCACCATTGTCAGCTAATTGAAAATCATCAACAATAAAGTATTCATTCTTTTGAAAGAAAAATTTGCAAGTTCGTTCGAGCTTCTTCCAAAGTTCAGCATCGGCATTTTCACGGATGTAACACATGTGAGGATATGGAAACGCAGTATATTGACGTTCGATGTTTTCTTCGTTGAATGCGATCTTCTTCTTTTGTTCTTGCTTACTTTGTGATTTGAAGAATGTTCTTTGAATAACTTGAAAGATGAGAGCAAAATAAACGAAGAAAGATAAGAAATATTCAAGCCATGTTTGTTTCTTCTTGATTGAAGGAGGAGTTACAGTTCCAATTGCAGGCAGCTTTTCACCAGATTCCAATCTTTTACGATGGCAGAGATCAAATTCTTTACTAAAATTCTTTTCAAGCATTCGAGCACACCATGGACTAAAAAACGAATCGATGATTATGATAAAATTTTTAGAAACGTAAAAAATGGGTATTAGAAAGTATGACAAAAAGCAGATGAAAATGCAGTCTCCTAATAGAAAAGCTGTAAATCCCAAAAACAAGTAAAGAAGTAACAGTTACACCAAGATGTTTCTATTCAAAAAGCATCATCCATGTTACTCATATTTGCACATATGTCTCGCATAGATATAGCTATAAATTTAAAGTTTAAAACCATTGACTATGTTAGAGAAGGTAAAAGCGTATCTTTGTTACAAACTTACATAAGCGAGAATCTTTTTTCAAAGTTGAAATGAACATAAATTTGAGCAGCATGATCAGCATGTTTCTAAAAACAAGCAGCAGTTAAACATAGTAAAATAAACAAAAGTTTACTTTAACAAAATCCAAGAACATATTAGCATTAAATGCTCCATCGACATTTTTGAAAGATAATTCAACGATCTTGTTTTTGAATGGAAGTTGAAGCATGTTAGTCATGGTTCGACGAGAAATGTGACAATTATCAATGCTAAAAAAAGTAGAAAGTTAGTAATCAAAGTAAAGGAGAATGAATCTTACCGGATCGTCGAAGCATTAGGAATGAGTGATAAGATATCTTCGAAAGGAACAGGAGATTGATTAGAGTCGACAACAGAAGAGTCAGACATATCAAAACTTTCCACTTTTCTTGATTTTGTAAGATTTTTGAGCTTTTCAAATGGAAGAGCAAAACCATGAAGAGATATTTCAGGAGCATCACATCGACAAATTTTATCAAAAATCCAATAATCAAAATCATTTCTAAACTTTGCATTCAATTTCTTTGTAACCCAAATTTTTCTAATTCCATTACCAAGAAAACCAAGATCAAAAGTATCGATAAAATCGAAGCATCCATCATAAGCTTCATTTTCCATTCGCTGCTTTTCAGGAGTTATTTCAAAAGTATCAACGATGAGATATGGAGCTTCTTTGTAGAAATATTTGCAGCATCGATCCAACTTTTGTTTGACTTCAGCATCAGCTTCTTGAATGACGTAGTTGATGAGTTTCCGAGAAAAAGGAAACTTTTGTTGAACTAAATTTAACACATTGAAAGGAATTCTTTCGACCATTCTTGACGACAAAGTTTTTGAAGAATGAAAGTTGCTTGAAACTTTTGCTCTTTGTTTTTTTTTTTTTATGTTTCGGAATGAAAATGTTTTTTGTGCGAAAGATGCAAAATTTGAATGGCGAATTAATGCGAACAAACAATAAACTATTTTAGGCTGAATCTTGTTGGCTCTATTAATATTTTGATTTTTTGTATTTTATTTTTTTACTAACACTCTTTTAATCTTTTACTCAACTATAAAAATTAAAACTTATCATTAAATACATTTATAGATAATTTTCACATTTAAATAATTGTGCTATCGTTTTAAAGTAAATTCGCTTTTAACACGAAAATTTGAAGATATTGTATCCACGAGCGAGAGAGTGCCTAATTTTTTTTCTTTCATCGTTGCCTATTTTTGTTTCATTTCTTTTTGATATTCTAGCTTTTTCTAAACAGTAGTTTCATAACTTTTTAACTGTGTTAAAGTTTTTATTATGTTCATGACCTTCTCTTTTTTGCTATCATTCATTTCACACACTCTTTTGCGTTTTTTGTTTTGGCCATTCTCGTGTTAAGCATACTTTTGATTATTTTCTTAATTGTTCCCTTTTTTAGTGCTTATACGTCATTTAATCATACGATTATGTCTGGACTACTTGGTTCCTCTTTTGGTCAAAGTGGCGGCGGCGGCGGCTTCAATACGAATAACAATTGTAAGTTTTTTTAAAACTAAAAATAAACATATTGATTAACTATTTTATTTTTTAGCTGGCTTTGCCAACAATAGCAATCGTAATGGCTTCGTTGATAATTCTCGTGGTGGACCACAAGCTGGTACCTCTTCTGGCAATATTGGATTTGGTCATAGCGGTGGCGGTCAAAGCGGCGGTTTCGGTTCAAATAACAATCGTAAATTTTATTTTCATTAAAAAACAGTTAAATGTTTTGCTTTTTAGCTGGTTTCGGAAACGGTGGCAATCGTGGTGGAAAAACCTTTCAAAATGATTCTCGTGGCGGACCTAAAGCTAATGCTTTCAGCAATACTGGCTTTGCTTACAACGGCGGCGCTGGATCGACAAACACCAATTGGTCTCGTGGTGGAAAACAAAATAATTCTCGTGATGGACCACAAACTAATGCACCTTTCAACAATACTGGATTTGAACAAAATGGTGGCTTCGCCTCAAATAACAAGCGTATGTCTTTTGCACTAACAAAGTATTTTGATAGTTTTTTTTAGCTGGTTTTGGAAATGGTAGCAACCGCGATCGACCAAAAGGTGGTTTTGACAGTTATGTGTTTCCTGAAAACAGCGCATCGAGTAACAGCAATTGGTCTCGTGGTGGTTTAAGAAATAATTCTCGCGATACACCACAAACTAATGCGTCTTTGAATAATACTGGATTTGGACAAAGTGGTGGCTTCGCTTCAAATAACGATCGTAAGTCTTTTACACTAATAAAGCTTTTTTATAGTTTTACTTTTTTTTAGCTGGCTTTGGAAACTGTGGCAGCAGTGATGGACCAAAAGTTGGTTTTGAAAACAACGGTTTTGGTTCTAATAACAACAACAATAATGGTAATTCCGCTGATGATTCAAAAAGCTTTGGAAATAATCCTCATGGTGGACCACAAGCTCCTGCGTCTTTCAACAATACTGGATTTGGACAAAATGGTGTCTTCGCCTCAAAAAACAACTGTATGGCGTTTTTTTTTACTAAACAATGTTTATAACTTTATTTTTAGCTGGTTTCGGCAACGATGGCAGCCGTGGTGGACAACAAGCTAATGCTTTCAACAATACTGGATTTGTCAACGCCGCCGGATCAAGTAATAGCAATTGGTCTCGTGGTGGAAGACAAAATAATTCTCGTGATGGACCACAAGCTGGTGCTTCTTTTGGCAATAATGGATTTGGTGAGAACAACGGCTTTGGTTCTAATAACAACGGCAACAGTAAACCTTCTGAAGATGTAAGAGGTTTCGGAAATAATCCTCATGGTGGACCACAAGCTGGTGCTTCTTTTGGCAATAATGGATTTAGCTCAAATATCAACAACGATGGCAATCGTGGCGGAAGAGGCCTTGTAAACATTTCTCGCGGTGGACGTGGCGGATTCAGAGGTCGTGGTGAATTCAGAGGTCGTGGCGAAAATAATGGTTAGTTTAGAAATAATACTTTATGATGCATTTAATTCATATGTCAACAGACCAAATTGCATTACGTTATTTTTCTTACTGGCACTTTAGTCAGTTGCCATCATCATTAAAATCGTTTATTTTGATCATACTTTTTTTATTAACATTTTGTTTTTCAGCTAACATGGAACCTCTCACATTTAATCGAGCTATGGGTGCACGCGGTAATCGTCGTGAATTTGATGGCGCTCCTCCTCCTCAAAGACGCTCATTTTTCGGAGATAATAATATGCCTCAAAAAGATTTTGATCCTGATGAAACTCTTACCGAACCAAAAATCTTCAACTATGTTCCTACTGCTCGTTTGGTTGATGATTTATATATTGAAGATACAGCAGCTGCCAAAGATTATGCCGAAGTTGTTGATAAGGACGAAAACGTTGAATTTGAAAATTTTGGCGGACGTTTAAAGTTCATGATTACGTTCGTTTTTTATTTCTAACACTTTTGCATTTCTTATTTTTTAATTTTAGAACATGGGAAGAAGCTATGTTCCATCCACAATTATTGAAGAACATCAAAGAACGCTCCAAATATATTCGACCACGAAAAATTCAAAGTGCTACAATTCCATTCATTATTGATGGTTATGATGTCAAAGGTCAAGCTGAAACTGGTTGTGGAAAGACTGCTGTATGATTTTATTACATTTTTTAGTTATCGTGTTTAATGTTACGCAATTTTTAGGCATTCATTCTTCCAATCATTCAACGTTGCATGGAAGCAAAGGAAGATAAAGAATTTGTCTCTGATATGGCTTGTCCATATGCTATTGTGCTTGGTCCAACTCGTGAATTGGTTTTACAAGTTTTTGAACAAGCTGAAAAGTTTGCTCTCGGTATGTCTTTTCATCCATTATATTTTGCTAGCGATCTTACCCTATCTTTTTTTCAGATACTGGTATCACTGTTGCAAAAGCATATGGCCAATATGAAGTTGCTGCAAATCTTACTGAAATTTGCAAAGGTTGTGACATTTTGATTGCTACTCCTAGACGATTAAAGCACTTTATCAATAATGGCGATGTTCTTGCTAAAAATCTCAAATTCTTGGTCCTTGATGAAGCAGACAAAATAATGGAATTCAGTTTCTTCATAGACATACGACAAATTATTAGTACTCCTGGTTTTCCAACTGTTAGTTTTTTTACTCATTTAATTTTTGTTTTACTGTTTTCTATTGTTATAGGATGATGATGATCGTCAAACTTTAATGTTCAGCGCCACGTTTACCCCGCAGCTTCAATCTGCTACTAAACATATGTTGCGTCCTGATGCTGTCTTCGTCACAAATCATCAAAATCTTCCAAATAAGCGAATCAAGCAAGAGTTTATTGTCGTTCAACCTGATAAAAAACTTGATGAATTGGGTGAACTTCTTTTGAAAGAAAAAGAAAAAGCTGGTGGCAATCTTTCTCGAACGATCGTCTTCACCAATGATAAACGTCAATGTAAAATGGCTGCTTTTTATCTCTGCAACCTTGAAATTGAAGCTGTATCTCTCAGCAGTGTAAACGATCAAAATAAGCGTGAACAAGCTTTACTTGATTTCCGTAAAGGTCTCATTTCTGTTCTCGTTGCTAGCGACGTTGGTGCACGTGGTTTGGATGTCAAAGAACTCGATCATGTATGTTTTTTTTATGATTGCTTTCAGTTTGAACTAACTTTATTCGTTGTTTTTAGGTCATCAATATGGATATGCCTGATAACATCAACACTTACATCTATCGTATTGGACGCACTGGACGAATCAAGGATGGCCGCGCAACAAGTTTTATTGATAAAACAGAATATATCTTGAAGCCAATCGTTGCAATGATGAAGCAAAAAGAAGAAGAGATTCCAGATGTATTGAAAGATATCGTTGTTGAAGAAAACTTCAATGAACTTGGAAAGAATGCTCTTCCTGCTGATGCAAATTTTGATGAAAATGATCCAGCCTATTGGGATTAAAAAAAATTGTTTTTTTTGTTTGTACTTGTTTATTTCCTTTGTACCGTTTTCTTTGTTTTGTTTTTTTGTATTAATGTTAATAAAAATTGTTGAGTTGGAAACCATTTTTTTTTTTTCATGAATGAGGAAGAAGGAGTTGAAGAAAGCAAATACGAGGATGTTGTTGTTAATCAATTTTTTGATAGAAATTTTTTTTTTTTGAAATCTTAGAAACACTTTAATGTGTGATATAAAAAAATAAAAAGAGAGTCAGTCGGTCGTAAATAAGTTAGTCGATCAGCATCAAGTGAACCCCATTTTTTTTTATTGACATAGCAAATCTCTTTTAATATTAAGCTTTTCCCCATCTTTCCTTCTCTCTTTTTTTTTTTTTGCATTTGCATTTGCAATGGTCATTTATGTATTTCCGTTGTTTTATTGTCAACACCCATACATACACACACACCCACATACAAAAGTCAGTTAGTAATAAGTAAATGGAGTCGATGAAAAAAAAAGTCATCAGAGTCTATTTTTTGCGCGCATCGATGGAAAGAAACAAATAAAAAAAACTTCAAACAACGACGACGACGCATCGATCCCATATTCTTCGACGACGACGTTGACGTTGTCAACCTTTTTTGCCGGTACTGACTGTCACATTTTTATTATTATTATTCTCGAAAGAAAATCTTTTTTTAAACAACTTGATCAAAAGAAAACGAAAGAAAGCCCAAACCTAAAACTTTTTTTTTGTATAACAGAAAAAGCTAAACTTATTTTTTGTTTATTATTTCACTCAAAAACCTTTTATCATCGTCGTCTGCTTTTGTTAAAAGCTAAAAAACGATGGTGAAAATTTTATTTAAATTTATATTTCTTTGTCAAATATTAATTTCAAATGTATTAAGTATAAATATATTATTATTTTTAATTGGTACTAATCAATTTGAAAGAAATACTTTTGAATATTTAGCTCAACAACTTGCATTAAGGCATCATTCGGTAATAACTGTAAAACCCATATTAATTCCAGAAGAGCCTAGATTGGTTAAACCTAAATTACATTTGGTTCGAGAAAAGACTTTAAAGAATTTATTACCGGCGTTAGTTTTTTTTTACTTTTGGTTGTTTTTTTAGTGAAAGCATTTTTTTTTCTACAAAAATGCAAATTAATTTTTCTAAAGCCATTTTCGCTATTTTTTCTAATTTTGCAACTAAATTTTTTAGACCTCTTTATAAACCCCTTGAAAATGTTGGAAGTGAAATTCCTTGGAAGCAACAAACATATGAAATTGACGCAATGGAATATCCATATTGGAAAGCTCATAATCATTCATGTGCAAAGGTTAGCTTTATAACTTTTTGCTTTATCTAACCCAGAAATTACTAAACATAAATTTAATAAATAAAAAACTTTTTTTTAACGTAAAATAAATAAACCTTTTTTCTTGAATATTAAATTTTCGCATTGAGAATCCCAGTAATATTTTTTTTTTATAAGATCTAAGTTTTGGGTTAATTTTTAACCCTTGCAAAGTAAAAAAATGCTTACTTTTTTTACAGATGCTAAACAGCAACCTTATGGATACTCTGAAAAAAGACAAACTTGATGTTGCGATTGTTTATGCGGGAAATCCATGCCAATTAGCCATCGTTCATGTACTTGGAATTCCATTTATTTATTATGATCTTAATGGTACATATTTAATTTTTTCCATTAAATACCAAAACCCCAAATACGCTTTATTTTAGGTTTCACAGATGAAACAATTATTGCTTCTGGATCTCCATGGAATTTGGATTCATATTCTTCCCGTCGATCACCATCGAATGCAAGACAAAACTTTGGTTCACGATTACTTAATGGCTATCATCTCTTTCGAGAATCCATCGCACAAAATACCCATCCATTTATTTCAAGAATTGTTTCAAAGCGATATAAAAATTTGGATGAACCCATTACTAAACAATTTGGAGAAGATTATGAAATTAAAAAGAAATTTAAACATTTTCCTGATATCAATAAAGTAAGCATAACAAATTTTTAATTATTTTTTGTCGAGATACTTCTTAACTAAAAAATTTATTTTTTGACCTTTCTTTAATTTTGTGGAATAAATTTAAGTTTTGTAGATCAAACAATCAGCTGAATTATATTTTGTTAATACCGATCCTATTCTTGAAGATGGTACAGCTTTTCCATCGAATGTTATTCCCGTTGGTGGATTACATATTGATCATACAAAACCTTTGTTTTCTGTGAGTCTTTTAAAACCCACAATCGCATTTTTTCTTTTGTTAATTTTTGGATTGTCTCTAATTTTATACTTTTTTTGATACATTTCGCTTTTTTTTTGCAGCCATGGAATACCACGATTGCTGCAGCTGAAGAAGGAATGATAATTGTATCATTTGGAACTCAAACAGATTCAAGCAAAATGTCTCCTGCTCAAGTTCAAGCTATTTATGGAGCATTAAGTAAATTAAATAAATATCGAATTTATTGGAGAGTTGGACCTAATATAAATTTACCTGGAATTGATTTGGAAAAAATTCCAAAACATATTAATTTGACTACTTTCATCCCACAAAATGATCTCTTAGGTCTGTTTCCCGGAGTCTTATCTCGCAAAAAAATTTTGTAATTATAATCTTTTTTAGCTCATCGCCGTTGTAAACTTTTTATTACCAATGGTGGAATGTCGAGTGTAATGGAAGCCATCGCACATGGAGTTCCAATAATTGGTATTCCACTTTATGGAGTAAATTACGCAAATTTACAAAAAGTTCAAAATAAAGGTTTTGGAGTGATTGTTGAAAAAAATCATTTAACTGAAAATATCCTTTATTCAGCAATTAATGAAGTTTTAAATAATAAAAGGTAAGACAAGCAGTTTTGGTTTTAAAAATGAAAAAGTTTGAATCAAAAATGCTTTCTGACTGAATTCAAGAATTTTCCCTATCTTTTAAATTTTAATTTTTTAGATATGAAACCAATGCCAAAGATGCATCAAAAGAATTCCAACATCGTGATGAATCACCTTTTGAAAAAGCTTTACATTTAATTGAACACGTTGGCCGACATCGTGGAGCAAAATTCTTTAAACCCATTCGTCCAAATTTTTCTTCACCATGGATTCGAAGAACTAATATTGATTTTTGGTTTATTTTTGCAGCTTTTTCAATTATTGCTGCTATTTTCCTTCGAGCCTTGATTGGTTTATTATGGCGATTTGTTGGTAAACATGGACCCGCTCCAGGTTCGGCTGGAATTGAAATTCAAGGAAAATCTGGGGTTATAGGAAAAAAAGAAACCAAAAAGACGAAATAAATTTTGCTTTTGCAAAAATAACTTTTTTGTTTTATTATATTTTTTTACTTTGAAAATTTTTGTTAATTAATTTTAGCTGAAAAGTTTTACAGAAATCTTTTTTGGGTATTTATATTTCTTCTTCTTTTTGTTGTAAATTTTTATTTTTAAATAAATGAATTCTGAGAAATTGTCTTTGTTAAAACATTTATTTAAATTTACATACAAAAATCTTGGAAAAGTTTAAAAAAAAATTACAATGTAAAGTCATCGTTTTGAAGTTAATTCCATATAGAATTATTGCATGCAAATGGTTGCTTGAACATACAATGGTGGATAAGCATAATTGTCTAAAAAAATTATCCATAACTTAGATTTTATATTTTTCTAAAAGTTTTAGAAGAAATTATAAAAAATCAAAGGAAAACTAATATTTTTTTCTTCAAAAAACAGATCTCTTAGAAAATACAGATTTTTTTTAAACATCTTGAAATAGTTCGGGTTTGTTAAGATTTTTTTTCTCTATTTTTTTTTTTTTTGATTCAACTTTGACTCCCAATAAATAACTTACATGGATTAACAACATAATAACATTTTTCATTTGGACCTAATTCTGGAACCATTAAAGCTCCATTTTTAGCGGTGGTTGTAAATAATCTAAATCCATCGGGTGCGAACGAAGTGGATAAAAACCATGGATATGCTTGTCCATCCGTTTGAGCTAAATTACAACTTTGTGTGCCATTTCCAAGACAATCTTCAGTTTGAAATTGATTTGCAAAAATATAAACATGATAAGTCGAAGGCATAAAAGAATTGTAGCTTGTAACAGTAAAAGCATAATTATTGCTTGAAACTTGTAAAGTTGCATTTATAGTTGCTAAACTTTGATAAAAATTTGTGGAGTTTGCAATAATCAAAGAAACTCCATAACTTTTTCCACTTGGATTTGATTGAGTTGTGGCTGCTGATGGTGGCGGTGTTGAAATGGGATTTTGCCATTTACTACAACATATTTGACTTCGAGATAATACTGTCTTTTCAACTAAAAAAATAATTCATAATTGATCAGAAAAAATGTCAAAAATCAAAAAATGTCAAAAAAGTTTCTAAAACTTACATGCTCTTGTTCCACCAACACTTGGATCAAAGCTATATGAATAGCAACTATTTTGTGGAGTAAATGGATCACTTCCATTTCTCATTAATTGACCAAATCGATATTCCACTGCTCCAGCGATTGCATGCCAAGTACCTTGGGTATAACCAGTGACATCCGCGTAAAAAGCATACACCGCATCATTGAATTCCATTGGAGCCACGCAAGCTACAATTGGATTATCTAATGTTCCTCTATAAAAAAATATGTATGTTAATCGGTTGTTTTCAAAACAACAATTTTATTGTGGAAAAAAAAAAATATGACGAACTTGCAATCTTGAAAAGCATAATTAATATTATGATCAAATTGAAGAGAAGGCAATGGAGAAGTAAAACTCTTTCCAATAACAGTAATATTTTTTCCTGTATCAAAATAATACTTCATTGTTAAATTTGCTAATGACATGGATGAATTATAATATTCGATATTACTTGTAAATTCTTGGCAGATGTCTAAAAAAAAGAATGAGTGAAGTAATTATTACAAAGCTGAAGAAGAAAAATAAAAGGCTAGCTTACTATCGGGTGTTGGAGCTTCAGGTAATTGTTCCCATCGATTACAACAATATTGTCCATAGGTGTTGTAATTGGGAAATAAGTAATCTAAAATATTAAAATTTATTCTTAGAATGTTTGGGGCAAGAAAACACTAACCAAAATCAAAAGTTTCTACGCATCCATTATCGGGAGTTAAAACTAAACCAATTTCCCAAAAAACTGTTCCACGAAAATACGCTACATCCGCCATCATTAACCAATCTTGATTATTACCAAGTTTAACACCAAGATTAAATAATCCATTACCATCAGCAAAAATTAATGAACAATTTCCCATTACATCATTACATGTGAATACTTCTTGTTGAGGATATGATTCCTGTTGAATTCCATATGCATTGTAAGAAGAATTATAAGTAAATAAATGGGAATTAGCTAAAGATAAAGTTTCATATCCTTTTGGGCTTCCAGTATAAAGGATATCAGTTTCATAATGAAGTAAAGTTTGAGTTGAATTTCCATATGTCGCATTGAACCATGTATGGATTCCAGTGCACATATATGAACCTTCTGTAGATGGAGCAAAAAAGGATAAAGAAATAATAACGAAAAAGCAAAAAATCATTCTCATATTTTTTGCTTCCATACTTTCAAGGGAGCAGAAGAAGAAAAAAGATGAAGCAAAGATGCTTTGAAGGTTGTCGTCGTTGTTAGCTGCTGCCTTTTTAATCAACCATAGAAGAAGCAAGCGACGACAACAACGAGAAGAAAAAAAATATGGGTTTACCGTTTTTTTGTTGTTGTTGTCGCTTTATAGCTTTTTGATAAGCATTGAAATTGTTTGTTGGCTTCATTAAATTCAATTAAAAGCCTTGTCTTCTTCTTATACTTTATTTTTCACCCCCTTTTTTAAGAACAAGACTGATAAAATAAAATAATTATCACCATGGAAAAAAAGGTAGGCAAGCATCAAAACACTTTTTATACTTGGTCAAGTTTTATTGTTGTCATCAAATCAATTCAGTACTGCACCCAAAGCAAATGTTTAAAATTGTTTGTTATCTAACAAACAAAAGATAAAATAATGAAAATGAAAAGAAAGCTTTTTAGTTTGGTTATTGGTTGATTGAAGAAGATCAGCAACAACGCCCACACACACAAGTTGAATCATAATTAAATAAGCAGGCTGGATCTTTGAATAAAAAAGTATTGTGTAAAAGAAGCATGCAAAATAGTTTTAATAAACATATTAGAAATTCATCAAAATTCTAGAATCCTTGTTTCAAATCAATATGGCCAAAATAAATTTTGCTTCAAATTATTTTTTAGGTTTTTGATATCAAAGCTTTGCAGATTTGCTTATTTACATCGAAAAAATTTTTTTTTCCTTCTACTTGGATCTTTCATTCAAAATGTTTTAGCTTTCATCTTTTATGTAAATTTCCTTAAAAAAGAATGATAGTTTTGAAGACCCTTCATTTTCGATATACTTCAAAACGAATTCATTCATTTCGTCTTCAATCGAAAGAAAGAAATTGGGTGAAAGTCGTCGTCGTCAACGCAATGCGCTCTTCTCAACTTTTTTTGTTGGGTCTCCTGAATTACATTGTTCTTTGCTTTGGTCAACAAACTCCAGTGGATGGAACTCAATATGAATATTATTTACCTGCAAATGTAAGTGATATCTCGGATGAAAAGCTCAAAGGTCTTGTTCGTCAAGAAGGTGATCAATGGTAAGTAAAGTTTTAAAAAAACAGTCAAGGTATATATTTTTTTTGTTTCAGGAAAATGAACTTAAATAGACCAGCAAGCAATGAACCTTTGGACATCATCTTGTTTATGGACCATACTCATTCCTTGGAATTCACTCTGGCTGCTGATGATTTGAATGCTATCGCTGCTAAATATGAGCCTAATGAAATTTATCTCACCCTCGGAGATGGTGCAAAAGAAAGCAAGAAGATTATGGTTCAGTGGCAAAGTGAAACAGGTGCATTGGGAAAGAAAAGTGTTATTATGAAAGTTTTTAGTAAGAATTTCTCATTTTTGGCTTTAAATTTATAACTATTTTTAGTCAACAATGAACGTAAAGAAGTTGGAACACTTGCTCCATCGAATAGGGCATCACCAAGATTTTTTGTTGATTATAAAGGAAATGTATGGTCAGATATTGCGAATCGGCATCAAGAAACCAACGAACCTTTACTTCCAAATGATCAACCATCGGCAAACTTTAAGGTGTCAATCTCATGGAAAAATCTTCAATCGGACTTTACCATTTCTTTTGTAAGTTTTAAATTTTTATTTTGGTCTTTATCGATTACAATGAAAGTTTTAGCCGTCGTCAATCTTCCGTGCTAAGCGACCTGTGCCTCCTCCTCCTACAACAACAACAATCATGGCAACATCGACTTCCTTTGGTGGTAATGGTAGTGATAGCTCTTCAACTGAAGTTTCATCAGCAAAAATTGACCTTTGGATAATCATCGTGCCATGCGTCGTTGGTGTACTTGTTATTGTTGGTGTTTCAGTTGGAATTTGGTACTTTTGCTATCGTAAAAAATTCAATAAAAACGAGCTTCCTCTAGTTCCTCCATCTGCTGTTACAACAGTTGTTGTTCCATCAAAAGAAGTTTCAAAAGCAAGTTTTTAACCATTCCTTTTTCCTATTAATGGTTTTCATTTTTAGCCTGTTGATCCTCCAAAAGTCGAAGCTCCAGCTCCTTCTCGTAAAAAAGCTCAAACGGTAAGTGAATTTACACTGTTTTTTTTACTATAAATTTTGTTAATTTTAGGTTCGATCACCGCCATCTCAAAAACCCTCCAAAACTAAAGGTGAAGTTGAATCAACAACTCAAGATGGACATGAAACAACTGGAACAGGTGCAACTGGCGCAACAACTCAATCCACGGTCAAATCAGTCAAATCAATCAAAAAGCAGCCAACATCATCTCGTCGAATGACTGTTCCATCAACTCGTGATGCCAATAATCAACAACTTGCTAATCGAAATGCTATCAATGAAAATCGAGCCGCAACTGTTTTCGTCAATGCACCAGCATCCATTCCAGTCAAAGCAAAAACACCTCCAAAACCGAATCAATATCATGCTGTTTACACTGGACACAAACCTGATGGATATGAAGCTATAGCAATTCCTGGAGCTAATCTTCCACCGCCACCGAAGGATTAAAAACTCTTCGATTTTCTTTCACATTAATTTATTTTGATGTAATTTTGTAATAATAATGATTAATAAATAAATGTTAAAAACAATTTTGTAATTCGTCTCTCTATAAAGCCATATCAATAGTTGCAAATATCTTCCATTTCAAATTCATCTTTATGTTGCCAAAATGATGTTACAAATCTGCTTTCAAGCTTTTAATATCAGGAATCCAAAGATTATTCATGCTTTGAGTGTATAAAAATAATCAACAAGCTATGTTATTGTAAGATAAATGATTCCATCATTAGCTTTAAAAGCTACCGTTGATACTCTCCATTTTATTCAAAATCACAAATATTTATTAACAAAAACATAATACAGTAAAAGAAAATAAACAACAACAAAGAAAAGAAAGCTCTTTTAATTCAAAACCAATTAGCGATGAGAGTGGGCTTTTCGATTTGAGGCCTCCATACATATAATTTCTTTTTCATTTCAGCGTTGAATGTTGGCATTTCATAAGGAAAATTGAGTTCAACAACTGCTTTAGGTGCAAGAACTTTCTGAAAAATTAAGGTTTAATCAGAAAATACAAAAAAAGGTAAGTACTTACTGTAAGAAAATCATAGAGCATATTAACATTAACGGTTTCATCAAGAACTTCGAGGATAAGCTTCTTAATTTTATTGGTAGCTGGAATTGAAATTTTTGAAGATGAAGGTTGACGAGCTACTCCTTGAACACGGGCGCTAAAAAATAATACCATTTTAACATACAACCTAACATGAAAATAAACTTACCAGATTGTTACTGCATTTGGAAGGTAAGCCATCATTTCTTCACAAGAGATAATTTTTCCATCTTCATTGATAACATTTGTGTTCCAAGCATCCCAAGTTTTAAGACAGCCAGTATAGGTTAAAGCTTCCATTTCATGTGTTGTAATCTTTTCAGTAGGTAACCGGATTTCTTTCGCGTCACAACGAACAATTCTTGATGCTACTTGATGATAGTATCGAGCAAAATGGAGGACATTCGTAACCCAAATATTACTCTTGTTTGCCAGGCGATTAGCATTAAGAAAGCCACACAAATCAATGTTTTCAATAATGCAGTATGGCATTCTGTTATAAAAGTATTTGCAAGTTCGATAGAGCTTTCTCAACATCACAGGATCTGCACTTTGAAGGATGTAACACATCACAGGATAAGGTAGGTCGAAGTATTGTCGTATAATATTATCAGCGTTAAAAGAAAGAGGTGGTAATGGTATTGAAGAATTGGATACTGCTAAAATTAAAGTTTTAATATGAATGTACAGATAAAACAGAAAATATTCCTTACTCTTTAGTTTCTTTGGGGTGTTGAAATGGGATTTTGCCATTTACTACAACATATTTGACTTCGAGATAATACTGTCTTTTCAACTAAAAAAATAATTCATAATTGATCAGAAAAAATGTCAAAAATCAAAAAATGTCAAAAAAGTTTCTAAAACTTACATGCTCTTGTTCCACCAACACTTGGATCAAAGCTATATGAATAGCAACTATTTTGTGGAGTAAATGGATCACTTCCATTTCTCATTAATTGACCAAATCGATATTCCACTGCTCCAGCGATTGCATGCCAAGTACCTTGGGTATAACCAGTGACATCCGCGTAAAAAGCATACACCGCATCATTGAATTCCATTGGAGCCACGCAAGCTACAATTGGATTATCTAATGTTCCTCTATAAAAAAATATGTATGTTAATCGGTTGTTTTCAAAACAACAATTTTATTGTGGAAAAAAAAAAATATGACGAACTTGCAATCTTGAAAAGCATAATTAATATTATGATCAAATTGAAGAGAAGGCAATGGAGAAGTAAAACTCTTTCCAATAACAGTAATATTTTTTCCTGTATCAAAATAATACTTCATTGTTAAATTTGCTAATGACATGGATGAATTATAATATTCGATATTACTTGTAAATTCTTGGCAGATGTCTAAAAAAAAGAATGAGTGAAGTAATTATTACAAAGCTGAAGAAGAAAAATAAAAGGCTAGCTTACTATCGGGTGTTGGAGCTTCAGGTAATTGTTCCCATCGATTACAACAATATTGTCCATAGGTGTTGTAATTGGGAAATAAGTAATCTAAAATATTAAAATTTATTCTTAGAATGTTTGGGGCAAGAAAACACTAACCAAAATCAAAAGTTTCTACGCATCCATTATCGGGAGTTAAAACTAAACCAATTTCCCAAAAAACTGTTCCACGAAAATACGCTACATCCGCCATCATTAACCAATCTTGATTATTACCAAGTTTAACACCAAGATTAAATAATCCATTACCATCAGCAAAAATTAATGAACAATTTCCCATTACATCATTACATGTGAATACTTCTTGTTGAGGATATGATTCCTGTTGAATTCCATATGCATTGTAAGAAGAATTATAAGTAAATAAATGGGAATTAGCTAAAGATAAAGTTTCATATCCTTTTGGGCTTCCAGTATAAAGGATATCAGTTTCATAATGAAGTAAAGTTTGAGTTGAATTTCCATATGTCGCATTGAACCATGTATGGATTCCAGTGCACATATATGAACCTTCTGTAGATGGAGCAAAAAAGGATAAAGAAATAATAACGAAAAAGCAAAAAATCATTCTCATATTTTTTGCTTCCATACTTTCAAGGGAGCAGAAGAAGAAAAAAGATGAAGCAAAGATGCTTTGAAGGTTGTCGTCGTTGTTAGCTGCTGCCTTTTTAATCAACCATAGAAGAAGCAAGCGACGACAACAACGAGAAGAAAAAAAATATGGGTTTACCGTTTTTTTGTTGTTGTTGTCGCTTTATAGCTTTTTGATAAGCATTGAAATTGTTTGTTGGCTTCATTAAATTCAATTAAAAGCCTTGTCTTCTTACTTATACCTTATTTTTCACCCCCTTTTTTAAGAACAAGACTGATAAAATAAAATAATTATCACCATGGAAAAAAAAGGTAGGCAAGCATCAAAAAACTTTTTATGCTTGGTCAAGTTTTATTGTTGTCATCAAATCAATTCAGTACTGCACCCAAAGCAAATGTTTAAAATTGTTTGTTATCTAACAAACAAAAGATAAAATAATGAAAATGAAAAGAAAGCTTTTTTGTTTGGTTATTGGTTGATTGAAGAAGATCAGCAACAACGCCCACACACACAAGTTGAATCATAATTAAATAAGCAGGCTGGATCTTTGAATAAAAAAGTATTGTGTAAAAGAAGCATGCAAAATAGTTTTAATAAACATATTAGAAATTCATCAAAATTCTAGAATCCTTGTTTCAAATCAATATGGCCAAAATAAATTTTGCTTCAAATTATTTTTTAGGTTTTTGATATCAAAGCTTTGCAGATTTGCTTATTTACATCGAAAAAATTTTTTTTTCCTTCTACTTGGATCTTTCATTCAAAATGTTTTAGCTTTCATCTTTTATGTAAATTTCCTTAAAAAAGAATGATAGTTTTGAAGACCCTTCATTTTCGATATACTTCAAAACGAATTCATTCATTTCGTCTTCAATCGAAAGAAAGAAATTGGGTGAAAGTCGTCGTCGTCAACGCAATGCGCTCTTCTCAACTTTTTTTGTTGGGTCTCCTGAATTACATTGTTCTTTGCTTTGGTCAACAAACTCCAGTGGATGGAACTCAATATGAATATTATTTACCTGCAAATGTAAGTGATATCTCGGATGAAAAGCTCAAAGGTCTTGTTCGTCAAGAAGGTGATCAGTGGTAAGTAGTTTTAAAAAAACAGTGAAGGTATATATTTCTTTGTTACAGGAAAATGAACTTAAATAGACCAGCAAGCAATGAACCTTTGGACATCATCTTGTTTATGGACCATGCTCATCCACTTGAATTCACTCTGGCTGCTGATGATTTGAATGCTATCGCTGCTAAATATGAGCCTAATGAAATTTATCTCACCCTCGGAGATGGTGCAAAAGAAAGCAAGAAGATTATGGTTCAGTGGCAAGGTAGGAATGCATTTGGAGTAAGAAATGTTATAACTTCTGTATATGGTAAAATTTTTTTTTATTATTTTTGCCTTTAAAAATAAATCTCCTTTTTTAGTTAACTCTCCGGCAGGCATATCGGTTGGGATTCTTAACCCCTCAGAAGGAAAAACACCAAGATTTTTTGTTGATTATGAAGGAAACGTATGGTCAGATATTGAAAAGCGGCATCAACCAACCAATCTACCTTTACTTCCAAATGGTCAACCATCTGCTAACTTAACGGTGTCAATCTCATGGAAAGATCTTCAATCGGACTTTACCATCTCTTTCGTAAGTTTATTTTCACTTTTGTCTTTTGCGATAACAATGAAAGTTTTAGCCATCGTCAATCTTCCGTGCTAAGCGACCTGTGCCTCCTCCTCCTACAACAACAACAATCATGGCAACATCGACTTCTTTTGGTGGTAATGGTAGTGATGGTTCTTCAACTATAGTTGCATCAGCAAAAAATGAACTTTGGATAATCATCGTGCCATGCGTCATTGGTGTACTTGTCATTGTTGGTGTTTCATTTGGAATTTGGTACTTTTGCTATCGTAAAAAATCCAAGAAAAACAAGCCTCCTCTTGTTCCTCCATCTGCTGTTACAACAATTGTTGTTCCATCAAAAAAAGTTTCAAAAGCTAGTTTAAACCATTCCTTTTCTTGTCCTATTAACTATTTTTAATTTTAGCCTGTTGATCCTCCAAAAGTTGAAGCTCCAGCTCCTTCTCGTAAGAAAACTCAAAAGGTTAGTGAATTTACATTCTTTCTTTTACTATAAATTTTGTTAATTTTAGGTTCGATCACCTCCATCTCAAAAACCTTCCAAAACTAAAGGTGACGTGGAATCAACAACTCAAGATGAAGTAGAAACAACTGCAACAGGTGCAACTGGTGCAACAACTCAATCCACTGTCAAATCAGTCAAATCAATCAAAAAGCAGCCAACATCATCTCGTCGAATGACTGTTCCATCAACTCGTGACGCCAATAATCAACAACTTGCTAATCGAAATGCTGTCAATGAAAATCGAGCTGCAACTGTTTTCGTCAATGCACCAGCATCCATTCCAGTCAAAGCAAAAACACCTCCAAAACCGAATCAATATCATGCTGTTTACACTGGACACAAACCTGATGGATATGAAGCTATAGCAATTCCTGGAGCTAATCTTCCACCGCCACCGAAGGATTAAAAACTCTTCGATTTTCTTTCACATTAATTTATTTTGATGTAATTTTGTAATAATAATGATTAATAAATAAATGTTAAAAACAATTTTGTAATTCGTCTCTCTATAAAGCCATATCAATAGTTGCACATATCTTCCATTTCAAATTCATCTTTATGTTGCCAAAATGATGTTACAAATCTGCTTTCAAGCTTTTAATATCAGGAATCCAAAGATTACTCATGCTTTGAGTGTATAAAAATAATCAACAAGCTATGTTATTGTAAGATAAATGATTCCATCATTTGCTTTAAAAGTTACCGTTGATACTCTCCATTTTATTCAAAATCACAAATATTTATTAACAAAAACATAATACAGTAAAAGAAAATAAACAACAACAAAGAAAAGAAAGCTCTTTTAATTCAAAACCAATTAGCGATGAGAGTGGGCTTTTGGATTTGAGGCCTCCATACATCTAATTTCTTTTTCATTTCAGCGTTGAATGTTGGCATTTCATAAGGAAAATTGAGTTCAACAACTGCTTTAGGTGCAAGAACTTTCTGAAAAATTCAGGTTTAATCAGAAAATACAAAAAAAGGTAAGTACTTACTGTAAGAAAATCATAGAGCATATTAACATTAACGGTTTCATCAAGAACTTCGAGGATAAGCTTCTTAATTTTATTGGTAGCTGGAATTGAAATTTTTGAAGATGAAGGTTGACGAGCTACTCCTTGAACACGGGCGCTAAAAAATAATACCATTTTAACATACAACCTAACATGAAAATAAACTTACCAGATTGTTACTGCATTTGGAAGGTAAGCCATCATTTCTTCACAAGAGATAATTTTTCCATCTTCATTGATAACATTTGTGTTCCAAGCATCCCAAGTTTTAAGACAGCCAGTATAGGTTAAAGCTTCCATTTCATGTGTTGTAATCTTTTCAGTAGGTAACCGGATTTCTTTCGCGTCACAACGAACAATTCTTGATGCTACTTGATGATAGTATCGAGCAAAATGGAGGACATTCGTAACCCAAATATTACTCTTGTTTGCCAGGCGATTAGCATTAAGAAAGCCACACAAATCAATGTTTTCAATAATGCAGTATGGCATTCTGTTATAAAAGTATTTGCAAGTTCGATAGAGCTTTCTCAACATCACAGGATCTGCACTTTGAAGGATGTAACACATCACAGGATAAGGTAGGTCGAAGTATTGTCGTATAATATTATCAGCGTTAAAAGAAAGAGGTGGTAATGGTATTGAAGAATTGGATACTGCTAAAATTAAAGTTTTTATATGAATGTACAGATAAAACAGAAAATATTCCTTACTCTTTAGTTTCTTTGGAACATCTCTTGGAACATTAAGCAATTTGTCAGCAAGAGGTTCGCCATTTTTGATTATTTTACCATTGAATGTAATACCAATTTTGAAGTTAATAGGTTCAACGTGGTTCTAAAACTTATGATTAGGTTAGTGAAAATATAAAATAGTAGCTTACATCAACGAATTTATGAAATAATTCAATGTCAAGGAGACCATCCAACCGCCAAAGACAAAATACATCTAATTTTTGCTTCCATGAAAAAGCATTCAACTGCGTCATTGTTACAGGTGTGATGTGAGCTTTATTGAGCCTAAAAACAAGAAGTTAGTAAAAGTTACTGGAAAATGATAAACTTACCGAACCGTCCGAATGTTTGGGACCATTTCAAAGATAAATTCCAAAGGTAATTTGCATCCACAGTCAAAAATAGGTGAGCAGCAATTCAAGTCTTTCACATTTCCAGATTTTACCAAGATTTTGAACTTTTTGAATGATAAATCAAGACGATAGATTGAAACTTCATAAGCATCACAGCGAACAATTTTGTCAAGTAGACTAGCACCAATAGGACCTTTGAAATGAATTTTCACTTTCTCTGTAACCCAAATATTATCTATCTTTGGCAGAAATTCTTCAAATCCACTTTCACTAGTAATGTCGATGCAGCCATCATATTCAACATTTTCAAATCGCTTGAACCATCCATCAACGTTCACAGTATCAACGAAGAAATGTGGAGCTTCTTTATAGAAGTGCTTGCAGGTTCGATCGAGTTTTTGCTTTGTTTCAGCATCAGCTTCTTTGTTGACGTATTCCATAACCTTCTCAGGAAATGGAAAGCTTTGATCCTGTAAATTCGACAGGTTGAACGAGAAATTTTCCACCATTTTCCCTGAAAAAAAAAGAAGAAGTTGTTTAGTTATTATAAATTCAACTAACTACAAAAACACGTACAAATGAAGAAACGCAACGCAAAAGTAATAATTCAATAAAATTTAGAGGCAAAACACTTGTAAAAAACGATGAAGAAAGAAAAAATGTTTTCAATGGTTTTTCTTTCAATGGAAAAGCTTCGCAAATCTTACAACGAACCTTACTCCCGCAAAATTTTTACTGTTACAAATTCATGCTTCGTGTTTTTAGATTTTTTAGGAGCTTTATTAATTTTGAAATCCGATAATTGATTGATTATATTTTCTAAAACTTGTTATTATGCTTTTTCTTCCATAAGATTACACTATGGAAGTCTCGTCCTTTTAATTTGAATGTGAAAATAAAACGTTTATTGAAAAATGGGAATTTCTTTAATTTTTAGCGGGAAAAAAATAATTATTTTTCGTTTGAATTTATTTATTTTACTTCAAAAAAAAATCTCTAAATCTTTAATTCCTTGATTAAACCTCTGTAATAAAAACAAGTTTTTTTTTCTTTCGAAAAAGGGATTCAAGATTCTTGCAATAAATAAAGTTGTTGTTGCTGCTTCCGTGCTTGAATAAATGGCTTTATTAAAAAAAAATAAAGTAAAAAACAAGAAAATGTTAAAACAGCAATTTTTTATTTATTTAAAATTTATTTCTCGCAATCAATCATCAAGAATAAAAAAAGCAAAGAAAGAAATATAAAAAAACCAAGAAAACAGGGTTTGTTGCTTGAGGATTTTAGGATCCTTGTTTTTTTTGTTGCACAAACATACATACACGTGGCGGCGTTCCATGTTTTGAAGCTTTTTAAAATTAGTTTATCAAATCCTGGATTGTTTTTTGGTTGTTTTTCCAAATGGTGATTTGTGGATTGGGGTAATTAAACTTTAAAGACGCTTGATTTGTAGTATCACCCAAAAGTTAGTTTGGTTCCTAGATATTTAATAACTTCGATGCTGGCTAAAAAAAAATTACGGCCGTTGCTGCATATCTCTTTTTGAAGTCAACGGTCTTTTCAGTATTTCATTTTTTCATTTGACTTGATCGGTATTTTTTAAAATCAAAATTCCAGCAACGAAGGATTAAAAATAACGTTTATACCGAATTCTTAGAATATGAACATTTTGCTTGTTTTCAATTTTCTTCTAACTTTTGCACTGTTTCTTGGTTGTTGTTTAACGTTTCAGAGAAGCCGTGTTATTCTTAGAAAATAGATAAGGAAGGTACTTACCTTTGAACTGACACTGCTCATTGTTAATTGCTAGAATAATAAGCTCTTGCGCTGCTGTTAGTAAAATTCAAAATTTATTCTTTATTTATGATTACTTTTTTATTGGTTGCTCATTTTCTTTTGTTTTTTAATATTTTGATGCTTGTTTACTACTAACAAATTCTTTATCAACCGTTATGAGTTTCATAATTTTGTACTTAAAAATGTGCATTTCATATTCATACGGTTGGTTAATTAAAACACAATATTTTTTTTTCCTTCATTTTTTTGGTAACAAAATTTGAAACAAACAAAAAAAAAGTAAAAAAGAGAAAAGAAAGAAACAAAGATTTATTTAATTTGATTTAATTTAAATCAAGTTAATTTATTTTTTTGGTTGTTGCTTTATCCCTTCTGCTTCTTGTTACTTACTGGTTGTTGTTTGAAGGCTACTTCTTAATTGATGATAGTCTTCTTTTTTTCTTTGAATAACTTGATAAAACGAAAAAAATAAATACTAATATATTTTATATTATTTTCGATTAAACCGGTATCTCTCCCTGTCTATCCTATCTATCTTTATCTATCAGTTGAATATATGAATGGAAGGAAATAAGCGGCATGGAAAAAAAAAATGGAGACGACGACGAAGACACATGGAGCGAAAAAAATATATCAGCATCAAACAGCTGCTGCTGCCTACGCAAATAATTTTGCGCATCCGTTATTTATCCCTTCCCAATATCTCTTCTTTTCTTTTTTCTCTTCTTCCTTGTATCAATCGTCGCCGTCTAAAAAAAAAGGAAAATCAAAATCAAGAATTTACGTTTTTCATTTTAAACTTGTGGGCACCCGTTTTTAATTCAAACCTGAATCAACTACGAAGGAAGGCGACCTTAAAAATCGAGTTTTGAGTAATATACCATCAACGGCGGGCGGCACAAATATTTTCAATGAAAAAAGAAAAATGAAATCCGCCCATTTTTTTTTCTTCTTCAAATCTCATGGTAAAGGAATTAAGATTTTGGTGAATATAAAAGCCAAAAAGAAAAACTTAAACATAGCATCAGATTTTTTATATCTGCTCAGAAAAATTAAAATAAATATGATCCGCGCATCTTGCTTGTTGGTTCTTGCTTTCGCAATTGGAGCTCAATCCTTTGGTTTTGGCGCCCTTGGTGGCGGCGGAGGTGGTGGTGGATGTGGTTGCGGGTAAGTAACTTTTCTTTTATGACTTTTGATAGCAACAACTATAAAGCCATCTAATTGGCGATTGATTAGCCTTCAGTTTTTGATTCATTAACTAAATATCATTATTTCTTTAGTGCACCTGCACCAGCACCATGTGGATGTGCTCCTCCCCCACCACCACCATGCGGTGGCGGATGTGGTGGCGGCCCAATTGGAGGCGGATGCGGTGGTGGAGCTCCCATCGGTGGAGGATGTGGAGGCGGATATGGTGGTGGAGCCCCTATTGGAGGCGGATACGCTCATGGTCCATCTTTCGGTGGTCAATCCGGTGGCGGATATGCTCAAGCTCCTCAACAATTCGCTCCTCAACAAGGTGGTGGTGGCGGATACGCTCAACCATCTTTCGGTGGCCAATCCGGTGGCGGATATGCTGGCCCAGTTGGTGGTGGACAAGGTGGATATGTTACTGGCAAAAAATAAATGATTTCTTTTTTATTAGAAAGTTTTATTATTTCTTTTTTTTTTGCTCAATTCTCTTTTCATCTTCCTCTTTTTTCTGTACATTACATGAAAAAAAAATTATGTTGCTCTCAGTTTCTTTCTTTTCTTTTTTTTATTGTTGGTTAAAATCAAAATAAAATCTCTTTTTTAAATTTTAACTTTTATGCTTTTTTTAACATTGAAAATGAAAAACTTTACAAAGTTGATAGGTAAAATAAAGAAACAACTTTTTAATCGAGAACCTGCCTACAACGGATATAATAAATAACGGTTTTATCAAAGCTATCAAGAATCTTCTGACAACAATGACAACCTTGAAAATAAAATGAAGAGAAAAAAAACTTGTTTTTGCGAGATCTTGATTTTAACTTTTATATATCCATGCACTAAAATTATATCTATCACATTTTTAAGTACCCACGTTTATATCAACTTTTTTTTATTATTGGCTATGCCCTGTAGCAATGAGAGAGAGATAAACATATAACATGGTACATAATAAATTTTTTATATCCATCTTTGGATACATTTTTTTTGTTACCCTTTTTAGAGATAAAAGTAAAGGGTTTTTATTGATGCTGCCATATGTCCTGCTGCTGCTAGAGCATTTAGAGTTTATTAAAGTTTTTTTCGGTGTGGCGAATATGTCTTAAAAAATTTTTTGTGGAGTTAGCCTGATTTTAAATGTTCTCATCAGTCATGTTAGCCTTTTTTTCTTGAATCCCAAGAAATAATAACTTATAGTTATCACTTTTTAATGGTCGAAATTTGGTAAGTTTTAGCAAAGAAAAATAATAAGAAAGTAAATTTTATTTTTTTCTAAACAACAAAGTACGTTTTAAAAAACACATAATTTTTTCCATGAAATGTACAGAAAAAAAAAGAAAGAAGAAAAAGAGGAAATTTGAGCAAATAAGAAATAATTCTAAAGAGTCATTTATTTTTTGCCAGTAACATATCCACCTTGTCCACCACCAACTGGGCCAGCATATCCGCCACCGGATTGGCCACCGAAAGATGGTTGAGCGTATCCGCCACCACCACCTTGTTGAGGAGCAAATTGTTGAATAGGAGCAGGAGCGAATTGTTGAGGAGCTTGAGCATATCCGCCACCTGATTGACCACCGAATGATGGACCTTGAGCATATCCACCTCCGATAGGGGCTCCACCACCATATCCGCCTCCACATCCTCCACCGATGGGAGCTCCACCACCGCATCCGCCACCGAATCCACCGCCGCCACCACATCCACCTCCACAGGGTGGTGGTGGAGGTGCACATCCACATGGTGCAGGTGCACCGCCACTAAAACAACAATAATTTTTAGAATTCTCTCCAATAAAAAAAGAAGAATTTTGAGCTGATACCATTTGGGGTAGAAATATAACAAATTTAATTGAAAAAAACATTTACTTACCCGCAACCACATCCACCACCACCTCCACCGCCACCAAGGGCGCCAAAACCAAAGGATTGAACTCCAACGGCGAATGCAAGAATCAACAAGCAAGCTGTACGAACCATTTTTTAATTATTGAGCAGATATAAAAAAATCTGATGCTAATCCATGCTTTTTTGGATGCTTTATATATCCATCCATTGTAAAACAAAAAGCTTCCCTTTAAAAAAAAAGGCGGATATCAAGGGCTTAGAAACAAGGATAAGAAAAAAAAAGTTGCTGCAACAATATATTACGCAAAACCCGATTTAGGGTCACACATCAGCGAAATACTAAACCTAAAGCAAAATCAAGGATAAAAAAAATTCAGGTTTTTTGATAGGTAAAAATAATAAAACATACATACGTTAAAAACGTAGTAGGCAAGAAGATTTTTAATTAATGTCCTATCTCTTCAAAAATATAAAAAAAAACGTTGTTGTTTATTTTAATGCTTCCTTGGACATCATTTTTCTTCTTCTTCTATCTTTGATTAGCAACAGCAGCGACAATTATAACTTCCTTAATGTAGCCCCAGCAGCATTGTTGCTATTGCTGAATGTGCCTGCAGACATGAAATGAAGTCTATTATTTTTTTTCTTCTCTCCAAAAAAAAAATCATTGATGCTTTAAAATTGTTACAAACAAGCAAAAAACATATTATGTGAACACATTTTTGATGATGATGATGATGTCAGATCAGAAATTAGATAATTTGGGTGCTGCTTGATATTCTGTTTTGCAGAAAATTTTTTTAATGAAGACTAAACTATTGTTGCTCTCGTAAAAGAAAGCAAGGAAGATATAGCAACGAAAACTAATGTTTTTATATTTAATTTATGGTTTGGCTTCTAAATATTGCAATGATGGTTCCTAAAAAATAAAAAATGGATAAGGAAAATTTTTCTTTATAAATAAAATCCTAAAACTTTATTTTTTAAAATTTAAAAAAAAGTATTTGTTTCCAAAGATTTAGTGAAAAATTAATCAAGTTCATTGTAAAAACACTCGAGATAAAGCATAATTTTCTCATTGGACTTTTTTTAGGTGCTTGCTTTGAGATTCCAAGAAATAAATAGACTTGTTTTCTTTGTTGTGTTACTCGAAGTTTTTGTTATTTTTTTCTTTCTCCAAATTTACTTTTTTTTGTGAGTAACCTAAACAACTACTTACTAATTTGCATTTTTTAATTTACAAATAGAAATATTCAACACCTTAATTTATTTTAAACAATAATTAATAATGCATTTATTTATTTGTTGTATTTTTTGCGGTCATTTTTCATTCATAAAAGTAAATTTTTACACTTTTTTCTTTACTTTGAAAAAAAAAAGTCAAATCAACGGAAAAAAATAAAAGAAAAGAAAATTGATGAAAATTGAAAAATGAATAAAGAGAGAAAAACGAAGGATTTTTACGCGTCGTTGTTTCAACAATAATAGTTTCAATTGTGCGAAACAAATAATAAAAAAAAGTTCATTGAATAAAGGATCTAGAAAGAGAAAAAGGATAAAGGAAAAAATTGAGGAAAAATGAGTTCAATTAAAGAGGAAATTCAAAATTAACACTCTAAAAATAAACTCAAACTCAATCATCAAACAATTTATGCGAAAAAATGTTTTACTTTATCGTGAAAATCAAAGAGTAATAAAAAAATCTTGGAAGAGGTATTAAATATTTTTATTAATGAAAATTTGTGAAATTACTGTAAATTGGAAACAATGGACTTTTTGTAAATTTTTTTGCTCGAGTTTGGAAAATTTTATTTTTTTTCAGTAAAACAGAAATCATTAGAAAATTACGACTGTGAATTTCTATACGAAAATCCAAAAAAAAGGTGCAATTGATTAAATTTTTGTGAGCTATTTTATATTTTTCTTATAATCTTAACGTAAAATTCAAATTTATTAATTTTTAACTCGGAAATAAGACGGTAGCTATCATGATTCATTAAAACTTCGTTTCGGAATATTTTGTTTTGTGAATAGAACAGATGTTTTTTTCTTTATTATTTAAAGTCCTTGAATATTTTTGTTACAAATCCGACATTCAATTTTCAACACATTTTATAAACTTAATACTTGAGATTTTTATTTATTTTTTTTGTTAATAACACACAGAGCTGCGATTTCGCCAGCATTCGCCGGCGTCGCCTGCCTTTTCAAAAGGCGATGAATGGCGACCAGAGCTGTCGGTGCACCGAAATTCTTCGATTCGATTTTCGGTGCACCGAATCGAAACTCAAAATTTTCGATTTTTCGATTCGATTCGGTGCACCGAAAATCGAAAGTTTCGATTCGATTTTTCGGTGCACCGAAAATCGACCGATTTTCGAGTCGATTTTGGTAATTTTTTGTTCGAAAATCGAATCGAAAATCGAAAAATACGTTAAAAAATCGAAATTTTTCGATTCGGTTTTCGGTGCACCGAATCGAAATTGAAATTTTCGATTTTTTCGATTCGATTCGGTGCACCGAAAATCGAAGGTCTCGATTTTCGATTCGATTCGGTGCACCGAAAATCGAAAATCGAACCGAAATCGACTCGAAAATCGAATCGAAAAATCGAAAATCGACAGCTCTGATGGCGACGCCAAAAATTTGGCGAAAGTTTTATGGCGTCAAAAGGCGCGCCAAAAAAATGGCGTTACTTCGCCATTTTTTTGGCGATGCTTCGCCTAATTTTTAGGCGATCAAAAAGGCGAAAATAAATTTTTTTCTCTAAAAAATAAGATTTTACATTTTCAAGAATGCGTATAATATATTTTGGGCATATTTTTTTTATTTAATAAAGCAAAAAATTTATTTATAATATTTTTTCGGATTTTTGGACAACAAACTCTCGCCCTTTAGCATTCTTTTTAGTTTTTGAATAGAGTTTGATCCATCCTTTTTTCATATTTTGTCATGTATATATGCAACTAATCATAAAGCATATGAATTTGTTATAATTATTTTTGGTTTAGCACCGCTAAGAGCATGAAAGTCTCTAAACCACTACTTTTCTAAGGATTGTGAAGTTTTGAATGGAAATATGCTTCAAAAAATCCTTCCTTTATGTTGGTCTAGCTTTCAAAATAATTGTAGGGACTAAAAAAATAATTCAATTATCAAAATTTCTATCAACGGTATCAAAAGCTATGCTCCAGATACACCCGATATGCCTAATAATAAAAATAATAATGATAAGTGCTGTAAAATTCTCTATTTTCATTATCAACTACAAAAAATTCTAAACGTATCAATTATAAGCCAAAATTTAAGTAAATTTAAAACAAAATTAAATTTGTTTACTCCTTTTTTAGTAAACCTTCATGTTTACAGACATCGATTTGTAAAAAATATAAAAATGAAAAAGGCGATGAATGGCGACAAAAGGCGATGGATGGCGAAGTAACGCCATCCATCGCCATTTTTTTTCGTGTTGAGATTTTTTTTCGCCTTGGCTCGCCTGCCATTTTTGAAAAAAAAGAAAGGCGAGGCGATGGCGGCGAAAAAAGGCGAAGCGAAATCGCAGCTCTGATAACACATTCAACCGGCCTTAATTTAAAAAAATTTATTTTTCTATCAACCTCTAAAAATACCTCAAATTCCAAATCTAAAAATTTTTATGTACCTTTTTAATTTACACTGTTACTATTTTTCGATTGCGTAAGAAATGAAAAAAAGAAAAAAGAAAAGTTATTCAATGATTTGTTTTATTTTCTTCATCCAACATTGTTGAAATACACTCAAGCTGCTTCGTCGTCGCCTTTTTTATATTCTCACATACTTCAAACATTTTTTCTCTCTTCTTTTTTTAAAGCTTTTTACCTTACATGTATGTCCTCATCTTTTTCTAACTTCAAACTTCAAAGTCGATGGATGAGGATGGTGACCAATTGAAAATCTTTTTTTCTCCCTAAAAATGATTGGACTAACAATTACGAAAGAAATTCATCCACTTCAAGCTTCATAAATCCCCGTTCATATTTCGCCTAATTTTTTTCACCTAAAAATTTTTTTTTTAAAGACACTATTTTATTTTTTTTCTTTGAAAAAATTAGGTGACTCAGAGAAAAATGGACATTGCTTTCTTTTCCTTTTTTTGTTCGTTCGTATATCTGTTAGATTAGCTGACGCTTGCTAGCCATTGCGCGGGAGCGATAATAATGACGATGATGATGAAAAGCAAGCAGCTCATGGCTAAAACACTAATACTTAAAAGCAGGCGATGATGATGAAATATGATTTTGTTAGTTTAATGTATGGTTTTCAATTCGTCTTTGTTCTTGATCCTTTCGTTTTTCTGTTTTCTTTTTGTCGCTTCTCATGTTTTTTGTTTCAGAAATCTAATAGGATTGTGAAGCTTAAAATTAGAAAAGCAAGTTTAGACATGAAAGTTAGTTAGAAGCTTTTTATTTTGTTTTTGTAAATATGAAAATATTTTTGACATGCGATCATCAAACTTGTAAGCCTAAGTTTCTAAGAAGCAAGCTACTGTTGTTATTTTTATATGTTTGTAGATCAAAATAAATTTTTTGAGAAGAAAACAAAAAACAGAAGCTTAATTTTGATTCTTGATAATTTCTTTAAAAACTTGAACAACAAAGTTTTCTGAGAAAAGGAATCCACTAAACTTGAAGGAAATCAAGCTTCTGATTTTTTAGATAAATATCAACAATTTAAGAATGTATTTAAGCATGAAAGAAAAAAATGAAAACATAGGCTTAATTCTAGGTTACTACTCTCTCTCTTTCTCAATAATTTTGGATGGAAAATTACAGTAAATTTAAAAAAAATTAAATTTCTAATCAATACGAATTTAAATATTAGAATAATTATTTTTGAATGCAGTTTTCCAATAAATCGAGTCATTACTGACGAAGACACATCATAGCCAAAATTTACTTTGCTTGATCTCGAATTAAACTCATTTTTTGTTTGCTAAAATATTTTATAATTGAAACCGCTTCTTTTTTCTTTGCAATGTAAAAAAAGAAAGAAGAAATGTTTTCATGAATCATTCACAAAAATACATACATACTAAAATCTTGATTCAAATCCAATCTATATTTAGTAATTTTTTTTCAATTTTTTTCAAATCCTCTCTTTCTTTTTTTTTACATTGCACCTGTAATCTCCCTTTTCTCTTTCATTTCTCCATTTTTGTTGTTGGAACTTTTTATTTTTCAAAAAACTGTATCAACAACACATCAAATTTTTTTTATCCATCCATCCACCGATATTCTTTTTTTTTTGACTCGAATTCAAAAATGAAAAAAATGAATCATTTTTCAATAACAAAAAAAAGAAAACAGAAGCTTGTTTCGTTTCAATCAAAAAAATAATGGACTCACATTCTTTTTTTGGATCGCTTGCTTCTCTTACTTTTTTTTAGAAATCAGTCAGTTAGTTAGCGGTGGGCTTTGACAGTTTTATATTTGGAGCCTCCCTCCTCTCTCATTCTCTTTTTTTCTTTTTCTATTTGAGGCTTCATTCTTCTTTTTGTTCGTTCATTTGTTCGATCACACACTCGCTTGCTTCTCTATTATTTTATTTATTTTTCTTTCGAACAACATGAAGAAAAAAAACCGAAGCAGCAAGGTCCATTTTTTGATTTCGACTTTTTTTGGACAATAAAAAGAAATCTTCAACAGTCTCTCTTTTCTTTTTTTTTCTTTTTTAAATCATAAAAAAAAATTAAATCACTCAAAAATATTTTTTTTTTTCTTTCGTTGCGCAATCCAAAAATTCAATTGGAAAAAATCTTTGTATTTTATTATTTCAAGATTTTTCTGAAAAAAGCTTTCAAAATCAAGGCCACATACATATTCGCTCGAGGCTTCGAGACTTGTGTTCTCTTTTATTTATTTTTTTATTTTTTAAAATATTACAATTGTGTTTTATATTTTTGATAGCTGTTTAAAAATATGTATGTAACATACCATTCAGTTATTTTATTTATTTTTCGGAGAATAAGGTACTTCAAATAATCGTGTGTTGTTGTTGAATAATTTGATTTTGATTTTATGACATTATTATTATTTTTTAAGCTTGAGTTAGTAAAGTTTAAAGTAATACACAGCTTTATTTAATTTGAGCTTTTAAAGATTTGAGAAATTTATGCAAAATTCTTTTTGCTAAATTCGAAAATAAAAAAGTTTCTGATTATTAATTTTCCGAATATTTTTTAACTAAGAAAAAATCTAAAAAAATTCTCTTGAAGCTCATAGAAAATTATTTTATCATCTATTTTATTGACTTTCTGAAATTTCAGCTTAAAAACCCAAATAATAATAATACAAAGCTTTTTTTTAAATATGTACATAATAATAAAACTCTATCAATCATCTTCTAAAATCATCGCCATCATCAATAACTTTTATTTTTCTTTGTATATTTATTTATTTTGTAACTAAATCATATATTTATTTTTATTTGTCCACCACCATTTACTTCCAAAAGCCCATTTCCATTTGTTGACCATCACTCATTTCTCTTTTTCCTCCTTTCTTTCTTTGATTCATGCCTTTATAAAATAAACGGAAACCCGCTAAAACGAATTTTGGAGGATTGGATTATATTTCTTCACTCACAAACACAAACACACTCACACCGGAAATGTTTTCTGAAAACATAAAAAAGTTAGTTGCAATGGCGGCTGGGCTGGTAGTGGTCATCGTCATCGAAGCCCAAACTTGAGAGGGAGAGTCAAAAGCAACAAACCATTTTTCTTTTTTCTCTCCATTTTGTGTTTTTAACAATTGCAACTTTTAAATTTCTTTTTTACTTTTTTTATACAACAAAAAATGTCTTTTTTTTTTATAAAAGCTACCGATTATTATAATAATTCTTTTTACATATAAATTTGACACCTTTTTTAAATATCCATCCATTTGACTCAAAAAAAAATTATAATTCCATATACATATGAAAAAGGAAGGCCTTGAACTCCTTTGATGTTCTTTATTTTTTCAATTTTTACATTTTTTTTACATATATGTTTATTTGATTCAAAAAGAAAAATTGTTGTCCAATTTTTATTTTTTATGAATAAAAAAAATGAGAGGTGGCAAAAAATTGCATTTTTTTATTGGGTTTTTTTCGATTTAAAATTTTTTTTACCTTTTTTCCATAGTTTTTTTAATTTGTTTTTTGAAGTTAAAAATTAAACGATTTTTGTGTCGAGCTTTTTTTTGTTACCGAATTCCGTGTTTTATAATTTTTATTTCGCGTCAAACACTTTTTTTTAAACTCAAAGATATTAATTATGCAAATTTATTTTTATATTTTTTTAGAAAAAAGAAAAAAAATGAAACAAATTATATTTTTATTTTCAATTTTTTATTTTATTTTTGGTTTAACATTCGCCAAACCACAAAATGAAGAAAGTGAAGAATGTTTAAAATTGAGTAAACTATGTGAAGATGATACTGATTGCATTCATCGCTTAGCTGTCGTTCAATCGGCTTGGTTAGTTTTTTGTTTTAACTTTTGTTGAACTTTTTAAAAGTGGCTAATTTTTGAATAAAACAAAGCGTAGTTTAAAAAAAGTTAATTATTTAAATTCAAAGGAAAAAAGAAGGAAAATAAAAAACTTGGTGTAGCAGGTTTTTCTAATTGAGTTTATAAATAGCTATAAAAATATTTAAATTCTGGATATTCAAGTTCAGGAAAAAAAGGGTACGAAAAGGTTATCCGCAAAAAAAAATTTTTAATCATCCATCTTTTTTTAACTCTCTCCAAGGTCATCTCATCATCCATCACACTTCACTTTTTTTTTCCTTCCAAACTTGTTTTTTTTATATCGCCTGAGGAGACTACATTCCATTGCAAAAGTTTTTTAGTTCAAGTTTTTCTCTATGTATGTATTTCTCTTCCTTTTTTTCTTTCTCACTAAATTTGCACTCAAAAAAATATTTCATGGATGAAAAAACGGGATTAATCAAAATCCATATATATCCAAATTATTTATCTCAATCGCCTGCTATTATCCCGAATTACCACTTTTTTGTTTCTGCTGCTGCTTCGCGAATTTGGTTTTTATTTTCTCTCTCATCTTCAAAATTAATTTCTCTATAGCCGATAAAATTTTTTTTCTCATAGTGGTTTAAAGAATGCAATATCTATCGTCGTCAACAAAACCAAAAAAGAAAAAGAAAAAAGTTAATAATCAATAATTAGCTTCATTTTTTAATTTATTTCTCTCCAAAAGCAGCCGATGATCATAAGAAAAAATAGCAAGCGGTGAAGCAAGCGATAGCTATAACGACCAGTTTTTTTTCTTTTTGTATTTGGACAACTTTGAACGCAATCTTCTAAATAAAAAAATTTCTGAACGCTTTTTTATTTGTCACCGCCGCTTGTCGTCTGTCTCTTTTTTTATAATTATTTTTTTTAAACTTCATTCCTTTTCTGTCTCTTTTTTGTTGTTGGAAGGAATGGATGGGATAAGCTTCAAGTGTGTAATCTTTTCAAAATGGACAACGAGGACGATGAAAACCAAAAAAAAATCGTCAAATCTTCAAGTACACTTTTTTTTCTTCATCTTTCTTTCAGCCACCATAAAAATTACGCAAACTATTGTAAAAAATCAACAGCAGCAAAACAGAAAAATGGAGGACAACAAAATTCGTCGGTTGGTGTATTAAAAAAAAGAACAAAAATCTTTTTATATTTTATTTGAAGGACTAAAAAGGATTTTTCAAAAAAAAAGAGAGAAAATAAAAAAGAGTTTCAAGTTTTTTTCTTTTCTTTAGCTTCTTAGCTTTAAAGAAAGATTGCGTGAAAGATGTGTTGTTGGTTGGATGAGATGGAAGCTTTTCTTTCAAGTGATATAATTATTATTATTGAAATTGGTGCGAGGATTGTTTGTTGACGCTAGAAAATTAAAAAAAAGTACAAAAGAGCAGTGAAAAAAAAAAAATAGGGACAAAAAACTGATGGAGAAAATTTGGGTATTATAAAAAAAATGCAGATAACAAAACAAACATACACAAAATAATGCGGCGAAGAATTTGAATATTCTAAATTTCGATCAACTAAAAATCAAAGTAATGGAAAAAGAATGAAAAAACAATCTTTTTGAAACTTAAAATTTACACCGGCTTTTGCAAAAAAAAAAACAAACCAACTTTGGCTATTGTTTTCAAGATCCTTAAAAAAAATTGTGGGACTTTTTTTAATATATTTCATTCTCCATTTTTGGTGTCATTCGTTTCTAAATATGTAAAAGACATAATTAATTTTGCGTTTTTGTTTAAAAATATTTAAACTACATATTTTTATTTTTATTTTAAAACCCCTAAAATTTCTGTTTTTCCAAAAATCTTTTTACTCATTCATTCAGTTAGTTTAAAAATTTCAAAGTTTACTCATAGTATTTATTTTTGATAAAAAAGAAAAAAGATCAAAAGCGTCATTAATGAGACAACATCGAGGATGTGCAAGCAAGCAAAAAAGAAAAGAAAAAGAAAAAAGAGTTATTTTTTGCAAACTTTTGTTTAAATTTATTTTGAAAGAGTTTCTACATATTTTTCTTTTTTTTTGTGGGTTTATTTACTTTTCTTTTTTGAGACTGGAGCCAAAATAAAAAAAATAATAAAGATTAAATGTCAAAGGTTAGAAATGTCAGGTATTCTAGAAGCTAAGCACAAAAATATTTTTTAAATTACAAAAATCTAAAAATTTACTGTTTTGACGCACGAAAAAAATTTCTTTTCTCCACCAAAGTTTTTTATTTCAGTTAATAAAAAATTCTTTGTTTAAATCATGCAAATTATTTTTTCAGTGTTACTAACACTTGTCAACCCCAATGCCGCCAAGCTGCAATGAATTTATATCAAAATCGTCAAGGTCGAAACCTTCTTCGCTCAGATGCTTCATGCGTTCCAGGCAAATCTGAACTTCAACAATGTGGATTCCTTCCAAATAATTCTCCCAAACATTGCAGCTTTGCTAAATTAATTTGTGAAGCCGATTTACAATGTAATTCCAAATGGGAAGTTTTTATAAGTGAATGCGAAGCTGAAACAAGTTTGGGACAATGTTCAGATAAATGTCGAAAACATTTAAATTCAACTTTATCCACTTCACAAGGAGCCGAATTTTCATCTTGTACATGCACGGATAAAGATGATCAACTTTGCATTAAATTAAAGGATACCGTATTGAAAGCTTGTCTCGATAAGGTATGTATCATTTTTTTCCCAAAAATTTTTTCATTCGCAAAAGTTTATAAAAACTATGCGAAATTTTTTTTTACAAATATTCGCAAAATTTTTTTTAACAAACTTTATTCTTTAAATTTATTTCTAAACTTTTTATTCCCAAAATCGAAAGATTTTTTTATTCGAAAATTTCAAAGAAAAAAATTTTATTTATAAAAATCTATGCAAAATAATTATTTCTAAAATATTTTTTCAGCCCTCTACAACCAGCGGCAGCAATATTAATAACGGTAATGAAATTCCAAAAGATTCATCAACTCCATCTTCATCAAATGGTGGTGGAAGTAGAACCACCCATCGTGGAAGTGGTCGACCAACTGTTACACCAACTACCGATGAACCCGCTGGAGCTTGCTCGGTTTCATTCTCATTTTTAGCTGTATTTATTGGATTTGTAATTGTTTCGGCACAACAAAATAATTTTGCTGGTATTTATTAATTAAAATTTATATTTTAAAAAAAGTCATAACCATTTTTTTCTGTGTAAAAAAATTGGTAAATTTTTCTTTAAAATATATATATTTTCTGTTTGTACAAAAAAAGCGGAGTTGTTTTTTTAATAATAAAAAATTATATATTTATTATTTATTTTAACAGAGGAGATAGTTGTTTGTCTTTATGCAGCAAAATAAAATAAGAATAAAAAAACCTTGGTTTTTGAGCAAAAAAATTTGTGTAAAAAAAATATTTAAATAAAAATGGAAGAAAAATTTAAATAAAAGACGCAATAAAAAAACATGATGGTAGATTGTTGAATAATTAATTATTGCACGAAATAAAAAAAGATGTTAGAAGTGTAAAAGTTTTCCAAAAACAGAACTTTAGATTTTGTTAAAGTAAACCAAAAAAAATATCCTGGCAAACCAAAGTTTTTCCATCCCATCAAAAACAAACTTTGCTATTGTTTTTGTTATTTTTAAGCGAAACCATAAAAAATAAATACCCGAATTTTTTTCTGACACAAAAAAAGACACTCAAATGAATTTTTCTAATTTCAAATACTCCGAAAATTATAATAAAGTTTTTTATGTGCAACAATAAAGACAAACGAGAAAGAAAAATAAAACATACAAAAGGCATAATTATTACATATACAAAAACTATCTCCCAGAATGTTTTTTCATAAAACTAAAATAATATTAAAAAGCTCATCCCCGATCAGAGAAAAAAAATATACAAAAGTTGTTACACAACAAAAAATAATAAAATAATAATAACCTTAACCCGTTGAGAAAATAAAAAAAATTTGACCATTTTTTGCTATCAAAAGGCGCAAAGATTTATTTTAAATAAAAAATTGGGAAGGAGGGAAATTTTTTTTTACAAAACAAAAAAGTGAAATAAATAGAGAGGATTTATATTTTTTTAATAAATTTAACCGATTTTTCTTTGGATTGAAAAAAAAAATTGGATGTGGAAAGCTTATGATTTTCTTCTTCTTCTGGAGATTAGCTGCTTCTTTTTTAAAAATTTAATAAAGTCCTCGATGATCATTCATTGGATCATTATCCATATAAGCTGCTTGATCACGATTATATTGAGCTGCAACAGAATTGGAAAGAATAAGCCTGGGTTCTTGAGAAGCTGGATTAATGGGAATGGCTCCAACAGTGTTATCACCAAATATTTCAAGTTCGCCATCCACATCTTCCACGGTTCTTCGATAAATTGGATTATCAAAGTTGAGGGCTGAGAAACGAGCGAAACGTTTTTGACGATAAACATATCCCTAAAAAAAGAATATATATTAAAATTAATCCATAAAGAAAAAAAGGGTTTACAATGGGTGACAAAGTCTTCGACTCAAAAACGTGGACATTGAGAGACATTGAGGGACATTGAAAGACATCCACTTTGCCAAAAAGCTCTTTGTCTTGGAAATTACAAAACACTTCAAAATATTTCGAAAACGTTTGAAAAAACAAAAAAATTACAAAACATTTCAAATTCATTTGTTGAATTTCGAAAGAAATTTTCGAAATATTTTGAAATGTTTTGTAATTTCCAAGACAAAGAGCTTTTTGGCAAAGTGGATGTCTTTCAATGTCCCTCAATGTCTCTCAATGTCCACGTTTTTGAGTCGAAGACTTTGTCACCCATTGTAAAATGGGTGTAAAAATCATCGAAAAACTTTTAACACAAAATCCATAAACAAATATTTTAAAAAAAACTTACAGAAATAAGAACACCGGAAACAATTAAACCAAGAATAAAGAAAATGAATAAAACATTATCGGATGAAGTATTATCACCAGTTATTTCTTTAGCAATTATATCAACGATATCATTTTCTGCGATGCAATTGGTTAAATCTGCAAGAAGCTTAAAGCCCATATCACATTCACATGCATATGGAAGCCCATCAACTTTTATTTCTTCAGTGGGATTTGAAGTTTTTATATGAGCTCTTGGAAGGCAGAAATGATGACATTTACTTTTTTCACATTTATTTGTTTGATTTGGTTGAGCCATTTGATGATATACTCTTACGGTCATTGGGCCGGGAACTCCATTCATAACTTGTTTAACATCTTCACCATTAAATTTATTTACCGTTAATACCCCTTCATGATCCCAATCAGTCCAATAAAGGCGTTCTTCAAATACGGCTAAAGAAAATGGATGTTTGAGATGTTTATGGGAATGAAGAACAGTTCGAAGATCGCCTCCCCAATAATCACATGAAGATATGGCTTTAGTTTTAGCATCAGCCCAATAAATACGTTTTTCATAAATATCCACTGCTAAACCATTTGGCCATTTTACAGCTTCACCACTAATAACTTCAACTCGATTTTTTCCATCCATTCCAGCTCTTTCAATTCGACCTTTAGAACCCCAATCGGTCCAAAAGATTAATCCAGCAGAAGGATCAACGGCAATAGCTCGAGGTTCTTCAAGACTTTCATTGAATAAGATTTTTCGCTTTTTATTATTCAAATCGTAAACGTTGATCTGAAAAATAAGAAATTTTTATAAGTATGTATTTGAGAAGTTAAAAAAAACTTACGGTATCAAGTCCGGTATCAGTCCAAAATAATAAACCATGAACCCAATCAATAGCTAATCCATCAGGAGTGGAAATATTTTTATCTATCAAAGTTGTATCTCCACCTTCTTTACATTCAAAAAATTTATCTGCTGATACATTCATATGACAAATCATTATTTGTTCTTTAGATACATCCGACCAAATAAGAGTTTGATTTGCATGCCAATAATCCATTGCAACAGCTGAATCAAGTTTATTTACGAGTGGATGATAACGATTTGTTGCGAGATCATATTGTCGAATGGCAGCTCGATTTGAAAGAAGTAATAATGGATCGTCTCCATTTGCACGACATTTGGAAGGAGTATTTTTAACATGCCCATCTGCATCCGCTTCACCTGCAGTTAAAGTAAAGCCTGGATAACAATCGCATCGATATGAGCCCTTAAGATTAATGCATTTTTGATCACAAATTCCAGGGGTTTGACATTCATCAATATCAACACAATCATTTCCTGGACTACGTTCAAATCCTTTAGGGCAATAACAAATTTCTCCACCAGCATTCGTGGTTCGGCAATTACAATATGATGATAGTTTTTTATCACATTTAGTAATATTTAATTTGCAAACAGATTTCAAGCAATCATTTGCTCCTGTATCACCATCGCATAAAGTTGATAATGCAAGGCAACTTGTTTCATTACATTGATAATTAGTATTGGTATCACATTTGGGTGGAAGAGCTAAAATTAAAATTTCAATATTATATGTATATATAATTTTAGATATAACTAGACTTACGTGCAGGTGTGGTGCAATTTAATCGACAAATTTTATCATCACACATTTTTTCATCTGTTCCACATTCAAGTTCATGATCAGTGCAATTGTCCTCGTCGCTTCCGTCACTACAATCTAAATTTAGTTAATTAGTTAATTTAATATTTAGGAAAAAAATTATTTTCTCACGAACCTTGATCGCCATCACACACCCAAACTTTGCGAATACATTCGGCATTATTCATGCATTTAAATTCATCATCATGGCATGTGACATTGTGCATAAGTTTTACACCTTCAGTGCAGTTTCTTTCATCGCTGTGGTCAGGGCAATCCGGTTGCCCATCACATCTCCAAGCTTTGGGTAAACAGAAATGGGAATTAGCGCACTAAAAATATTTTTAGTTAGAAGGAAGCTATATAGTAAGATTTATAACTTTGCTTACTTGAAAATGAGTATTTGGATCGCAAGTAGAGTTTTTACATTCTTCGCCTTCGTCGGTCTTATCTTTACAGTCAAATTCGCCATCACATTGCCAACTTTTAAATATGCATTGCCCATCAGCGCATCGAAATTCATCATCAGCACATGCGGTTTTATTTACGGGGCCACATTCCTTTTCATCTTCCATATTTACACAATCTGATTGGCCATCACACACCCATGATTTGGGAATGCATGAAGCCAAATGTTGAGAAAATCCAGGACATTTAAATTGTTCTGCTCCACATTTAATTTCATTACATCCTTCTTCATCATCCTTTTCAGGGCAATCAAATTCTCCATCACATTTCCATGATTTTGGTATACAACTTGATGGAAATAATTGTGAAAGGGTATGCCATCGATCGGTGGGGGATTTAATTGTGGTGGATTCTTTACATTTATAAAAAGTTTTCTCATCGCATTTAGGAGTTTCTGGATTTACATCTAAAAAATGGAATTTGATAAAATCAGAAATTTGGAGAGAATGGAAGGTAGTAGTTAATTGCTTACCACATGATTTTTCATCATTTCCATTAAGGCAATCTGTATCGCCATCACATCTCCATGATCTTGGAATGCATACACTATTTCCACAATCAAACATTAATAACCCGCATGCTGGAAAAAAAGTTGAATATTAGACTCAAATTTTAAGAATATTTATTTGGGAATTAACAAACTTACAATCATTTGGAGGATCAGCTCCTGGGGAAGATTTTTGCATTGAATAACTTGCAAAGCATGAAAGATAAATAAGAATATATATAATCATATTTGAATATATAATAAAAATATGGTTCGGTCACTAAAAAACTATATATTTTTATGAATGAATGCAATAACGGAATATATTAAAAATACGCGTATATTCGTTACTTCACTAATTTGACCTCGTTAGTTGGTTGCCAAATTAACTCGAAGAAAAATAAAATTAAAGAGAAGAAAGAAAAAATAAAAAAATCAATTACAAAATCATCAAATAAATTTATATTATTTTCTAAATTTTTGTGCATTTAAAAAAATGAAAGCAAAATAAAAATTATCATCATCACATGAGGAAAAAAAGGGAAGGGAACGAACGAACGAACGAAATAACAACAACGGTGAACTCTTTCGAAATATCAACAGCAGCAACGAGTCATACTACGCAGCAAAAAAAAATAAGCAAACTCAAACACCAAGTAAAAAGAATTTTTGTGCAAAAAAATAAAGGAAGCTATGGAAAAGAAAAAAACGCATATATATGAGCAAAAAATAAAGTGTTGTGGAGAAAAAGAGAGATTTCATTTATCGATGTTGATGATGAATAAGCTTTTTTTTCCTTCCTTCCTCTATCATCTTCCATCACCCTACAACACGCTGGTGGTGGTAGAAAGAAAGAAAGAAAGAAAAAAATCAACGAAGAAAAAAATACGTGTGTTTAACGAACGAATGGGAAAAAAAAGAAAGAAAAAGCAAATGGAAAATAATAAAATGAGAGGCAAGGAAGGAAAAAAATATATAATACAACAAAGCTGCTTGCTTGCTGGTTCGCCTCTAAAAAATTCTTCTGTATATTCAAGATAAAAAAAAATAAATAATAATATGAACCACCACCTTTTTAACTGTGGCAAAAATAAAGGAAAGAAAAAAGTTAGAGAGAAAATTGAATGAAAGAAAGGTAAGGAAAAAATACATATATTCGGTTGCGCAAAATTTCTTTGGTTGCTGCTTCCTTAAAATTTCGACAACGACGAAGACGACAAACAACAAAAAAAACGTTGCAAAAATAACAACTCACAAAACTTCTTTTTTTTCTCATCGTCACCTTTTTATTTTTTTCCCGGGAGTTTGTTTTGCTGTTGTTGCGTCGTCGTCGTCGTCGTCGCTTTGGCTTTACTAACTTACTTTATGGATGGATTGCAAAAAAGAATTAAGAATAAAAATTGATTCTCGTTGTAAGAAATAAATAAAGTTATAGTTGCCACCGCGATGGATGGGAGGATGCGTGCGTTGTATGCATGCATTAGGTTGGGTGGCTTGGGGGTTTTTTTTGCGCGTGGTACTAACAGTTTTTAGTTAGTTAGTTCCGCAGTCGTGGAATATAAAGTTGGTTGTTTCTTCGCTAATTCAAAGTAATTTTCTTAACCTTTTTTTCTTCATAAAAACTAAGAAAAAAAGAAACAATCGAAAGAAAATAAGCAGCTAACAATATCGGTCAATTCATCGGCTACTATTTATTTTTAGAAAAAAGCAACATTTTTTTTGTTTTAAAAAATATTTTTTTGCCTGTCCGCTACTTTCCTTGCTTGCTTGCTAAAGGGAAAGAAGAAATAAACGCGAAAAAAAAAAGAAAAAACACATTTTCTTAACAGCCAAAGAAAATAAGAAAAGCCTTTGGTTCGAAAATGTTTATGATTCATGTTTTGTTTTGTTATGTTTCCTGGGGTAGCTGAAACAAATAAAAAAAAATTCATTGAAATCGAATCAACAAAAACAAACTACCACTTTCGAACTTTCTGGAAGCCATGAGACTTGATTCTTTTTATGGCTTGCTTGCTGCTTATTTAATAATTTGTAATTAATTGCAAGCATCGACGATGGTGAGGACCGAGAAAAAAAAGAATCATCAAATCAGCTGTTTAAAAAAAAATAAATTTTTGAAGCGCAAAAACTAAAAATTGAGGCAACAAAAAAAACTAAAACAACAGCTGTGTTTAAAAAACCATTTGAGGAAAAATAAAAGGAAAAAAACGTTGTGAAATTATTTTATGGAAGTCAAAAAAAGCTCAAAATCAAACTTTAGAAAAAAAATTGTGCAAAAAAAAAAAATGGAAATGTGCTCGTTTGCTTGCTTGTTTGCTTCGAATTCGAATGAAAGCAACCTTATTTTCTTTTTTTGTTTGTTTGTCATCAATAAACTCTGAATTTGATTACTCGGCAAAAATTTTTTTACAATATTAAAAAAATAAGGTTAGTCATAGTTGGAGAGAGAAAGAGAAAAAAAATGGCAGGGAAGAAGATGCAGCTTTAAGGATGATGAATGATGCTGATTGATAAAAAAATTAAAAAACCGAATGGCGCGATTTTTTTATGAAATTTAGATGACTGATTTAATCAACCATGGAAAAAAATCCTGAATCACTGATTAAAAAAACAAAAACAAACACTCAAGCAAAATGGCATAAAAAAAATTGTGGATGCAACTAACTAAGCAACAAAATAAAATGGTGAACTCTAAAAACAAATCTAAAATCGATAGAATGAATGAATTAAAGAATAAAAAAAAAGATAAGGAACGGACTTTTTTTCTATTCCCTTTTTTATATGAATCATAAAAAAAGTTGTTTACGAGGTCGTCGATTGTTTCTTTAGTTTGTTGCTTATGAATAAACAATTTAGGTAAAAAAAAGTGCCTTTAAGGATTTAACAAAAGCGTGGCGGCTGCTCAATCATCAATTGGTTTCGCCATGAAAAATAATCTGATAATCACATAATTTTCCCTTCTCGGCTGCTGTAACCACATTCGATGATTATAAAAAAACAAAAGTAAAAAGATTTCAATTCGGCTGAAAATGAATCCAATGGCCTTCCTTTTTAAAATTTTTATTTAGTGTATTCACGTCTCTTATTTTTCTCCTCTTTTCTGTGTAAGCACCCGATTTTTAAGAGTAACCTTAAAAAGCCATAAAAAAAGCGAACCAAATTAAATAAAATCAAATCAAACTGACCACTGTCAAAAAATTTAAAAGCATTAAAAGCAAATATCATCAACAACAAAAATAAATTGTTTGATGATGAATATTCGCGAATGTTAAAAGCGTAGAAAAAAACCGTTGCTTATCATTCACAAAAAAAAAGAAGAAGAAATGAGCAAGGTAACCAAAAAACCCTTTATTGTTTTTTGATATTTTTTTTGATATTGGAATGCCAATCCTTCTTTCTCTTTATTTTTTATGGAGGGGTAAAATATCAATGGTCATAGAATAGTGATAGTAAGTAGTGAGCGATACGAGATAGGGAGAAAAAAATGGGAATAAGGAAATCATCAAAATCATCATCTTTGCTTGTTTGTTGTGGATAGCATGAAGGAAAAAAAGGTATATGGAAAAGAATAAAGTTCGAAGGGTTAATTGCTTGCTGCTTGTTCGTCGAGGTTTTTTGCGGGAAAAAAATAAATGCATTAATTAGTTTGCTTTGTTAAAAATAAAAATATTAGGTGGCAAAAAAAGGTATGTATGTAAATCAAAGTAATATCCCTGGTGTTTTTTTTTTGGTTCTAAGAGCAAAGACGGCAACGATAAATTAAAATATGGGAGAATGATTTTTTTTCTTGTTGGATCTCTAAGGGCATTTAACACATTTTATTATAACAAGTAAAATGTTGTCATTGTGAAACATCCAACAGAGCCGATAATGGATACAGACATATGTAATTTGTAAAAAAGTTATGTAAAAAGAAAGGTTTTATAAAAATGTCGGCCATAATGCGAAAACTTCGAGGAGTCGCTTTGAAGAAAGAAAGTTATCAATTTTTAAATCAAGAAAAACCAAAATTGCAAAAGATAAATTTTTTTAATTTACGATATTTGAGATATTTTTTTAAAAGCGTTTTTGTGGAATCCAAACTCTTTTCTTTCTTTTTTTTGAAAAAAAAGTAGGAAAAGATTTCCAAAAAAAAGAAACGTTTTCTTTTTTTATTTGATGCCAAAATTCAATACCAACAAAAACAAAACAAAAAACAAAACAAAAAAATAAAATGTTGGCATAAAAAAATGGAAGACCATTGGCATTTAAAAAAAAAGGTATCAAGTTTCTTTTATAGAGAAATATATTTTTTTATTTTTTTTCTTCTGAATTTTGATGGAAGCCTTTTCTATCATCATTGTCACACAGCACAGACAGAAAAAAAAGAGTGATAGAGAAAAGAAAAAACACATTCATTTGATTTCATAAATAACAAAATAAAAACATAAACATTTACTCATATTTTTTTGTTTTGTTTTTGATGAGGTGGATGGATGGTGTAAATAATTATTCATAAAGAAGTGAACATTGTTTATTTGTTAGTCAGCGATCAAATTATTTTCTGTTTATTGGTAGCTAGCAAATCTCGGTAAATGCGATACGGAAATAATAGATGACATTTTATGCTTAAATTAACAAAAAGTCCATAAAGAAATGGAATGAGTCGTCATTAGTAGAAATTTTAGTCTCCCAAAAAAACAAATGAGAAAATCAATTAATACCAAAAAAAGGTAAACCATCATGGATGTTTTCATAACGATTGCTTGTGTTATTGATTTGTAGTTTGATTTTTTTTTTGCCTGATTAACTCTGCCATATGTTGTTAACCTTTTTGGTGAGCTTTAACAGGCAGGCATAGTTAACTTTTTCATTCGCTATTTAAGTTTGAACAAAATTTTTGTGTTTGTTTGAATATTTTATAAATCTTTTTTTACAAATTTTGAAGTTTAATTTGATTTTAGAATCGACGTTAGGATAATCGCTATTCTTGAAGGTGCTGGTATCTTACTTAACAACAAAAAAAATGGATTAAATCTTTGAATTAAATAACATCAGTTTTCGCGAATACAAAAAATTTTATAAAAAAAAAACGAATCGAAGCTAATAAAGCGAATTTTAAAAAGGATTAAAGAAAATCGCACATCTCAACATGTTTGGCAAAAGAGATTGATGAAATTGATTTTTTTCAAATTTTAACACATCAATCAAATTTTTTGAGGATGCATTTACTTTTTTACAGGAGCAATTTTTCGACGTTAATTGTAACAAAAAAACTCTCGCACACTACATAAAATCATCATCAAAATTTATTTATTTAAAAAAAAAGTAATATCTTTTTTTCCTTTATTATGTTATTATTGCTACGGCTTTTAAAATTTTTATTTTTTGTAATACTTTTTTATATCTCGTCCTTACTGATGTTTGAAAAAAGAAAAGATGGAAAAAATGTTTTTTAATTTTTTCAACTTACATCATTTTTTTGTGTCTGGAAAAATAAGTTGAGATCTCAAGCTGTGAGATTCCCTTTCTTCCAAAAAAAATTTTAAAGCTTTATTGTTACTTTGTTGCTGCCCTTTCAAATTTTAACTAATATTTTATTTTTGTGTGTGTTTTTTTTTTTGGACAAATGAATAGCAAATTTTTTTATCGAAGAAAACTTTGAGTCTAGAATTTTTTCCCATGAAAGCTTTATTTATTGATTCTTTTTTTAATCATCGAAAAAAAGAGATGTTTTGTTAAATTTTAAAATCGGTAATCATTTTTTTTCTTTTTCTTGTAGTCAAAGTTTTATTTTCTAATCACTGGCTGACTGACCACAAAATAGACTGATGACAAAGATCTTTTTTTTACCCTTTCTTTTGTTTTAATAAATAAATATTTAATTTCAAATATTGCACGTTTTAATTTTCTGATTTACGTGATTTTTGTGACTTTTATTTTATATTTAAACGATCTCAATTTTTTGTCTTTTATGTATCATTCAAAAATTTTAGTATCTTTCTTTCTTTTAAATCGGTTGGAAACAAAAAATTTTGGTTAAGTTTTGTCCATTTTACTCGCGATCGCTGCTCGTCGTTGTTCGATTGTTAATTTTTTTGGACATTTTTGACCAAAATTCTCTGTTTTCACTCAGATTTATAATTTTCAGTTAATTATCAATCAGTCAGATTCCCCATTCAAAAATGACAAAATCCTCCAAAATTGCTATAGTTCAAAGTGGTTCAATCGTTTATGATACTCCTGCAACCATAGATAAACTTGAAAAATTAACTGAAGAAGCTGCAAATGGTGGAGCCGAATTAGTTCTTTTTCCTGGTACGTCGTAATTCATTTGTTTTACACTCCAAAATAATAAAGTTTATAGTATCTTTGAAAAAAATTAAAACCCTTTTTTCCGAGGTTTTTAATAGAAAAAAGAAAAAACTTTGTTTTTTTGGTTCATGAAACCTTTGTGTTATGAATTACACAGAAAATTGTTGCAAGAATCTAGAAAAAAAAAAATGCATATTAATTCGAACTTTTTCAAACTTTTTTTTACTTTTTCAGAAGCCTTTATTGGTGGATATCCAAAAGCTTTAACCTTTGGAATTACCCTTGGTAAACGTTCCGATGATGGAAGAGATGAATTTAAAAAATATTTTGAATCCGCCATTGAATATGATTCGCGTGAAAGTGAAAGAATATCTAAAATTGCTAAACGATTTAAAATTTATCTCGTTGTTGGAGTTGTTGAACGCGATGGTGGAACTCTTTATTGCTCCGTGAGTGGCAGTTTTAAGATTTTAACGACCATCAAAAACCCATACTTTTTTTTATAGGTTTTTTATTACAGTCCCGAAGGTGAAAAGCTTGGTAAACATCGAAAATTAATGCCCACCGCATTGGAACGATGCGTTTGGGGTTTTGGTGATGGATCTACTATACCTGTGATTGATACTGAAATCGGTAAAATTGGTGCTGCAATTTGTTGGGAAAATTATATGCCGCTATTGAGAATGGTTTATTATAAAAAAGGTTAGCTTTTAAAATACAATACATAAATTTAGTAAATTTTTTATTATTTTTCCCAAAATTTAAGAAGCGACTAAATTTTTTTTTGAATTTTAGGCATCCAAATTTATTTAGCTCCAACCGTCGATGATCGAGATGTTTGGCTTTCGGTTATGCGAACCATCGCTGTGGAAGGTCGATGTTTTGTAATTTCAGCATGCCAATATTTTACTTCCGCCGATTTCACTGAAGACCATCCAGCTTTTGATTCAAATGGAACTGTGCTTATTCGAGGTGGATCATGCGCGGTGGATCCAATGGGAAATGTTTTGGTTGAACCTGAATTTAATAAAGAAAAAGTTTCATTTGTTGAAATTGATTTATCTGAAATAGCTCGAGGCAAATTTGATTTAGATGTGGTTGGACATTATTCTCGTCCAGATGTTTTTCAATTAAAAGTTAATGAAAAAGAACAAAATGCTGTTGTAATGGAAAAATAATTCACATATTTTTTATATTTTTTGTAGAATTTTTAATAAAAAAATAAATAAAGATTTTATTTTATTTTTAAATGAGAAAGCATTTTTAAACGTAAAGAATAGGTGATTGGTCGTATGGCTCCCAATTTGCTTTACACATGTTTTCAAAAGATTCACGAAATTCGCTATAGTATGGTTTTCCATTGCTTGAAAAATTTATTTTTAACATAACTTGAGGTCTAGCATATTTCTAAAATATTATTTTTTGTAAAAAAAGGAAAAAAGTTTTTACTAATTATAAAGCCAACTTTTAAAAAATCAATTAACTTTGAAACATTCAAATTTCCAGTGATTCGACAAAGATGGAGAAGCCAGATTTCTTGATTTCGTTTTAATAATAAAAGATTTTCTTGAGTTTTAGAAGTAATAATTACTTTATCAAGTCTGTAAAAATTTTAAAAATAAAAAACATTTTCTGAATTTTTTTAATGAGTCTCAAATGGAAGAATTTAAAACATAATTTTTTAGTTAAATTTTTACCGAATATAACGCGCATTGGGAATTGCATCAATTATATCTTCCACCGGAAGAGGATTTCCATTGTCGTCAATAACTTGCTCCATTTCCAATGAATCAATGGTTCCAGCTTCAATTAACATTTTAAAATCTTTGGTTGATATGTTACTATGGATTCCAATTTGGTTTGCAGTGCATCGAAGGACAACGGATGATAAAGAATAATCATTAATTTTAAAATGTGAACCAATAAATAATTGTTCTTTTACCCAAATTTTTGCTCGATAATTAAATAAATCATTTAATTCCGCGCAACTTATTTGACTTTGATCAAATTCATTGAAGCCTTCATGTTCATAGCAAACTAGCAGCTTATCAATAACTTGGTCATAAGGATATTTATCATAAAATAATTTACAAGTTCGAATTAATTTTTCTTTGTGGGCATGATTTGAGTTGTTTGTAATATAATTCATAAAAGAATCATGAAATGGAAATTTTTGTGGACATGGATTGGATACAGAATATTCATTGATAAATAAATCCTAAAGAAAAAAAAGTATATGTAATTGTCGTAAAAATTTAAACATACATTGAAGCCATTTTCCGACTCTTCCATTATCAATCAATCAAAAAAAATATATTGAAAAAAGACGCTCAAAAATTTACATACATACATTCTATGTTGGCATTATTTCTTTTTTCGTGTTAGAACGTTGTTTCTTGGCTCTTCTTTTTTTTGGGCATGTTTACGAAAGTGTATGTTCTTGATCTAAGTCAATAAATTAATAATATTGCTATTCGCGACCTTTGTTTTTTTGTTTTTCTCAACTCAAAAATTTGCATTTTTTTTTATAATTATTTTTCTTGGCTTTTTGCGAATTCTGCCAATAATTTACATCAAACTTTTTTTGCTGCTAAAAAAAATGTCGATGACATGGAATATTAATTAACTAAAAAAATATCCTTATTTTTATTTATTAATTTAAAGCTTTTTAAATCTAATAATTATGGCAACAGAATTAACTCCAAATTTCACTAGAAATGAATTCTTCAAAACCATAATATCCCAAAATTTTTCTCTTCCAAACACAATTCTCGAATATGTGTTTAAAAAAATGGATTATCGACATTTAATAAAATTATATAAAACTTGTAAATATTTTATATTTAAATATGAATTTATTATTGTTTATCATTTATCCGTGTCGTATAATAATCGAGATGAAATCCCTCACATTTCTTTTATGTTTCACAATATTTTTGTTAGTCCAAATCATCCAATTTTTTTGAAGCTTCGAAATATTTGGTTGCTTGAAAAGTTGAGAGTTTCTGCGCCAGATTCTTATTTAGTTTCAAAAATTGTAAACAAAATTATTCGATGCAATGTAAAATGTTTACAATTTTATCAACAAAAATTAACGGTGGATGAATTTAAAATTTTAACGGCTTCAAAATCCGTGGAAGAAATAGATTTTTCTAATGTTAAAATATTAAAAAATGATAAAAAATTATTAGCTTTGGAAGATATTATTTCAATGACACCGAAATTAAAAATATTAAAGTAAGGTCTGGTCGCAGATTTATTTAGAAGGGGCAGTAGCGTTTTTTTTTCGGGGAGAGGAGAGCTAAAAAATGGAATATATAAAACTTTGAAGAAAAGCAAGCGATAAAAATTTTTTACAGAATTTCAAAACTTTAATTTAGTTTCAATTTTGTTTAATAACTTAATTTCAAGTGTTTAGCGTTTTTCTGGGGAATGAAAAGCTGATAATTGGAATATATGAAAATTATGTAAAAAAGATATAAAAAATTTTTTTCAAACTCCAAAACTTTCTTGCTTGTTTTTTTCAATATTGGCTCTTTTTTTCAGATTGTTTCCAGCTCCAACAACTTCAAAAACCTCTGAAAAACTTGCAATTCTTCAACAAGAAAATAAAATAAAAGAATTAGATATTACATGTTTTTCGAATATATCGAATCCAGAAGATTTTTGCATTTTTCTTCAAGTAAATCTTTTACCCCACAAAAAAAAACTTTGTAAATAATCTTTCCAATATTTTTTTTCATTTCAGAATAATTTAGCTCCACAAGCCAAATTAACTTTCAATAAAGCCAACATCGCTCATCATGTTTCAAAAATGGTTGCAAATTGGGAACCAAAAAATGAACAACCAATAATAACTTGGCATGCAAGAAGTATCAATGCTTAAAAAATTAAATAATTTTTTTTTTTGGATTATCGTTGGCTAAAAATTATTTTTATTTATTTATTATGTTATTATTTACAGAAACTTTATTAGTAACCCGAATACTTTATTATTTTATTTTATTTAGAATACAAATGTGATCGGTAACTTACTTTTTTTGTCAATGATTTCCAATAACAATTATTTTAATTGGTACAAATTTAATTTTCTTTTTCTTCTTTTTTTGAGTACAAAAACTTTATTCTTTAATAAAATAAATTTTTTATTTATTGACTTTCTTAAAAAATGACTTCGGAATCATGAAACAAGATTAGATTCGGAATTTTTTTTGTGGTACTTTTGTCTTTGATGAATGAATAACCATAAAAGTTTGGAAATAACGAAGATTGTTGCTTCGAAAAAGTTAATTTTTTTTTTGAATATTTTTGCAAACTTTTATTTTTCCAGCAACAAAAAAACCTTTGATCTTTTTGGTTTTTCTATGCCTTTTTTCCGGTGGGGCCATTAGCTCAACTGATCACTACAATGCATTTAGCTACACCCAAAAAATGATATCAACAACAAAAAAACCTCCCAAATTTCTTATCAACAAAAATATGCCCCTGTTTTTTTCGGTTAAAAATCAAATATTTTTGTCTTTTTATCCTACAAAAAAAGTCAGACGATAAAATGATGTTGTTTTTAATATTTATTTTTTCCATTTTTGGAAGCTTCCAGGTTTCTGAAGCTTCATCATATCTATGCACGGGTCTTCAAACTCAAATCAATATTACTCATGTTAATTCTTCCACCACTTTACTTCACTACCAAGCACTTCTTGAATATTCTGTGGCATCGCCAGGTTTTGAAAAATTGGATATTTTTTATACCAAACTTTACACAGTTAATAGTTCATTTGAGGCAAGTGAACTCCAATTTTATTCTTCTGGTGAAAGTAAAGTTTTTCCATGTCCCTCGGATTTGGGAAATTGTTCCTTGGTTTTTCCTGATGGTGGAGGCTACCTTTCATTAGTTGTGGATTTGGAAGGAACTAAAACGTTTATAATACTTTTTGGTGATATTGCATATTTTAAAGGAACTGTATATTGGAGTGATGGAATGGTTTTGAGACCTGATGATGCATGCATTAAAGGACAAGAATGGGGTAAGGTTTCTCTTTCTCACTGAGGCGAAAATAGATTTTAAGTTGTAAAAAAAATATTTTAAAATTATTATAAATTCCAAAAAAAAAATAAGCGTGAAAATGTTTTACAAGTTTTATGATAAAAATAATTCCCATAAAGAAATTGAATTAAATTTTATTAATTTATTACAAAAAAAACTAAAAAGTAAAAAATGCGAGTTACAATAAATAATATCAAATCTTCCCAACTTTTTCCTTTGACATAATGGCTCAGTGGTTTAGCGCGCTTGATTGATGAACCAAAAAAGTCTATAGTTTCAATTCCTCCTCTTCTGCCGTTTATTCTATTCGTTGTGACTTTCGCTTACCTCGAATTTGCAAACGCGGCAAATAATAAATTTAGCAATTTACAAAACTATTTAATCGATTTTGGTTAAATGGTCTGTTGATTGCTATACACTTTTATAATAAATATTTAAACTTTTTTTATCCCACAAAACTTTTTATCTTCCAAAGTTTTAAAACTAAATTTTTAGCCTCAAATTTACCTGGAACTGTTATGTATCTTGAATATTGTTGTAATCGATGGGAAACATTGCCCGATGATCCACCAGCAAATAGTAATAATTTTTTTTCGTTTTGAAAATGAAAAAATAATTTATTTTGATTAATTTTAGATACATGTCTCGAATTCACGAGTAACATAGATTTCCAAAAACAAAATCAAACTATGGCTTCTTTGCAAATGGTTTATGAACATTTTGTTAATCAAAGAATGGATATTTTTGGTGTAAATTTTACTTCAACGATTCCAGAAATGTCTTATCACCATACTGTTAATTATGGCCCTTTTCAATATTGCAGGTTTTAAACTTTTGACTAACTTCTGTTCAATCAAAATTTTTAGTGGAAATATTTCGATGCCCCAAAGTAATTGCAGCCTTCAACTTTTTGATGCCCAAGATATAAAAGATTCGGAATTTGCATTTTTCGTGGAATTAATAAACAAAAATTCACCCACAAAAACTTGGAACGCGATTGCAGGAGCTTTTGAATTTAGAAATGGAATATTAATTAGAAATGGAAGCGATCCATTTACGCCCGAAAATAATTGCATGGAATATCCATTTAATCCAAATACTGAAGGTTTGAAAAAAACTTTTTTTAATAACAAGCAACTAATTCCTGTATTTTTTTTAGGTTCCAAAGAATGTAAGTAATAACCCGAATATCGACTATCTTGCCACCTTTTAGTTTTAGAGTTTTAATAATCGAGTTTTATTCTTCTTTTTTTTATTGAAAAAAAGAAAATTAAATATTTTTTCTAGGTGTTTTAAGGTTTTTGTTTTTAAATTAAAATAATATTTAAAAAGATCTTTATTTTTTATTTAATAGAGTGACGAACCCTTTTCAATCATAACTGACTTTTTTTTAATATTTTTAACTTCAATTTTTTAATATTAATTTTAGTTGAAAATGGAGTAACATCGATTGGAAAATTTTGATGTACAAAATGGCAAAATCCCGTTGCTTCTGGAACAACATACGACGTGAATTTGATTGTTTCAAATTCCACAGATTTTTCGATTGTTGCAAATCAATTAGGAATTTTAAATGCAACTTTGCAAGTTTCAAATAATAATTATATTTTGGGAGTAAATTCATTTAATTCTTTTATTCCTTCAAATTATCACGTTTATATTTATGCAAATCAATTTCAAACTGAAGATTGCCTTGGAAATGCGGCTCAAACTTGCAGCCTTCCTGAAACAATGGGAAATCCATATCAATGGTTTTTAGCTACTACGTTTGCACCCGATGGATTTCCACTTTTTTCCACCACCGCCACCCAAAATAATTTAAGCGTGCCTCAATTAAATAGCAATTCTCCATGCTCAATGACAATCAATAATTGTTAGTCATGAAAAAAAATTTCTTAGATAAAAAAAGTAATGGAAAATTTGTTTTAGATAATTATGTTTATCCAAAAATGTATGTTCAAGCTACCATTTGTTTACGATCATCGTAGAAAAAAAAAGAAAAGCGTCGTCCACTTTTTGTGGATTTTATCTTATTTTTAAATGGGTTATTTTTTGGAATTAAAAAAAAGAACAGTGAAAAGCTTGTTTCGATTTTGTTTTGTTATAAATAAACTTTATTATTGTACTTTATTAAAATAAAAAGCAAAATATTTAGAATGCAGATTTAAATAAAAGCGAGGTAGATTTTATATTTGCAAAAGAAAGATATGTGTTGTTGAGTCAAACCTATTTACCAAAGTCATTGGCTGCTTCTTTATCAACAATTGGCTGCGGCCGAGCTACAAGAAAATATACAAAAAATGAAGCTTTAAAAATGAAAATATGAAATTAAGAGAGACTCTACGAGTAAATTTAAAGATTTTCGAAGTCGGCGGAACAAAATTTTTTTTATTTTTTATTTTTCTTTACCAATCGGTTCTAAATAATATTTAAAAATTATTGGCGTCAAGCTTTTTCTCAAAAACTAAGCTGGATATGCTAATTTTTTATATTGAAGTTGAAAGCATTCATTAACTTCAAAAATTCAGCTAAATTCACCCATGAAGTTTAAAAATTATGTGTTTTCATGATATTATGTAATAGATTGCGGGCTAATTTATGGTGTATACCATATATTTTAATGTTCTGTAAAAATCAGGAGAAATTTGCATATTTAAACTTCAAAAGGCTGTAACTTTTGATCCAGAACATATCCGGGACCTAAGAAAAATACCATATATTCCCCAGAATCTCTACTTTATTATGCAAAAGAAAATTAATTTTTACAAGGAGTCGGTTTTGAGAACCATAATTAAATGTGTTCAAAACCACATTTTTAACGGAGAAAATGGTGTTTTTCCCTTTCTCTCTTTGTTATTTTGGCATTATGTTCGAATTGTTTTCAATGAAAGAAAAAATTGAAAAACCATTTTCCCCGTTAAAAATGTGATCACTGGCACGTTTAATTATGGTTCTCAAAACCGACCCCTTGTAAAAATAAAATTTCTTTTAGATAATGAAGTAGAGATCCTGGGGAATATATGGTATTTTTCTTAGGTCCCGGATATGTTCTGGATCAAAAGTTACAGCCTTTTGAAGTTTAAATATGCAAATTTCTCCTGATTTTTACAGAACATTAAAATATATGGTATACACCATAAATTAGCCCGCAATCTATTACATAATATCATGAAAACACATAATTTTTAAACTTCATGGGTGAATTTAGCTGAATTTTTGAAGTTAATGAATGCTTTCAACTTCAATATAAAAAATTAGCATATCCAGCTTAGTTTTTGAGAAAAAGCTTGACGCCAATAATTTTTAAATATTATTTAGAACCGATTGGTAAAGAAAAATAAAAAATAAAAAAAATTTTGTTCCGCCCTATTTGAATCAACTCGTAGAACCTCTCTTAAGAAAACTTTGATGCACCTCCGGGACCTTTATCTCGATCCAATAATTCACTTATCGTTGATTTTTCTTTTCCAATACGATACGTGGCTCCATTATTATCAACAAATAATTCACCACTTTTAACAAAGGATTTTCGAGGCAAAATCTGCAAAAAAAATTACATAATTTTTTTTTTTTTTTTTTAAAAGTTTTTTATTTATTAAAACAATTTTATTATTTACAAGTAAAAAGTTAAAGATAGTTTTATTATTACTAAATTTTATGTATTCTGCTATTAATGGATGTTCGACCAAACGTATAAATTAATTTTGTTCTAGTTTTAGGTACTCGAAAGGTTCCACCATTTTCATCAAAAATTAAATCTCCTTTACCATAAGATGAACGGGGAAGGATCTAAAATAAAAGAAATTTCTTATTTAAAAAAATCGATAAAATTTTTAGAAAAGCTTTAAAAAATTGTTCCAACAATAAAAAAATTTAAATAAAGCATTTTTGCATAAAAAAGTTTTCCCGATTTTTATAGCGGCTAAATTCACAGGAATAAGGAAGGCCGTAAATAATAATTAACTGTGACAAAAAAATACTTACATTTTCATTTCCAACAGTTGCAACAGGTCGAAGCTCAAAAAAATCTTTATCATTTTCTCCTTCATTTTCTTTTTCTATCATTCGATTATATGCATGCAACAAAGATATTGGATGAATATTAGTAATATGATGGCCAAAAAATATTATTAATAATAAAAATAAGTTAATCGACATTTTCGATAAGAAAAAAATAGTTTGAAATACATCAAAAAAAAGATTTTTTGTGGGTTTCTTTCTTTAAAGTTTAAACGCAGAAAAGGAAAAGGTAAAAATTTGAACTAAAAAAAGCAGGCAGGCAAGTAAAAAAGTAACAGAAAAAAAAAACAGGTTGGGAAAGAAGAAGAAAGTTGTTTATTTTAAAAAGCGTGATCATGAAATAAATAATTTTCTTTTGTTTTTATCACGTTTTTATTATCATTTTTAATAAATAATTTTTTCTTTCTTTCAAAGTCAATGTTTTATTATTTCTTTGGTTGTTAAGGAAGAAGCTTATTTTTTCTAACATTAATATTTATTTAATTTAGTACCCAAATAACATAAATTTTTTATAAAGCTTCAAAGTTCAAACATAATTTATTAAAAAAAAGGTTTAAAAAAATGAATGAGTCGAATCATACATATTTAAATAACAAACAAAAAATATATATAAAAGTATCGCTGATTATGCTGCATGCATGGAATTTGTTTATCATTTATTTGGTGGTATCAGAAAGTTCAGCAGGTAAGATATCTGAAAAAACAAATGAAAGAAATAAGTCTAGCATATCGAATTGCAAAATTTTACTGTTTTATTTTTGAGTTTTAAACCAAAATAAACCAAAAAAAAATTTTTTTTTATTCAGAAAATTAAGAAAGAGTTTTTAGAACCGAAAATTCAAACTATGCATTTTTGTAAACGCAAGAATTCCATTTTGGGCTATTTTTAATCTGCTTTTATTACTAACCTCCTTCAAGTTGTTCATCAGTTGGATCTTCATCATCATTATAAAGAACATTCATATCTGGTTGAGCTCGCTTTGCTTGTTGAGTTTCTTCTTCAGCTCCTGGGGCTGCTGCTGTTGCTTGAGTTGTGGTAGCTTCTGAATCTGCAGGCTGTTGTTGTTGATCATCGGGGGTTGAAGAAGTTTCATCTTCAGTTTGCTCATTATTATTTGGTTGACTTCCAGTGGCGGGAGTAGTATCTGTTTGCTCTGGTTCAGTTGGATTATTATCGGTGGCTGCTTCTTCAGTAGTAGTTGTTGCATCATCAGATTGTGGTTCGGCCGTAGTAGTTTCAACAGCATCATTTCCATTTGTGGTTGCTGCTCTTACGGCATTTCCATTGTTATTGGTAGTAGTTTCAGGTTGAGCGGTATTGATTGTTGTTGTTGTTACTTCTCCACCAGCAACAGCAGTGGTTGCTGTTGCTTCACTTTCTGAAGTAGTCGTCAAAGCAGGTTGTTCAGTATTTTCTTGAGTTGTAATTTCATCAGCGATATCTGTAGCAGGCGATGAAGTTCCTGCGGCTGCTGTGGTAGTATCATCAACAATTGGAGCTAAAGTTGTTTCATCATTTTGTCCGTTTGCTTGAGCATCAACAGCTGGGGCTTCACTGCTTGCTACTGATCCTTCAGGTCCAATGGTTGGAGTTTGAGGTTGAAGGGATGAAGTTACTTCTCTTTCTTGCACTGATGATTGACTAGCGGCTGTTGTGATATCAGGAGCTCCAGTTGTGGTAGAATCGGAGGCAGAAGAAGTTTGATCAGACATGGGTTGAGAAGATAATGTTGTAGTTTCATCTGCAGAGAGAGCAGTAGTTGTTGCTTCACTATCTGGGGCTTGAGTGGTTTCATCTCCACTTGGAGCAACAGTAGTTTCATCACCTTGAATTCGAGAAGCATTAGGATCTTCTTGAGTTATTGTTGTTGTTTCAGAATCATCGGAAACAGCTGTAGTTAGATCTCGAGGGAACATAGTCGTTCCAATACCACCATCTAAACTATCTAAACTCAAAGTGCTTTCATCTGGGAAAGAAGTAATAGCATCATCAAGGAATGGTGTGGTACTTTCACTAACATCAGTGAAATCAGTAGTTGAAGTTGATTCACTTTCAACAACGGGTCTTTTAGCAGCAAAATTTGAAACTACTTCAGAATGATCAGGCCCAGGTGAAGGTTGTTGGGAATCAAAGCGATTAAATTTATCACCAGAATTTACAGAATTACCATGTCCATTATGATGATGTTGATGACGTTCAGGTTCATCTGAATCACTTGAATGATGATGACCATGTCCATGGCCATGGCCATGATGATGAGGCTTATGGGGTTTATCAGGGTAATAATTATTTTCACGATTAGGTAAAACTGGTGGATTTCTTGGTGGATTTACGGGTGGCAATAAAATTTCTGAACTTTCATTTGGAATAGCTAAAACAAGAAAAATGGAGTTAAAAATTTGCTTTGAACTTTTTCATTTAAATACTTTTTTTAATTATTGGAAATAAATGGGCTTTGAAAAAAATATATATAGCAAAACTAAATTGAAACCTTTTCGTAAAAAATAAATTCCGAGAGAAATTTTTGATCAAAAAAATTCGCAAAAAAAAAAAATGGCTTTGATAAATTTGGAAAACAGGTACTTACGAGGATAATGATGATATGGAGGAGGTTGATGTCCATATGGAAGATAAAATGAATATGCCACCGTAATGGTTGAAAATAACGCTATCAAAGAAATTAGATTCATATTTTTTTATTTTGGGTTTACAACAACAAACAATCCTAAAATCCAACACTTTTTTAATAAAACATTTATTTTCTACAAAAATTTAAGAATAAAAAAATCCAAGCAAAACGCGTTTTCTTTTTCGAAAAAAAAAGTTTAATAAAAAATTTCTAAATCATTTTTTACGCTACTTTTTCCGATCCTTTTTTTCGATCGTTTTTTTTTCGAGCATTTTTTTCAAGCTTGTCAGAGAAGCAGCAACATCGAACGACGACGATAAACACTCGGAAATGATTTCTTTTGTTTTTACATAAAAATTCTTTATTACAAAGTTTTTTTGGAAGATATTGTTTTTGATTTTTGATTTAATATTTTTTTTATGTTTATAAAAAGTTTTTTTTCTAACGCCCTTCTTTTTTTTTATATGTAAAATCATAAAGAAAAAGAATTTTTTTTGAACATGAAACAAAAAACTTTCGATCGTCGTCGTCGGATGGAAGAATCAGCAAGCAACGTTTGAAAAAAAAAAAAATAGAAACAACAATGACGAGAGTTTATTAATATTTGGTTGTAACAAGAAAATAAGAAAAAAGCTGCTTAAAGAAAGTTAGTTAGTTAGTTGTTTGATGATACAACAACCAACGACAACATGAAAACAAAAGAAATCGAAGCAAGCAATGAAGCAAGAAGAAAAAAAAAATGATTCAATTTTTGTTTTATGTATTTTATTTTTAAAAAATGATATATTTGTTGTAAGAATTAAAATCATCAAAAAAAAGTGAAAATAAAAAATAAATGAGTTCGAAAAAAGAAAGAAGAATCATAGAATCATGCATGAGCTGCTTACTCAAACTTTGAAAACAAAAACAATAAACATTTTTTTTTCTTCAGAGTCTATGAAATTTTTGATGTTTTGTTTTTGTTTGGGGGAAGTCGAATCAAAAAGCTACAGTATGATGAACGGAGAAAAAAAAGTTAAACTATGACGATGGAATGGAAAAAAAATTAATCGAGTAAGAGGCTTGCTTTTTTATTGAAGTACAAAACAAAGTTACAGAGAATCCAGCGTTGAAACGATTTTGTAAACGATTTTTGCCTCGAAAAATTCCATTCTTGTTTAAACAATTTTGAACAGAAAATGGAAAAATAATAAAGTAAAAATGATTTATTTTTTTATCATAGAAACCGAAGCTTTCCATTATAATCTCGCGAGTCGCGAAGCAAAAAAAAAATCCACACTCCTTTCTCAATGTTGTGGAAGGCATATTGAAGATCGAAAGATCGATAAAAAGTTGTGATCAAAACATATTTTTTTCTTCTTTATCGCATCGTTGATATCAACCATGTTCTTGAGCATGCTTCATCGACGCTTCCGGTTACGCAATAAATAAAAAAGAAAGCTTTTTGCTTGTAGAAAATAAAAACGCATGCGATTATTTATTTTTTCATCCAAGAAACAATAAATTAACTAATGAGATCAAAAATGGAAATCGTGAAAAAATTATATTAAAAATGCAAAAAGCAGTTTGTTGAATTTTTAATTTTCAACTCCTCGAAAATATTGTATTTTTATATTTCAAAAGAAAATTCACAACAAAAAAACTATTCTTAAAAAATTGTCAAAATTTTGATAAGTTTATTTTCCAGAAACTGAAGGATTCAATAATCATTTTAATTTAAATAAAAATATTTTTTTATCCTTGTTTGAATTTCGTAATTAAAAGAAATATCTGTAAAATCATATGTAATAATAATAATAATAAATCTTCTTTTTTTAATTAATTCTAGTAATACAAATTTGTCAAGCATTACTTATTAAATTCATAGCATTTAAAAAATCTTTTTCGTTCTCAAAACGAAATAATTCTTGAATGGTTTCTCTGAAAAAAATTTTGGGAATCATTTTAAAGGGACATAGCTATTTCATGCCTTTTTTGAAATTTCGTTTGCGGGCACTGAAAGTTACACTTGGTAAGGCGCGTGTTTGAATTACCGTGTAAGACAGAAGTGACACGGTAATTCAAACACGCGCCGCCCCAACTGTTCCTATCAGCCCCAGTATCGAAATTTTTGAAAAGGCATGAAATAGCTATGTCCCTTTAAACAAAAAAAAACTTTCATTTCATTATTCTTTTTTTGCGTTTGTTGTAATAATCAAAAAAAATTTTCACGTCATCCTTTTTTTTACTATACTTACTTTTTTGTATAGCGAGATTCTACTAATAGCTTTATTTTTTTTAGCAAACATGGCTGATCGTCAACATCTTTCAAATCGCGCAATGATTACATTCAACGAAGACAACATCCAACGTCAATACTTTACCTTTCCATATCCTGAAATGTGCTACATCCGACAGAATGCTGATGCTGAAACTCAACTCAAACTACGTCAAACTTGCAAGTTCTTTCACAAATGGAATCCAAAAGTTATCGTTGAGAATTTGCTCTTTGGCTACGAACCTTCACCAAATGCAGGCAAAATGGATCTTTATGTTCAAAATTATGAAGAAATGCCAATGATTGATGTTATTACAAATGGAATCTTCTGTAATTCTTATGATGCAAGAATGATCACAAAAATTCATCTTTGTCATGCTAAGACTATTTGGCTTCCTAGATGTGAATTATCAATGGAAAATGTCTTATTTTTTACTCAATCTGGTATGGTTCAAGAATGGAATTCAAATGACGCTTCTATTCGTGATAAAAATGGTAAAATCATTTCACTTGAAGCTTTGTTGGTTCACCTTCCAAATGCTGAATATGTTAAGTATGTTTTATTTTATAATTTATGATACTAAAAGTTTGTTTTCAGTGCCAAAGTTCAAGATGTCACAAATGAAGATTCATCTAAATTTGCTTCATGGAATACCGTAATCAAACATCTTGCTCTTGAATTTCACGGACCAATCAACGCTGATCATTTTTATGAACTTTTCAAAGTTTGTTTTTTACTCTTTTTTTTGGTTTACATTATTATCGAAATTTTTTAGAAAGTTCTTGCTCCTAATGCTAGAGTTCGTATTGATTTTATTGGTTTAGCTGATGAAACATATTTGTCAGCTTTCAAAGCTGAAATGAAAGCTAAAATGAAAACATGGAAACCTCAAAATGGAAAACCACTTCTTTATATTTATGATGATGAGGATTAATATTATTTTTTTATGTTGTTCTTTTAAACTTCCATTTTATATTTTTTTTTTCATTTCTTGTCTTATTTTTTTGTTTGTTTGCTTGTTTTTGTGTTCTAAATAAATACTGTTTTTGTTTCATATAATTTTATTGTTTCCAAGGTTTAAATAGCAAAGATTCTTTAAGCTTTTAAAGTTGGTAGGCACAAACCTTATCACAAATTTGTCTGTCCGTTACAAAAATTTCAAAAAAATAAATAAAATGATATTAGCCTAATAAATTACTTTACTTCGAACAACTTAAAATAAGGAAAAGCAACAATTAAAAAACCAAAAAATCATACCAATGAAACCAAAAAGCATTCCAATAACATCCAAATAATAAACTTTGAAGAAACTTAATTTTGCACTTGCAAGATTTAATTCGTCCATAGTATCAAATTCAGCTGCGTATTCCACGCGTTTTACAAATTCTTCCAATGGATTAAAAGGATATAACTCAACTTTACGTTTGAGAATTTGGATATTTTTCTGGAATTTTGGATTTTCCAAAACTTCATTCAACGCATTTTCCATAATTTTAGAATTTATGGAACCTATTTCCACAACGGTTCCAATTTCTTTATGTTTTACAACTGCGGCATTATAAAATTGATCAGAAAATAATGGAATTGCAATCAATGGAATCCCCGTGTATGTGGCTTCATTGAGACTATTTAATCCGCATTGAGTTATGAAAGCTTTAGTTTTTGGATGACAAAGTAAACTAATTTGATCAAACCAATTTACTAAATGAATATTATCAACTTTGGGGAAATCCGGATCATTATTAATAAGTCCTTGAGTTTCTGAATTAACTTTCCAAATAAATTCATAATCATGAAATTTTGCAAATGCTTCAATGAAAACCAAATGCTTCATTTTTGAAAGCCTCTTTGTGTGTGCCAAAGATCCAAAAGAAAATATTACGATTCCCTTTTTTGCTTTGGAACAAATTTCTTCAAATTCGGGTGTTAAAGGTTTGGATTGAGGAATAGCTCCTCCACCAAGATAAACGACTTTATTTGTGATTGGTCGGGAAAAACTTAACATTGGATGGGCGTTTGTAAAAGCATACGATACTTTTCCAAGTAATTGTTTTAAATCAGGAAAATCGCTGCCAAAATTTTCTCGAAATAAAGCCATTTCTCTTTCATAAATTTTTGAATCCACTTGAATTTCACAAAAACGAATATATAAATTTTTAATTCGTTCCAAAATATTTAAATTTTCTCCATTTATTAATGCTTGACCAACGATGGGCATAAAACTTGGAAAAAAATGTAAACCAAAATTTTCGAGCACCATCGATTGAATTGGAATGGCAGTTGTGGAAAAGGTTGATGGAATACCCAAAAAATGAAATAATCCATATGGGCAATAACTTAATGCTTCACCAATTCCAACATCATATTTTTCTGATTTTAATTCTTTCAATAAATCTTTTTGAGCCAAAGTTGTCGCGCATCCAACATAAACCATTTCCAACCAAAAAGCTTTAGCTCCATGAGTGAAAGCAAAATAATTTCCATCAAAATAATTTGATACTATTTTGGGATTTTTAAATGCTTCTAACCCAGTTGTTGGAAATCGAAATACTTTAGCTGCTTTTGTTGTGCCATTATAACTTCCAACAGTTGGATCAATTTCGGGCATAAGCAAATGCTAAAAAAAATTTTGTTTATCAAAATCGAAAAAAAGAAAATCTTGGAAAAGTTTTTGTTACTTACAACTTCATGTCCATTATCTATTAAAGCTTCAGCTAATCGACCATTAAATTGTACGTGACTATAACCCAGCGAAGGAATATAATATAAAATTTTTAATTTTCTTTTAGGTTCAGTTCCTGAACCAATGTTATCTGTTGGTGGCATTATTAATCTCCTGAAAATTACTAAAATTTTAGCTTTAAAAAATCTAACAAAAACTATGACAAAAAAAAAATACAAATTTATTCGAGTTTTAATCTTTTTGGTTCACCGGAAAATTTTGTTGGTGGAAATGATTTTAGCTCTTTCGCTCAACCTTATATTTGAAGAAACACGAGACAATGAAAAGGCATTAAAAAAAGTGTTAAAAAAAGCTAACATCCTTTTTTTGGAGTTAGTTAGGTTGATAAGGAAAAAAGCATTATTTTTTTTATGAGTTTTTTGATAACAGAATTTTAACTCAATTATCCTTTCTTTTTTCTTTTGTTGATGAAAAAAAAAAGCTTTATTGTCTTTCGAGCAAGTGAGAGAGAGAAAGTTAATCAATTTTTTGTTCACATTCATTCAACAACAAAAAATGCAATATAAAAAATAATAACAACAACTGCTTAGAACAAGAAAAAAAGCATTGGATTGAGAAGAAAAAAGAGTTATCAAATTTAAAGCTCATTAAAGAATAAGAGGCAACAAGTAACTATAAAAGTATGAAATTGAATTACATTGGATAAAGATTTGAGTTTTTTTTTGTATCAAAGCATTAGACAGAAAGATAAATTTATTGCTTGCCGCAACCAATCCTCCTTCGAGATTCAGCTGAATCAGATTATTATGCAAGGATCTTTCCACAAATTTTTTGTTATGTTCTTTATGAAGCTTATGGAAATGAACTAAAATCATTTTAGGCTTAACTTGGATGAAAAAGTTTTATTGATTAAACAACAACAACAACATCGATGATGATCCATCGATTGATTGATTTTGTATTAGTGTTTACGATAGTTGTCGAAAATGATTGTACCTAAATTTTGTTATTTGGCAAAATGCGTGCAAATTGTTAATGTTTTGAATCTTGCTTGATTTTGTAATTAGTTTTTGCTTGCTTACTTTTTTGTTTGTACTTGTACCTTGTTTTTGTGACAATTTTTTATGATGAATAATAAAGTAATATTTTCTTCTTTTTTTTTTTATTCAAACCATCTAATCTTCTTGGGAATTTAGGCAGCCAAATCAAAGGAAATCAAATGTCGCAGAAAGCTCGCTTGTTGAACGGCTAACAATGGTCTCATCAATAAATTTCCATGAAAATTTGCATACCTTAAAGAAGTTTATAAAAGGCTCAAATGTTCAATGAAAATCTTCATTCGTCAAAGAAATCGTTCATTGTGGTAAGTCGCTGCCTTTTTCTCTTCAATCAATCAAACTCTTCTTTTTTTTAGAAAGTATTTCTTTGGCTTGTTCTTGGTTTCATGGAACCTCCTTCGTTGATTCGGTATATTATACCGTTACTCGTGCTCGTTCATGGAATTCAATGTGCTGGAACACCTTCAACAACAAAATCGCCTACAACAACAACACCTTTCCCTGGTTATCGTGATCCTACTTTTGCTGATATTGCAAATGAAGACAATAAAGATTTTAACTTGAATAAGCTTGATGTTTTTCATATGGATGATAAATGTGGTATTGCTCATTTTGCTTATGCTAAGACTAATTGGTATTCAAATATGACTGGACCTTCTACCATCAATATGTAAGCTTTTGTTTCTTTCTTTTTTTGTTTGGGTAATGTTGAATATTCTGGTTTGGTAAAGTAACCTATAGCTGATATGGAAGACTTTGCTTTTATTAACATTGATTTTCTTTGCTGAAGATCTCTTTTGCTCGAATTTTCTATGTATTGTTGTTAAAGGTTGTTACTAATTTGCCAATTTTTAGGCTAAACTCAACTAGTTCATGTCCAAAAGCAACTCAAACATTCGTTATGGTAAGCGATGGGGCTCAATTTTACAAGATTTCTTTAAAGAACGATGGGGATAAAACACCATTCAATTTTGAACTCTTTCAAATTCCGCCTCTATCTGGTCGTCCAGTATCAAAAGGTTCTGTTGCTGTTACATGGAATGATTTTCAATCTACTGAAAAAAGTAACATCTCAAGCTGCTTCCATGATCTTGGTTCATTGTATTGTCTTCGAATTCGTGATAATTCTAATTTCAATAAGAACAATCGTCTTGTTTTTCATCGATTCACAAAACATGGAATTGATAAAACCAGCTTTTTGGTTCATAGCGGTGTTTTGAACTTTCCTGTCAAACATGATATTGATAAAGGTGGTCAACCTCGAAACATCCTGTATGATGTTCAAAGTGGTGATATCATTGTTTCTTTTGATAAACAAGCTGGTATTATAGCAAATGAATATGATGTTCGTTCTCTTTATGGGCTAGGTGATCGTGGTGCGCTCTTTAAAGCTGTATTTCCTCTTGATAAAGCTATTGGTGTTGCAACTCATAATGGTTTTCAATTCTTTCTTGTCACCAAACACGAAAATTCAACTTATGGTTATACGGTTAGTTTGTTGAAAATATGTCATCTTTAGCTAGATTTATGTTTTAGTTCTATTATATTACCGCCAACGATAAAGCTCATGCCAGAAGAGGCGGATATACGCCTACCATATCAGGCAATGCTAAAGGTGCTGATTGGCAAAATAAATTTGGTCAACGTGTATCCACTCGTGTTGCCATGTACTTCCGGTAAGCTTAAACTTTAACAATTTTCATTTCTTTTACCACAATATTATTTTTTATAGCCAAGATACTCAGCCATTTTCCGAACTTATCAACATTGCTCTAAGTTACTGTAAGAAAGTGGAAAAAGACAGAGATGACTGTTTTGCTGTTAATGAAGGACTTTCATCTCGTCAAACCATCATGATCATCGTATGCAGCGTTTTGATCTTCTTCTTCGTATTGCTTGTTGTTCTTTTGGTCCTCTATCTTCTATGTTGTGTCAAAACTAAACGCCGTAGAAGAAAGCATAGAAAGCATCGTAAACATCGCCCACTTCCACGAGCACCTACTGTAGCTAAATCTGAAGAAGATGTTGAAATTGATCCATCCAAAATGACTCATCTTGAAGAAGAACCAAAGAAGGAAGAAAATAAAGTTATCAAAAAGATTAAAGCTTTTGGTGGTGTTGATTATTCTTCATCTTCTGATGATGATGTTGAACATTCTCAAGCATATTTCTCTGCTCGTGATCAATTTGATCTCCATACCGCTGCTGTAGCTGCATCAAAGCGAAATGATGGCAATCAAAATATCGAAAATGCTGGTCCTGCCGCTGGCGATGCTACTTCAACTCATGGTGATGTTACTGGTGGTCCTACTGTACCTGAAGAACATGATCTTCAAGATAAGGTATGTTATTACATTCTCAATTTTCTTTTCACATTCTTCATTTTCTTTCTTTTTTTAGAACAATACCAAAGGTCCTCGATCCGTTTACATGAAACCCAAGAAAAAGAAGAAGTAATGGTGAAGCAACATGGTATGCATGCTCTGATTTTAATTTCATTCTATTGTATTATTTTATATTATGTATGTACTAGGAAATAAAAGGTATTGATTAAAAAAAACTTGCTTGTTGTTTTGGATTTGGAATTGACAAGGGTTTAAAAGTCATAAAACTTTGCTTTCTTTCGTAAAAATGATAAGGGTGACCGATCAACAGGTGGCGGAAGTCATTGAGTTGTTGTTTTTCACTGCGTTTCGAAATTCGGTGTTTCGCACTCCTCCAATCAAAAAAGATATAGCCTAAAATAGTTTTTTGCTTGTTTGCATAAATCCGCCATTCATTCAAATTTTGCAACTTTCGCACAAAAATATTTTCATTCCAAGACAACAAAAAAAAAACAAAGAGCAAAAGTTTCAACAACTTTCATTCTTCAACAACTTTGTCGTCAAGAATGGTCGAAAGAATTCCTTTCAATGTGTTAAATTTAGTTCAACAAAAGTTTCCTTTTTCTATGAAACTCATCAACTACGTCATTCAAGAAACTGATGCTGAAGTGAAACAAAAGCTTGATCGAACTTGCAAACATTTCTTCTATTATCTTCCATTTAACGTTGTTGATAATTTTGAAATAACTCCTGTAAAGCAGCGAATGGAAAATGAAACTTATGATGGATGCATCGACTATATCGATAACATTGATCAGGGACTTTTCGTTGGTTTTCTTGCTTATGGAATTATAAATATTTGGGTTACAAAGAAATGAATGCAAAGTTCAGAAATGATTTTGATTATAGGATTTTTGATAAAATTGGTCGATGTGATGCTCCTGAAATATCTCTTCATGGTTTTGCTCTTCCATTTGAAAAGCTCAAAAATCTTACAAAATCAAGAAATGTGGAAAGCTTTGATATGTCTGACTCTTCTGTTGTTGACTGTAATCAATCTCCTGTTCCTTTGGAAGATATCTTATCACTCATTCCTAATGCTTCGACGATCCGGTAAGATTCATTCTCCTTTACTTTGATTACTAACTTTCTACTTTTTTTAGCATTGATAATTGTCACATTTCTCGTCGAACCATGACTACTATGCTTCAACTTCCATTCAAAAACAAGATCGTTGAATTATCTCTCAAAAAGGTTGATGGTGCATTTAATGCTAATATGTTTTTGGATTTTGTCAAGGTAAGCTTTTCTTGATTTTACTCTTTCTAATTTATTGCTTGTTTAGAAACATGCTGATCTTGCTGCTCAAATTCATGTTCATTTCAATTTTGAAAAAAGATTCTCGCTTATGTAAGTTTGTAACAAAGTTTTGCTTTTACCTTCTCCAACATAGCCATTGATTTTAAACTTGAAATTTATAACTATATCTATGCGAGCTGTATGTGTACATATGAGTAACATGGATGAGGCTTTTTTGGTAGAAACATCAAGGTGTAACTGTTACTTCTTTACTTGCTTTTGGGATTTACAACATTTCTATTAGGAGATTTCTTTTATCGGCTTTTTACTTTACTTCTAACTCCCATTTATTATGTTTCTAAAAATCTTTATCATATTCATCGATTCATTTTTTAGTCCATGGTGTGCTCGAATGCTTGAAAAGAATTTTAGTAAAGAATTTGACCTCTGCCATCGCAAAAGATTGGAATCTGGTGAAAAGCTGCCTGCAATTGGAACTGTAACTCCTCCTTCAATCAAGAAGAAACAAACATGGCTTGAATATTTCTTATCTTTCTTCGTTTATTTTTCTCTCATCTTTCAAGTTATTCAAAGAACATTCTTCAAATCACAAAGTAAGCAAGAACAAAAGAAGAAGATCGCATTCAACGAAGAAAACATCGAACGTCAATATACTGCGTTTCCATATCCTCACATGTGTTACATCCGTGAAAATTCTGATGCTGAACTTTGGAAGAAGCTCGAACGAACTTGCAAATTTTTCATTCAAAAGAATGAATACTTTATGGTTGATGATGTTCATGTTGCATCTGATAATAAGATTACTCTGATGGTTGATAATAACAAAATCATGTTGGAAAATAGACAAGTATTGGGCAAAATTCTTTTATGGATTACAAATTCAATTGATAGCGTTGGGACAGGTGGTTTATACATGAATGATCGAATGGATGCGATTAAAATATCGTCGGGCATTTTTACTTATACAATGGATCAATTTATATGTTTTACAAGATCAGGAAAAGTAAAAGATTGGAATTCAATTCACGGTACCATTAAAAATAATGAATATTCTGAAATCAAATCTCTCAATGAATTGTTGGTTCACCTTCCAAATGTGGAAATTTTCCGGTTTGTTTTTTCATTATAGTTTGTTTCTACTATATTTACATAATTTAGTGCCAAAGTTTGTGGAATTCAACCTCATTATCCAAATGAACCAATTTCACTTCCCCAAAGCAGCAAAATCAAATGTCTTGAACTTATTTTTCTCAAAGATCCAATTCAAGCTGATTCGTTATTTGATGTTCTTATTGTAAGCTTTTTGCTCTTCTATTGCTACTTAAAATTTAATATTTTCAGAAATTTCTTGCTCCCAAAGCTATGGTCAGAATTGATTTAAGTCGTTTGATTTAAGAAATGGATGTCGAAGAATTCAAAGCTCAAATGAAAGCAAAGTTGGATACTTGGAAGCCTCAAATAGAAAAACCTTCGTTTAAAATTATTCATTAGTTTTATTGTCTAATAATTTTTTGATTGTGTAATTATGTAATGAATTGCTAAAATAAATTTTTAATATTTAACAGTTTTTTGTTATAAAATTATTATTTAAATTTACTTCAACTCCTTCAAATAAATTTTGTATTTTAACTGCTTAAAATTTTGATTGATTGAATGAAAGGTTAAAAATCATATTCGTTTTTGAAAATTATTTATTTTGATTAATAACCTTTTGAATTCAGAGCCACGATGATCAAACTCGAAAGTTGAAGTGTTATAACTTTTCCCCCACAAAAAAAAGGAACAAAACTAATTATTAACGACTAATGTTTTTAATGTTTTTTCGTAGTCCTTTTTCTCTTTCTCAATTTTTTAAAAGTTTATTTATCACATGAGCGATGTGGTTAATTTTTATAAATGATATTGCCCTATCGTAATTTTTTTTAAGTTTGTTAATCAAAAGAGTGTTGTTTGGGTTTTCTTTAAAAAAAGGTGCAATTTCGCAACCATTCTGAAAAAAAATAGCTTTTAATATCTTTCTTTGTCACGTTTTCGTTCATTATTTTTTTTGATTTTTATTGTTTACTTTTTTTTATCAATCATGTTGCGTTGCATTTGTGCATTGCTTTTTATTTTTTGTTTATTAACAGAAATAAAGGCAATTTCCTTACTTTCAAGTTATAATAATTTGTTAAATAAAGGCAATAATGCTATAACTGAAACTCCTACCCAAGAAATGCCATTTCCTGCTCAACCTTTAGCATATGTTGGTGGAAAATATGTCAGTTTTTAAATTAATAATAAGAAAAATAAATTAAGAGTTTTAGATATATTCAAGAATTCTGTTTGGCAGCGGTGAAATTTTTATTGATGCAAATGGCGCCATTTATCGATCTCCAATAGTCAAAACTCATCTTAGCGATTTGATGTCCAAATCATCATTTTCGTCGTCTTCCAGAAATGGTAGGAACTAATTCCATATTTTTTAAATTATTGGTAGATTTTTAAAAGTTTTTTGTATGTAAATAAGAATTATAAATTACCCGAGTTTTTTATTTTTTATAGTTAAAGATACAAATAAAGCAAAGTCATTTTTGTAAAATACAACCATCTTATGAATTTCACAAAAATAAGAGAATGAAAAACGTCTCCGATTTTTTATTTTATCTCAAATTGCATTTGTTGGCGCCAAAAATCCAATATTATAAATAAATCAATGTCGTCTTTAAAAAAAAATACATAGGCACAAAAAAACTGGGATTGTGATGTTTCTATCATTTTGTTTTTGCATCTTAGTTTTTTTGAGAAAAGAGAAAAATTTTAAATGTTGTTTATGCCACTCTCATTGAAAGAATGATCCAACGACTATGTTGCCTTATATTTTTTTTTGAATATTTTATTCTAACCTTTTTTCCTTAATTTTTTGTTTGTTAAAAATAGTAATTTTTATGCCTTGAAAATTAAATGAACGAATCTCCGCCGCCAATGATGGATATTTCTAAAAAGTGGTCGTTGTAAAAATAAAAACATGCATAATAATTTTTATATTTAAAAAGCGGATTTCAAGATAACTTTTTAAATAAAAACTAAAGATGCAATAACCAATAAATTTAAAAAGATTACGCTGTACTAGATGCTATCGTAGATTATGAATTAAAAAATTAAAAGAAAATTTGTCAATTAAAAATCTCATTCATGATGCATGAAAAAAAAACAGATATTTTATTATCAAACCCAACTTTTTTCTTTTTTTCTTTTTGGAGAGGTTTAATTTTAGGTTCAAAAAATTTAAATAAGGTTCATAAAAAGAAAACTTTCTAACATAAAAATTTTTTACGGCGGCCAAGAAAAACAAGAAAAAATGTGAAACAGAGGTTTGGCTAATATTTTTTTGAATCAATTTTACCCGAAAAAAATGATTCACCAAATTTAACAAATAAAATCCATGAAAGAAAAAAAAATCACAATCGGAAATGCGTCACTTTTTTTTATTAGTTTTTTCTTCTTTTTTTTTAAATTCAGCGACTTTTGATTGCGTTGGTGTCGTCTGTCTTTCATCTTTCACGCGAGCGATCTCACACTATCATTTCTTTTTCATTGTTTCTATTCGTCGAAAAAAAAACTCTTTAATGCGCAGACAAAACAAAAACTAAAACACCGCGAAAAAGAGAGACTTTTTTTTGATTCGTTTTTTTGTTGATCATCGAGTTCAATGACTTTCAAAAACTAAACTAAAAAAATTTGGTATAAAAAGAAAAGTGTGAAATCGTGAAAAAGGTATCAATTTTATTTTATTTCGACTTTCTAATCTTCATCTCGCTTTAAAAAACAAAACTAACTTTAATTAAAGAAAATGTTTTCATTCTTCAAAAAAAATATTATTGTTTTGGTTTGTGCAATTTTCGCAATTGTTTATGCTAAACCTGGAGGTTATGGACGTCCATCTGGAATTGGATATGGTATAAGTCCAGGTTAGAAAAAAAATTTCCTTGATAAAACTAAATTTTAAACAAAAAATAATTTTTTTAGGTGGCTATGATAGTGGAATTGGCGGCGGTGTTGATTCTGGCTTCCAAGGTGGTCCTCCTCCATCCATTGGTGGAGGATTGGGCAATGGTGGCGGTGGAGAATATGCTCAACCAAATATTGGCTTTGGTGGTGGAAATAGTTATGGACCTCCAAGTGGAGGAGGTTATCCAAGCAGCAATGGAGGCGGATATGCTCAATCTGGATTTGGCCGCTAAATAAAAATAATTCTAACTTATGTTTTTCATCATTGTTCAACAACAAAATATCTCATTTTGTAATAATATTTTTAATATTTAAAAAACACACAATTAATTTTTATTGTGCTTTAAATTAGTAATAAAAAAAACTTTTTTCATTTTTATTTCACATTTATTAGCCGACATTGAAATTTATAAATAGATAAGCGAACAATACATTATTTCAAGTATTCTTTCATAATTCCCTTTTTTTTGTCGCAACTTTGAAACTTATTATGAACGATTTGAAATCCTTAGTTTTCGGAGATTGTATTTTGCTAAGTGTCGTTTATTTAGGATTGAAAAATATCGAATAAAATTTTAGTTTGTGTAAGTTACATCACAAAAAATAATAGATTTTATTCGAACTAAAGTTATAAAAATGTTTTTGGTGCAAATCCTGAATTTACTATTGGCCTGCATCGAATTACCGAAAAAATATTGAATGGTTTTGGTTTGACTATTCCAATTCAAGTTATCCATTAGGAGACTTTAAAAAATGGGAAGATGGTAAAACTCCATCTGATTCTGCTGCATGTGAATATGCAACTCGTGAAGCATCCGATAATAATTTAGCTTTTGCTGCAGGTGGTTGCGATTATGAAGATGTTCGACCATATTTATGCCAAACTAAAGCATGTGATTCCCGAGAAAAGGTTGAACCCATAATTTTTAAAAATTTTAAATAATACAAAAGACAAAGAAATATTTTGAAACAAAACACAATTTATTTAAGACATCTGGAAACACAAGAAAAAAACAAACAAACAAAAGACGAGAAAAAAATCATCATTATTAATAAATGGAAGAATTAACGTTCATTAATCCAAAGATTTGGTTTTTGATATTGAGGCGTCCATGTTTTCATCTTTGCATTCATTTCAGCTTTGAAAGTTGCAAACTTTAAAATAACTTTAGATCCAATACTTCTTTCAATAATAGAAAATGTTCTGGATATCAATAAATTCGGCACAGAAAAATTTATTATTGATATGAAAAACCAATATGGTGATATTCATACTTTTTGGTTGGGTGAAGAACCCATTGTTTCCATCAACGATGTACCAACGATCATTGAAATTTTTTATCAAAGATGGTGAAATTTATGCTGGTCGACCAAATCATTTAAAGGTGACAGATATAACAAGGCATGGTCGAACAGGTTAAATGATTACTGATGATCGGTTTTGGAAAAAGCATCGCCGATTTACTTTTTATATTTTGAAAGATTTTGTAATTGTAAAAATTTTTATGCAAAAAAGGATTCTTCATGAAATTGGAATTTTGATTAATAAAGTAAAGAACCAAATCAGCGAAAAAGATGCAAGAAAGAAATTAGCATTCAACATTTAATCGATCTGTCTATAGCTTCCATTATTAATGCTCTGTTATTCGGTTATAGCTTCAGTAAAGTAAATAAGTAGTAAATTGGCAAAATCCCAAATCATTAGAATCAAAGACACAAGAAAACATAAAGAAAATTTTTTTATTAACAAAACAACATCAAAAAAAGGACAAGGCTAACAAAACAAAAAGTTCAAAAACTCATAAAAATAACAAAAAAAAAGAAAAGCTTGTCGAAGAAGAAACGATGAGAGAAGAGTCCATTACTTGGAAGCAGCAGCGTCAACAGCAGAAGTGTATTTGGCGACAGCTTTAGTACCTTCAGAAACGGCATGCTTGGAAAGTTCACCAGGAAGGATCTAAAAAAAGTACGAGTTAGTTAATCAATAAAAAGATAGAATAAAAACAAATAAAAACTTACGAGACGAATAGCAGTTTGAACTTCGCGTGATGTGATAGTTGATTTCTTATTGTAATGGGAAACACGAGAAGCTTCACCAGCAATACGTTCAAAGATGTCATTGACGAAGGAATTCATAATGGTCATTGATTTTGAAGACATGCGAGCATCCGGATGAACTTGTTTGAGAACGCGGTAGATGTAGCTTGAATAAGTATCATGCTTCTTAGCAGCAGACTTCTTCTTCTTTTCACCAACACCACTTTGAGAACCAGCTTTCTTAGGAGGTCTTCCCCGTCCAGCTTTCTTAATACCTTCAGAACCAGAAACTTCGATAGCCATAGTTGATTGATTGAAGAGGAAATGAACAAAACGACGAAGAGTAAAATTGAAGATGAAAATCTTTGAAACTAAACTAAAAAAATGCTTCGAAGCAAGGAAATCGAAAAAAACTTTAGCCCGCCATTTTTTTACAGAAAGATTGTTTTCGCGTTGAAATTAAAGCAAAGTGCGCAGTTTTAAATAATTCTTTAGACTATTTTCGATTTACTTTTTACGATCGTTTTCGCAGGATAAAAAAGAAGAATTTTATCAAATCAAATCCCATCTTCAAAAACTCCTTAGATCTTTTGGAAATGCATTTGTTCGGCTTTGTGATCGCAATCCTTTCATTTTTAAACTTTTTCCTTTTATTTATAAAGATGTTACTCGAACTTCCAACTTAATGTATGAGTTTTTAATGAACCAAAAAATTAATGGAAGAAAGAAACCCAATAATTTTCTAAGTTGCTTAGCTTCTTCTAATGATGTTATATCGCACATTTCCATAGACACAATGTTATAGTTTTACAATTTTATTTTTACATTTACAATTAATCGAAAAGGAAAAGCTTAAATAAAAACAAAATATTTAAAGAGAATAAGCAGTTCCTTCAAGAGCATATTGAGATGAGTAACCAGCTGCATGTTCACGAAGGTTTCCTTGGGTGCCATTTCCAATAGTGATACGAGTACCATATGGAGTGTTTTCAATTGCGGTGACGACATTGGATTGTTGACCATAAGGAGTTCCAGAAGCATATTGTTGTTGTTGGCCATAAGGAGCACTACCAGCAGCACCATATGAAGATGGAGCATAATACCAAGCTTTTTTGCCATCATAGAGTACACCACGATTAGCATCAAAGAAAGCAGGCTTGCCATAATATTGAGCTTGAATATCTGCAGGAGCTTCACGACGATGGCCATAACCAGCACCAAGATATTGGTTTTGTTGTTGACCAGCTTGATATTGACCACCGGGAGCATATTGACCAGCTTGATATTGAGCACCAGCAGCATATTGACCAAGTTGATATTGCTGACCACCAGGTTGTCCAGCTTGATATTGATAAGCACCACCGGGTTGACCTTGCCATTGGCCACCATGTTGAGCAGCTTGATATTGTCCACCAGCTTGATATTGAGCACCAGCAGCATATTGACCAGGTTGATACTGTTGACCACTAGGTTGACCAGCTTGATATTGACCGGGTTGGCCTTGCCATTGACCACCTAAAAAATAGAATGCATGAAAAGAAAAAAAGTTTAAAAAAAAAGATACCTTGTTGAGGAGCACCAGAGTAAGAAGCCATTGTTGTTTAGAAGTTCAGAGAATGCAGCGATGTTACGAAAGAGTTAAAAATAAACTCGACTGAAGATTTTCCAATGAATCGGTAAGCTTTTATACTGTTTTCTTTGCCATCATTCAAATTATTTTTAATTTGCATGGGGACGAGAAGCTTGAAATAATTTTTATGCAATTTTCTTTTTTTCCAAAAAAAAAAAATAACAAATTTTGGAGAAAAGTTTATAAATTTTATGCAAAGAAAAAATGAAAAAGTGGAATTACAAATAACTTTGAAAGTTTGATCTTTTTTTATTTTGGGTTATCATGAGCTTTTATCAGAACTTTATTTTTATAAAGGTTTCATTAAAAGTTATAAACAAAAATATTTATTAAAAAAAAATTAAACATATTTATTTTAAAAAAAAACTCGATAACAAAAAAATTAATCCAACCAACAACAAAAAGATACGCATTCTTACTTATTTAAAACTAAATAAGAAAAGGATTTATTACAATTCTTCTTTCTTATTATTATCTTTATTTCCATTTCCATTTCCATTACCGCCGCTAGTAATGCCTAATTTTTGTTCCATTTTTTTAAAAACTTCTGTATCATGTTCATCACCAAGTTTAATGGAAACCCATTTTTTCTTATCTCCCACTCGAATGGCGGCTTGAACTTTATTATTGTGGAGGATTTTAGCGCTAGCTTTCCATTCACCCTAAAAAACAAATATGGAATTTAATTTTTTACGGATGGTGCTTTTTTGAAATTGGATTTACATACTTCCAAAACCGATAAAGCAATGGGTCCAATAGAAATGAGGCCTCGTTGATCTTCAGGTAAATCATCCTTGGTTAAAGTTCGTTCAGTGCCAACAATTTTACAGAGTTCTGGAGCTAATTTGCACAAACTAATCGAACTGAAAAAATAATAATATTTGGGATTTTCTTTTCTGAACTTTTTTAGAGATTTTTTGCAAAAAAGCTTTATTGATAACAAAAAACTAAATTTTTCGAGGAACTTACCAAACTTCATCAGGAACAAAACTATTTCGACTTTTACCATTTTCACAAACTTTTCCAACCATAAATGAATTTTGTTCCACGGAAAAATGTAAAGTCAAATCATCGTCGCCGCTATCCAATGGGTTAATAACATCAATTTCGCCTTTAAAAAAATAATTTTTAAACTGCTTTTAATGTAAAATTTTGAGTTTCATACCTTCAGCAATTTTAATAAATCCTGGAAAATGCAAAGTTGGTTTACACATAGGTTTTGCATCAGGTCCATATGTATGAATTTTAACTCCATTAAATCGAACAGAACTTTCAGCTTCTGAAAAAAAAGGAGTGGATCGTCATCATCGGTTGATAAGAAAAAATAAAGGAAATGTTTGGACATAGAGAGAGGCTTATCAACAAAAAAAATTAATGTAATAAATCAAATTAATTTTGAGAGCTAATTATAAGAGTGAAAAAAAGGAAGAAAAATCAATAAAAATATTAATGGAAACTTGAAAAATGAAAAGTTAAATTTAATGAAACTAAAAAATAAATTTCACAAATACGGTTTTGAAATTCTTAAAACATTCTAAAATTTGTACATAGAAAAACAAAAGTTTCATTTTAGCACAAAAAAGTTTTACTAAGCCTTTCGTTTTAAGCAAGAAAAAAATTGCAAATAAATTTGCTTTTTAATTCTCGAAGATGTTTCACAAAATTAATTACCTGGTAACAAATCATGAATTTCAATAACATTATCTACTCCATCTTCGCAACCGCCATGCACAGATGAAAATGTTGCAAATAATACAAAAGTAAAAGAAAAAAACAGCGGCGTGAAATGAGTCATTTTCTGTTTTATTTCTAAAAAACTTTTTAAAAGATTATATTTACAAAAAAAGCAAACAAACACGGAGGATTTTTAAAATAGTGAAAGTCACTAGAAAGTTATCCTAATTTTTAAAAGCTAGCGTTAAACAAAAAAGTTTTTAGAAATTTTAATTTGGTGTTTCTAAAAGTCCATTTACTCATAAAAAAAATATTCAAAACGTCAAAAAAAACAGTCAACAACTTTTTTTTCTTTCTTTTGTTGTTACCAAGGAAAAGGATCAAAAACAATAACTACGAAAGAAAAAACAAGTAAACAAAAACACATCCCGCAGTTGAAAGCCACATTCCCACTTGCAAGAATGTCCAACTGAATGGCCTTCTCTTTCTCTCTCCTAAGAAAATATGCACCCATTGGTTGTTCGGTCTATTTTATTTCCACGTGCTTCGATTAAAGAAACTTTTAAAAAAAAGAAGCGTCATTGTGGTTTTTTTTAATTTTAAAATTCCAAAAAAACGCACTGACAAAAGCTTGAAAAACTCGATAGACTAAAATTTTACTTAAAAGCCATATTTTTTTTGAAAGTAAATTTAGGCTGATCGGAAAAATGGTAAAATTCCTCCAAAAAAATTTAGGAGAAGAAAAAATACAACGTGTACCAACAGACAAACTGCACTTTTTCTTTACCTTTACAGAGGCAACATAAAAAAAATGATTAACAAAAAAAAAAGGAAGAAAGAATCGAAAGAAAAATTTTCTGATAAGCAAAAAAAGGAAAAAGCGTAATAAAGAAAAATGATTGCAGTTTGCTTCAAAGCAGTAGCTCGCTTGTGAAAAATAAAACACAAAAATAAAATTAATCAAAGCAGCAAAGTTGATCGTCAAAAAGTAAAGAACTATCAAGAAAAAAAGGTGGAAAGAAAAAATTTTATTCATCGAAAAAGAAGTCAAAAAAAATGTTTGCGATCGTCGCCTGCCTTTTTTCTGCCAATGCATAATTGCGTTCTTACTTCTTATATTTGTTGATTCTCTCCTTCCTTAAAAATGAGTCCAAGGTGAAAACTTTTTTAATTTACAATGAAAAGAAAAAAAAAATGCAAAAACGAATTGAATTGATTTTTAAAAAGGGTTCAAACAATATCTAAACAAAAGACAAAAATCAAAAACTCGACTGCAACGAGAATGAAAAGAAAAATCCTAGCATGCAATGATTCGATTTGAACAACAAAACACAATCAAAAAAAGCGAAAGCATCGAAAATAAAGAAGTTTGTTTCCCAAAATTTCCAATTCAACAAGAAATTAACAATTTTGGAACGCATCAAAAAAGGTAATAAATTAACATAAAAATGATTTTATTTGAACAAGCAAAAAATACAGACAAAAAATGAAGCATAACAAAATTTTAGTAAACAATTTTAAAAGTAGGTTTATCGATTTGAGGCTTCCAAGTGTCGAGTTTTGCTTTTATTTGAGCTTTGAATTCTTCGACATTCATTTGTTCAATCAAATCGCTAAGATCAATCTCGACAGCAGCTTTGGGAACAAGAGAAGTCTAAAAAAGAGTTAAACTTGTTATTAGATAATAAAATAAAAATGGTAAAAATCTTACTTTAAGAACATCAAACAATGATTCAGCAAGGATGGGATCTTTGAGAAAAATAATTTCAAGATATTTGATTTTGTTGTTTTGTGGAAGCGAAATTGGTTCATTTGGATAACAAGGATGAATTCCACGAACTTTTGCACTGAAATATAAAATATAATGAAAATATTTATAAAACCGTAAACATACCGAAAAATTTCCACATTTGGAAGATGAATCAACAATTCATTGAGAGATTTGACTTTAGAAAAATCATTATTTTTGATGAGAGCGTCAATTGAATACCATTCTTTTACATTTCCAGATCCTGTTAACCGTATAAAGTTATCCATGGAATGAACAACAGAGCGTGTCAAGATTTTAATAGCATCCACTCGATCATCCATATTGAACTTACCCATCCCAGCGAAATCAATTGAATTTGTAATCCAAAGAGGTTTATCCATTTCTTCTTCATTTTCAAACATGATTTTTTTATTATCAACGATTAATGTTATTTTATCATCAGTTCCAACATGAAAATCATCAACCATCAAGTATGGATTCTTCTGACAGAAAAACTTGCAAGTTCGTTCAAGCTTCTTCCATGTTTCAGCATCAGCGTTTTCACTAATGTAGCACATATGAGGATATGGAAAAGCCGTATACTGTCGTTCGATGTTTTCATTGTTGTAAACAACCTTCTTCTTTAGAACAGAATCTTCATCAAGCTTTGGTTCAGCGATAAGCATTGGTTCTTCAACTAGCATTGGTTCATCATCATCAGGTTGTCCATTAAGCTGTCGTTCAACTTCGGTAATTACAGGAAGCTTCTTACGAAAATAATTGCAAAATATCGAATGAAAAGTATTCATCCACGTTTGTTTCTTGAATGGAGGAGGCGGAGCAGCGACAGTAGTTTCATAGTTGACAAATTCTTCCATAGCTCCAGAAGGATGTAAGTTTACGTCTGATTTAGCCATTTTTTGATTGAAGAGTTCTTCAAATTCATTGTTTTCAAATGTAAAATCAACATTGATTTTGGTTTCAGCATCAACATGTTTCTAAAACCAATAAGTTTTACACAAACAAAACATTCAAAATACAATACCTTAACAAATTCAAATACCAAATTAGCACAAAGTGGACCATCGACGTTATTGAGAGAGAATTCAGTGATCTTTTGTTTCCATGGAATAGCAAGAAGCTTTGTCATTGTTTCATCAGTAACATGGCAATCATCTACCCTAAAAAAGAGTTTATGAATAAACGAAAAATGTTAGTTTAAAGAATATGTAAAAATATTACCGTATAATTCGAGCATTTGGTACTAAAGCCAATACATCTTCCAATGGTACAGGAGATTCATCAGGACCAGAAACAATCGAAGTATTCATCAGATCCAAACATTCAACTTTTCCAGATTTTGTTAACTTTTTAAATTCACATAATGGCCAAATTGCATTGAAAATAGAAACTTCAGAAGCATCACATCGATAAATGTCATCAATAAATTTTGGACGAAGAGCATGCCAAAAAGATATATTCAATTTCTTTGTAACCCAAATGAATTCCACTTTTTCAAAAAAATGTTCATATTCTTGATAATCCAAGAAGTCAACGCATCCATCATAAGCTTCGTTCTCAAGTCGTTCCTTTTTTTCGTTATACTCCAAAGTATCGATGATTAGATATGGAGCTTCTTTGTAGAAATATTTGCAGGAACGATCCAGCATTTGTTTCACTTTAGCATCAGCTTCTTGAATGACGTAGTTGATGAGCTTCTCAAGAAATGGAAAATCTTGATATTGGAAATTTGATAAATTGAATGCCAGCTTTTCAACCATTTTCAGCGACAAACTTTTGCAAAGTATGATGTTACCCTAAAAGTTTTGGTTAATATTCATTGGATAAATATTGTTGTAAATCGAAACACACGCAAATTTAAACACATAAAAATATTTATTGTACCAGCACTTTACAGAACAAAAATGATGAAGAAAGAAATCTGAGACAATAAAAAGCTTGAATCCATTTACGCGAGCGAAGAATATCTTACACAAGCTTACGTGTCAAGACTAACGAGGACAGGAAATAAAGGAGAATTTACGAAAAATTATGATGATAATCTCATTTGATCATTAATTTAATTTGCTTCATTATATTTGTTAATGGTAAGATTGCATATTCATAAATAGCCCTCTAAAAAATAATTGAGACCATGTATACTACTCGCTTATGATGTCACTGAACCTCTTGATAAAGGCAAAAAAGGTTTTTGTTTGAAGTATAACAACATCATTTATCACCACAAACGAAACAACATCGACAAAACAATAACCTGGTCTTGCAAATGGTTAGCTTTCATTTAGCCGCATTCCTTTAAAAAAATTGTTTTTAGGTGTTCTGCAATCTTTACAACTGAGTTAAAGAATTGGGCGGGAGAAGGTTTTCATTTTATAATCTTATCAACGAAGCCTCATCGCAATTGGAAATGCAAAGCAAGTCGCAATGCTGACGGCGATGCAACATTTCATGTTGTTACTCCGGAATCCGGATGATGCAAGTTTTATTGCTCGAAATGCTGGTGATGATTATAATGGAAACGATTTTGATGGTCTACAGGCCATTTGTTAGTTAACTGTTGATGGGAGGTCGTGGAATTATTATGACACTTTGATAACTCAAGAAACTCATAAATTTTTTGTTGTTGGGTATTTTTAAAAAAATTTCTGTGGTTTTTGTTAATCAAAAAAAATATGCTCCATTTTTTTTATAAGAACGCTTCAAAAAAAAATTTCAAACGAAGGAAGAAAAATAAAATTTGAACTTCCCGCCTTTTGATACCATTTACATATTTGTTTCCGTAGAAATTTTTTACCACGCAGCCTCAAAATAAAATTGGTTTGTTTTTTTGCTTTCACGAGTTTTCACTCTTTGAAACCTATAAACTTGGATTTATTTCCTATTCGCTTCTTCTGTTTTCTTCGTTTTTTTCTGCAAAAACAATATCAACTGAAACGATGGCACAAATGCAACAAGCATCTGGATTCTCGGTCTACGGTAAATTATTCATTTTTTGGCAATGTTTGTTGATTAGCATCAAACTATCAATAAACTTGTCGTAGATTTTCTTTTTAACTAGGATTTATCTCATTGATGTATCTAATTTTTCATTTTTTAGTCGGAAACTTGCCTTATTCAACTCAAAGTGATGAACTCGGACAATTTATGTCAAGTGTTGGTCAAGTAACTAATGTCCGCCTCGTTTACGATCGTGAGACTAGTATGTTTATATTACGAATAACTCTATTTAATAATCATATATATAATTTTTAGATCGTCCCAAGGGTTTCGCATTCTGTGAATTTGCTGACCAAAATGGAGCTCAAGCTGCTGTAGACCAGCTCAAGTACGTTTATTTTCTTCTTCTGATATAAATATTAATGTATTAATTTTCAGTGGATCTGACTTCAATGGACGTGCTCTCCGTGTTAACTACGCCAGCAAGTAAATGGAAGAAGTGGTTTCTAAGGTTTCATTCCTTTTTGTGATTGTATCTTATCTTTTTATGCGTACTCTCTCATACTCTTCCTGTTTTTTTGTTTATTATTATCTTTGTCGTTTGTTTTTAAAATTTGAACCATTGTATATTTATTTGATTTATTCATAAATGTTTAAAGGTTGATGTGTCTGTTTTGAAATTTTTACATTATACAACCTTATCGTGAAATAGAAATGGACATATATTTTAATGCAAGCATTCAGGAAACTAACTCAACTTCAAGTTTATGAAAGAAAGTACTAGATTTACTTACTTCTTTCAAATCGACTAAATCAAGAACTTATTCCATTTTTGAAGCAAATGGAAGCAAACCAAAAATTGAAGCTAAAAAGTGAAAAGAAAATCAACCTTTGAAAATTGAGTCAAGAAGGATGTTGAAGGTTTTCATACATAGTTTTATTTCAAAACTTCTTTATTAAACGATTATGTTTAGGTTTGCGAGCTTGGGCTCATTAAAGAAAGCGCAGTTGATAGAAAATAAAAAATGTTAATAAGATTTATCTTAAAAGTTTTGTATCATGAGAGGTAATCTCAAATTCTTGATCAGCAAGACTGAGACATGAAAGATGAAGAAAAATATTTCCAAAAATGGTGGACAAACTCCAGCCATGTTTGTAATAAATAAATTTTTTTGATGACATCATCAACCATCATTTAGGGCTCTATGGCTTTATGCGGCCAATGGATGCATTACCGTATGCTTTGGTTTTAGAAGCAAAAAAAGAAAGAAAACTTCAAACACAAATTTTTTACTTTTTGTTGTTCCTTTTTTTAAAGGTTTTTGATACTGCTTGCTTGTTTTACAGATGTAAAGATGAAACCTTTTTCGTCGTCACCATGTTCCAATGAACATAAGGCTCAGAAACGTCCGATCTCTGTTATCACAATTGAGAGTCATGATGATGACGTTGTAAATGAAGTGTAAGTATTTTCATAACTTTATTCCTTTTTTTGTTATACTATTTTTTAGATTTTCTTCATCAGCTGCAGCTGTTAAACGTGGCAAAAATGAAACAACTACAGAAAGGATTGAAGATGAAGCATCAACTTCTGCTGAATCACTCAAAGAAGATGGAGATATCGAAGATTCTTTACAAGATTTTACTGCTGCTCAAGTTTCAAATGCTTCAAATTTAACAAATGATGCCGAAGTTCAACTCGATGAAAATTTGGTTCAGGATTCTCTGAAGGTTTTGATCCCATTTTAGAAAAGTTATTTATTATTACAATTTTAGAAACAATCTTTGGTTGCAGCTGAGACTTCTGCTAAACGTTTTGATGCTCTAAATGATTCTGAAAATGGCAACAATAGTAAGAGGTGAGCAAAAAATGTTTGATAAATTCTAAAATAATAATAATCTAAAATTTATTTCTGTAACTTTATGTTCAAAACTTACTATTATTTTTTAGCTTCAATATTATCAAAGCTCCCAATTTCAAATTCGAAACAACATCAAAAGGAAATAAACGTTTGATCGTTTTTGACCCGAATGATAAAACCATCTGTTATCATTTCTATGGTAATCACTACTGGAAGTTTCACTGTGCAGGATGCATTAGAGCTCATCATAAAACTGTTGCTGCGAAGATACTTAAAGATGAAAATGGAGAAGATTATGTTCAAATGGTTCATCAACATCTCTGTCAACCTGTAAAATATGTTCCACCTTCTGAACGTCAACAACATGAAATTATCCATGCTCCGAATTATGAACTACAAGTTAAGCTTAATGGATATCGGAAACTGGTTGTTTTCGTGGCAACTATTCCAAATCTTTGTTACTACTACCAGCATGTCAGAAGCAATTATTTTGTTTGCTATGAATGTAAGAAAAGCCATAAGAAACACATTTCTGCGAAAGTTCTTACCGATAAAGAAGGCACTCAATATGTTCAAGCAAATGTTCCTCATCTCTATGTTCCAAATTTCGTACTTGAAACAACAACAACTAGAAATAAACGTTTGGTCGTCTTTGTTGCGGATGATAAAACCATGTGTTACGAATTCTACAAGAAACGTGAATTGTATCGCTGTCAAAAATGTTTGGAAGCTCATAAAAAAACAGTTGCAGCCAAGGTACTTAAAGATGAAAATGGAGATGATTACGTTCAAATGGTCCGTCAACATCTTTGTATACCTGTTAATTATGTTTCACAATCACCAAACTTCCAAATCCAACAGCATGAAATCATCAATGCTTCAAATTATGAAATTCAATTAACGCAAAGTGGAAAACGCGTCTTGGTCATATTTGTGCTAACCAATCCTAATCTTTGCTATTACTACCGTAATAAAGTTAAAGATTATTTTGTTTGCTGTCAATGTGAAAATAACAAAAAGACGATATCTGCGAAACTTCTCACCGATAAAGAAGGCACTCAATATGTTCAAGCAAATGTTCGTCATATCTGTGAACCTGTTCCGTACGTCGCAAACAAATGGAGTAGCAAAATTATTCAATGATGAAATGTTGTTTTGGTTTGAAAGGAACAACACCATATGTGTTTACCTATTATTTCTTGTGATTGTTTTTTCTTACTTTTAAAGTTTCTGTTAGTTTTTTGTATAATAAATGTTTAATTTATCTTTCATTTTCTTGTCTTTTACTCTTATCATCATATTTATCTTACTTATTAAAGGTAGAGAGTATCGAAAAAGTTCTGCTTCGATTCGAATTGAAAAAGGCTCATAAAAAGGTTTAAATTTTACTGTCTTCTAAACCTAGTTATATGTTTCAAATCCTATTGAAAAAATGTTTTTTGACTTCGTTTAAAGGAAATTCTTTGAAAAAATAGCAAAGAAATGATTGGAAAAGGATAAAATACGATTTATCTAAAAAGCTTTTGATCATGTGAGGTAATCACAAATTCTTGACCAGCAAGATTGAGATAAAGAAGATAAAAGAAAAAGTGTTTATTTGGAAATATTTCTAAAATGCTGGAAAAACTCATTGATGATGAACAAACTTATTTGATGACTTCATCGTCCATCATTCCGGGTTCTATGGCTTTATGCGGTCAACGAATGCATTACTGTAGGTATGCTTTGATTTTAGAGGCAAAAAATGAAATAAAAAGAAAATTTCAAACAAAAATTTTTACTTTTTGTTGTTCCTTTTTTTAAAGGTTTTTGATACTGCTTGCTTGTTTTACAGATGTAAAGATGAAACCTTTTTCGTCGTCACCTTATTCAAATGGACGCATGGTTAATAAACGTCCAATTCCAATTATCACAATTGATAGCGACGAAGATGATAATGAAGAGTAAGTTTTTTGATAACAATAATCCTTTATTTATAATACCATTTTTTAGCTTTTCTTCATCTGCTGTAAAACGTGGCAAAAATGAAGCAACTACAGAATTTTTCGAAAATGAAGCAACAATTTCTGCTGAATCACTCAAAGAAGATGGAAAAATCAAAGATTCTTTATTTGATCTTAATGAACCCGAAGTTTCAAATGCTTCAAATGTAACAAGTGATGCCGAAGTTCAACATCTTAAAGATTTGATTCAAGATATTTTGAAGGTTTCTTTCACATTTTTAAGATTCGAGAGTTCTTTATTTTTTTCAATTTTTAGGGACAATCTTTGGCTGATGATGAAATTTCTGCTGAACAGTTTAATGCTCTTGATGATATTGAAATTTGCATTAACAATACGTAAGCTAATCACTCATATATCGCTATAATTTATGCCTAAACTTTTATCTTTACAGGCTCAACATTATCAAAGCTCCTAATTTTGAATTTCAAACAACAGCAACTGGAAACAAACGTTTGATCGTTTTTGATCAGAATGATAAAACACTCTGTTACAAATTCTACGCTGGTTGCTCGTTGTTTGGTTGTGGCAAATGTTGGGAAATTCATCATAAATCGGTTTCTGCGAAATTGCTTAAAGATGAAAATGGAGATGATTACGTTCAAATGGTCAATCAGCATTTTTGTAAACCTGTTAAGTATGTTCCACAATCGCCAAACTTCCAAATCCAACAGAAGGAAATAATCAATGCTCCAAATTATGAATTTCAAATAAAGCAAAACGGAAAACGCGTCTTGGTCATTTTTGTGCCATCGAATCCTAATCTTTGCTATTACTACACTAATATGACAAAGAATTATTTTGCTTGCTGTGAATGTAAGAAAAGCTTTAAGAAAACAACCTCTGCGAAACTTCTTGAAGATAAAGATGGTAAAGAATTTGTTCAAGCAAACTTTCCACATCTTTGTGAACCTGTTCCATACGTCGCAAACAAATGGCAAAGTATCAAAGCTCAAAATTTCCATTTATCGACTTAATCAAAGGCTCGTTGTATTCAATTTAGAACTGCGTAACTTCTGCTATCACTATGATTATTACAAATGGAGCAATGGATTTAAGTGCATCGCATGCTTGGATCTTCAACAAATACCTGTCTCTGCTAAACTAATCAAAGATGAAAAAGGTAATGAATGTTTGCAGGCTATCAACCATTTGTGTGATCCTTTTACTTACAAAATCTCTGATGCTTTTGATATTTTGAAGTCTCCCAATTTCAAATTCGTCATCGAAGAAACTACTGGTTCTCTTGCTTCAATCTTGGTACTTTATGAAACAATTGCTCGATCAACTGGTTACACCTTTACTCAAATGGGAAGTACTTATGCTTGTTCTGGATGTCTTTCAAAAGGAAGAGAATTTATAGCAAAGTTATTCAAAGATGAAAATGATGAAGATGTTGTTTTGGTTTGGAAAAGGCAAAAACATATTTGTTTACCTATTATTTGTTTGTGATTGATTTTATTGTTTGTGTTATTTTTTGTATTATAAATGTTTAATTTTCTTTGCTTTTGTACCACCACTTAATCTTAATAATCAGTATATCATCTTGCTAATTAAAGGCAAAAAGTATCGAAAAAGTTCTGCTCCGATTTATAGTTGAAAAGGCAGCATAAAAAGGTTTAAATTTTACTTTCTTCTAAACTTAGAGATATCTTTAAAATCATTTTCCACCAATCCATTAACCAAATTTTCAAATCTTTATTCAAAAAACCATTTACACATACATACAAATCCATTATTATTTAGCATCATCAGGAGAAGAGACAGATGAAGTTTTAACAAAAGTTACAATTCCTTCCCATTCTTTGAAAAATCCAAGTTCATCATCCACAAATTTTCGTATTCTTTTCCACATAGAAATTTCACTAAATATTCCCTAAAAAATGATTGACCATAGTTAATTCAATAAAAAAGCAAATCAAAGAAAACTACTTACTCTATGAGTAGCATTTGGAACATAAAAAGGTTCAACAGCATTTTGAAGTCGTTTTCGAAGTATTTCACTATGTTCTTTTCCAACCATAGAATCATTCATTCCATGACAAATTAAAGTTCGAGTTGTAATTTTGATAGCTTTGTCATAACTGAAACATGATGAGGATAAGTAAGAATAGTAAAAGAAAAAAGTTCAAACCTTGAAAATTGATCCAAACAGCAAGTTGTTGGGTTATCTGTTGTTCCTATTATTCGCAGTAATGATGTAAATGGAGCAATAAGGATCATTCCACATAGCTAAAAAGAAACAGTAAATTTAGAAACTATTGAAAAGTGTAAAGCTATAGCAACCATAGATCCCATTAAAAAACATACATTTTGATGAATTGAAGCTAAATGAATGCTTGCAGCTGTTCCCATACTGAATCCAAACAAAGTAATATCTTTATCATCATAATGGAGATCATTTTTGACGAAAGAATATATAGCTTCAATGCAGGAGAAAATTGCTTCTTGAGATGGTGTACCAGTTGAGCATCCATATCCGCTGTAATCATAAGCAATGAGATCACAATTCAATGAGTCTGCAATTTCCACTAAAGTTGGATCACAAATCATACAAGCACCGAGATCACTGCTATTTGGTTGGGAAAGTATCATGATTTTTGGTGATTTGTGTTCTCCAACATGTGATGCCATACAAGTGAAATGAGCAGCAACTAAATAATGATCCATCGATGTTTTGATTATATGAGCCTAAAAAATGGAAGGAAATGTTAGTGAAAGTAAATGAAAGAAGAATAGTAGTTACTTTAGTTCGAATAAATCCTTCAGCGACTGATAATTCCATGAAGCTTCGAGTTAAATAAGCACGAAAGCATATTCTTAAGTTTGGTTGATTCAAAGCATCTTTAGCGGAGAATATTTCTTTTCGATTTCCTTCCTAAAAAGAGCCAAGTGTTAATAGTATCCAAAAAAACAGTATCAAACTTACTTCTCCAGCAATCAAAAAATAATATCTTCCATTTTCAGGTGGATGAAAAGCAGCTTTTTGAATCATCCATCGTGGAAAAGGTGGACACATAATATACAAAACTTTTGAAATCCAACATAAACAATCAAAACAATCTTCACCCGATGGAAAATGAGCCATGCATCGTTGAAATTTGCTTCTTTTAGGTTCTAATCTTTTCAATATTGCTGCAGGTGAAAGTGGAAGAGTATTGACAACTTTGAGATGAGAATTAAGAAACTTTTGATGAACAAAGCATGGTTGAATTTCATGTTTGGCTGCGGTTGTTGTTGCTGCTGCTATGTTTGAATTGGATGGAAATGGAGAATCAAAGTTGATGACACATGTTGATGATGTTGGATGTGGTTGATCTTCGAGAATTTGAAGTGGATCCACTTTGGTTGGAAATTCTTGATGAAATGTTGTTTCATGACCAGCAACCCTAAAAACAATGGAAAATAAATGAAACATGGAAGGTAGAGTTGAGTAAATAATAAAACATACATTCGTTCAGCATTTCCTATTCCCGTTCTTGGTCGAATCTAAAAAAGATTTTAGTGATGATAACAACAAACTTAATAAAATTTAAAAGCTTACTGTAAAATCATGCCTTGAATTCACTGCGCCCATCGTTCGGAGGAAACGAAAAAAATGTTCAAACAGATGAATGAAAATAGCAACAACGCATTGTAAAAATCAAAGTAAATGTTACTTGATTTCATGCAAATTTTTTGATTCATTCAAAAAAGGGATTGGTTTTGGGATAAAACAAAAAAATCAACAATGATAATTTGAATACAAAATTTTCAACGACTAAAGAATTTTAACACTTCTTTCAAGATACATTTTTTAAAGTTTATTTGCTTCTGCAATAAAGCAGAAGCATTCCAAAATTTATAAATTTTTTCAAAGCCGCTATAAAGGGCAATTAAATGTAAATACGAACCTTTTATAGGAACGATTAAGTTCAATGGAATTTAGCTAGCCAAAGTTGAAATACAATTGGTGAAAGGTAAAAAAGAACGAGTCAAATTAGGTTGCCAGACGCTAAAGAAAGATGCTATTTTCCATGAACCTCGAATAAAAATTTTATTTAGCTTTTACAATTCAATTCTAAAACCCAAAAAAGAGGAGTGAAATAATTTATATTTTATTTTTATAAACTTTAAACACACAGTAAAATAATTAGTGGACAATACAATTTTATGAAATTATTTTAAACGTAGGCTTTTCAATTTCCGGCTTCCATGTTCCCAAAAGTGTCTTCATTTGAGCTTTGAATTCTTCAATATCCATTTGTTCAATCAAATCACTCAGATCAATCTTGACCATAGCTTTGGGAGCAAGAGAAGTCTAAAAATGGGTTAAAGTTGTTAGATAATAAAGTAAAAATGGCTAAAATCTTAATTTAAAAACATCAAATAACGGATCAGCTTGAATTGAATCTTTGAGAAAAATGATTTCAAAATATTTGATTTTATTGCTTTGAAGAAATGAAATTGGTTCATTTGGATAAAGAGGTTGAATTCCATGAATACGAGCGCTAAAATATTTAAATGTACTTCAAATAAATTATAAAGTAAAAACATACCGGAAAATTTCCACATTTGGAAGGTGAACCAACAATTCATTGAGAGAAATAACTTTAGATAAATCATTATTTTTAATGAGACCTTCAATTGAATTCCAATCTTTTACTTTTCCTGATTTTGTTAACCATTTAAAGTGATTACTTGAATAAATAAAAGAGCCAATGGAAATTTTAACAGCATCAATTCGATCTTGCATGTATAAACCACCAGTCCCAACATTATCAATTGAATTTGTGATCCATAAAAGTTTATCAATTTTGTCCATTTCTTCTCTATTTACAAACATGATTTTGTTATTATCAACAGTCAGTGTGATTTTATCATCAGTTCCAATATGTAAATCATCAACTATCAAGTATGGATTCTTCTGACAGAAAAATTTGCAAGTTCGTTCGAGCTTCTTCCAAATCTCAGCATTAGCGTTTTCTCGGATGTAACACATGTGTGGATAAGGAAAAGCGGTATACTGACGTTCAGCATTTTCATCGTTGTAAGTAATCTTTTTTGGAGGATAAAGTTCTTCATCAAGCTTTGATACTTCTTTTGTTGGTGCAAATTTTCTTCGAATAATTTGAAGGCAACGTTTCATCCAAGTTTTCTTCTTCTTGACTGGAGTATCCATGGTTACAAATATAGGTAAGTTTTCGCCAGATTTTGAAACTTTCTTATTGTAAGCTTTTCCAAATGTTTTGTTTTCAAAAGTGAAGCTAACTTGCATATGAGCTTCATGATGAACGAATTTCTAAAATCCAACGATTAAACTAAAGTAAAACACAAAATGTTTACTTTGATAAATTTGAAGAATAATTTAGCATCCAATGGACCATCGATATTGTTGAAATTCAATTCAATAATCTTCTGCTTCCATATAATTGCAAGTAACTTTTTCATTGTTTTATTAGTAACATGGCAATCTAACATCCTAAAAATGCATATTACAAATGAATAATGTTGTAAATCCTTACCGTATAATTCGAGCATTAGGTACCAAAGCTAATACATCTTCCAATGGAACAGAACCATAATCATCAACAATTGAAGAAGCAGACATATCCAAATATTCAACTTTTCCAGATTTTGTTAAAAGTTCGAAATCATTGAAAGCCAAATTGGCATCAAAAACTGAAACTTCTGAAGCATCACATCGAATTATTTTATCACCAAATTTTGCATCAAGCTCATGTCGAATAAATAAATTTATTTTTGTTGTAATCCATATTCGATTATTCTTATTCATAAAAGCTTGAAGTTCGTCGTCATCAGTAAAATCAATACATCCACCATAAGTTTCATTTTCCAATCGTTGCTTTGCTTCACTAATTTCCAAACTATCAATGATGAGATACGGAAGTTCTTTGTAGAAATATTTGCAGCTACGATCAAGTTTTTGCTTTGTTTCAGCATCGGCTCCTTTGTTGACGTAGTTGATGAGCTTCAGAGGAAACAGGAAATCTTGTTTATGAAAGTTTGAAACATTAAATGTTAGTTTTTCGACCATTTTTCAATTTAAAACTTTTTTGAAGTAAAAACACGCCTGAAAATATACTCTTTATTTTGTTGTTCAATAAAGAAAGAAAGTTTCATGGAAAACGTGCAACATTTGCATTGTGTTTTTATGCTTTTTTTCACAAAAAACGTAGATAGTGGAAATTAGGAAATGTATGATACAAATATTAGCATTTTTAAGAGTAAAAACAAACATTTAAAGCTATTCTAATAAGACGATTCATATCAAAAAATCTAAGCACCAATATTATTTTCAATGTTCAATTTTTTCGTTTTCCCGCTCTTTTCGTAATTGTTGGAAATAAAAATGGCGCCAAACTTCATTCATCAAAAAACGAAGGACTTTTTAGGTTTTATCATTCTTTTCAAAAGTGTTTTTGATGGATTTATGATTTTCTGCTATCTTGTTTTTTTTTCAAAGCTACCTTGAAACATACATTTTTTATGTATTCCATTTTCGCGCTGTTTATTTATTTATTTTTGTTACATTTCTCCGTGATTTTTTGTTTTTTGCGTTATTGTTTCTTTTTTAATATTCATTTTCATATTTTCAGCAGCGAAAATGGTTAACATGATCCCAACGTCAAACACCATTACGTTCAATGAAAGCAAAATCAAACGTCAATACTTCTATCTTCCTTATCCTGTAACTCAACATATTCTATGGAATGCAAATGCTGAAGTCTTATGGAAATTATATCAAACTTGCAAGTATTTCTACAAGAAGCGTCCATACTGTATTGTTGATGAAATGGAAATGGACTTTGAAGAACAAGTTTCAATGAAGATTAATAATACTAAATTTCGTTTAAATGCTGTTACAAATATGGATATCGTCAACAACATTTGGATCAATAAGAAGCTTGAACTTTGGCAATACAATGAAGCTTTGATGTCAAAAATTATTCAATGTGATGCTGAAGAAATTGATGTGAACATTCCAACGCTTTCAATGAAGGAATTAATTACTTTAACAAAATCTGGTAATGTAAAACGTTGGGATTCGCCATACACAAATATTATTGATTATGATGGAAAGCCCCTTTCGCTTGAAAAATTATTGAATCATATTCCAAATGCTGTTATTATTGAGTATGATTGTTTATATCTTTTATTTTATATTCCAACTTATTTTTTAGTGCCAATGTTCATTATGTTATTCATCCAAATCCAGTTACCATTGCTTCAGTTCCAAGAAAAAACAAAGTCAAATGGCTTTCTCTTAGATGTGATCACGCTTTCAATGCTGATTTATTCTTTGATCTTTTAAAAGTAAGCCTTATTTACCTTTCAACATCCGATTTTTTATGTCACAAATTTTCAGAAAACAATTGCTCATCGCGCTTTCATCCATTTATATTTGAAGGATCAAGTTGCAGCAGAAAATTTCAAAGCAGAAATGGATGTAAAGTTGGATGCATGGATGCCTCAAAGTGAAAAACCACTTTTTGTTGTTGATGTCTTGCTTAATTTTTAGTTATTCATTATTTATTTGTGTTGTTTCTTTTTGTTTACTTTTTTTCGAATGTCTTCTTTTTTGTTTGAACAATAAATGTTTAAAAGATAATACTGTTACTTGTTATGGCATTTATTTGTGAAATGTATCGTTTTAAAAAAGAAAATATTTGATATTTGTTTCTTGCAATTAATAAGTTGCATGGCTGTGATAAACCTTTTTATGCATCTTAAAAAACTCCATTTCAAATATGCACCAAGCATTAGATTTCTCAGAAAATATTTGATTCATTAATGCTCAAATGAAAGCCATTTTAATGGGAGATTTTTTTTTGAAGAAGGGAAGCGTGACACTTGAAAGTTTCATCCCGATGACAACAACACAATCCAAATAATTTTGCGTTATGGTTGCTATCAGTTAAAAGGTTATTTTGACAAATAACATCTCTGTGAATCGTTTTTAGATACTTAAAAAATTCCAAGATCTCAATTTTTCTGTCTTCAAAATATCCTTCGAACTTCACTTAAAACACACAACATTCAAATTGCAATTCCGGTTTCACTTTTCTCAAAATCTCAAAAAAGAAAGAAACCTTTTACACTTTTATTTTTTATTATTATTTTTGCGGCAGTCGCACCTTTGACCATCAAATATCCATTCATCCATCCTGAGTTGGTCGCCACAATTACTGCTGCTGCCAGTTGTGTGTTGCTGCACGCAGCAACCACTACCAACAGCGAAGCAACAAAAAGGAACCGTGACGACGACCTTATTGACCTGAGAATTTTTTTTTCTTTCTCTCTCATTTTTTTTAAATTGTAGTTGTTGTAGAGACCGGTCACTCTCACACATATACTCATTTTCTATAAAAACCCTTCTTTTTTTACTATTTGTTGGTTGCGATGTCCGACGACGGTCGCGCAAGCACTTATGTCCTGCGTGTTTAAAATATTCTTTTTTTTGTATTTATCCTTTCACTTTCTTCTTTTTTTCCTTTTCGGGTGTTTGAAAGAATAAAAAATCTTTCAACTTTACTCTTTTCTTTCTTCTTACTCTTTTTTTATTTTGCTGCTGCTAATCCAGTTTTTTTTCCTTTCCTTTTTTTATAAGTGAAAATGGAAAAAAGTGAAAGTACCTAAAGTTTTTTATATCCACAAAAAATGACCAACGGCTCCTTAGTTAGTGCTTCACAAACTACTTTGAGAAAAGTGCTAGTCGATGCAAGGTTGGTTGGTGGTGTTAGATCGTGTTTTTTTTCGTAGTTTAAAGGACCCTGTTCATTTGATCTTTTTTTTAAACTCGCGTTTGATTATTCCCTCATGCCGCAATATTGCAGAGTCCGTAAAGTACAGTAATTTGACCGTAAAATTACTGTACATTACGGTACTTTACGGGCTTTGCAATATTGCGGCATGAGGGAATAATCAAACGCGAGTTTGAAAAAAAGATCAAATGAACAGGGTCCTTTAAAAATGAAAAAAACCGATGGACATCAATGAAAATTTTTAATAGTAAAGTTTTTAAAAAAAGGAAGTAGCGGAACTAATGAGAGATTAAATTTTTTTTTCGAGCAAGATTTAGGTAATTTTTTTATTTTTGGTTTTTTCGCTTTGCTTTTCTTCTTGAAAAGTAAGAAAATAGTATAGTAAAATCAATCAGCTTCGATTTTTTGTCCCAAAAGCTTTGATTAGAGATGCTTGCTTGAATATTAAAATTTTTCAAGTACTCATAAATATGTATGTTTCATATTTTTAGTGGAGAAAACATTGATTTTTATTTTATTTTTTAGGAAAGATGGAAAAAAAATTTGTACCTGAAAATGAATGTTAGATTTTTTCTAGCGTTAAATATGTCGGCAAACTTCATCTTTTCCTTCTTAAAAAAAGGGTTTTTTGATAGCGGCATCTGTCACTTCTTTTTTTCTTATTTTTCTTTGAAATTTTCCTCTCTTTTTTTACCCTTTTTTTAGGTACTTAACCTTGAAAAAAATGCTAAAATTTCATGATCGATTCCACAATTATTTTCATTTTCATTTTTTTTGCATGAAAAAAATCAACGCAGCAAGTAAATAGCATATGAGTGAACGCAGATTTTTTATTTCTTGTTTTTTATGCAATAGTTTTTATTTTATTTTGAAAGTTGTTCATTGAAATTGATGATTCTGATTTTTGATTCTTTAACATTTTTCACGGTTAACTAGAAACTTCCAAAGCGAGTTTTTAAAAAGTTTTTATTATTAAAACGTGATTAATCTTCTTTTTTTAAAAATATAAATTCACTAAAGTTCGACAGTAACACCTTTTTTAACTTTTTTATCCTTCAATTTTTATTACTTTCCTTTGGCTTTGTTTTTAAACTTTGCTAATGGGGTTCTTAGAAAAGATATTTTAAGCCAAAAATTTACTTAAACTAATTTAAAAAGAAAATTTTAAAGTTCTTTGCAAAGATAATTAATATTTTTTTGCACCACGAAACCATTTTAAAAAGATAGTAATATTTTTTTTACAAAGTATTGCTCAGTTTTGACTACTTTCATCTCCAATCAGCACTGACATTTTTTTTATTAAAATTTTTTCAATAATCATAAAAAAAAGTAATTTCAAAACAATTTTGGCAGCAAATCAAAATACTAAACAAAACAAAAAAAGCGTATTTATTTAATTTTTAGTTTTTAAAAAACACTTTGATTCTGCATTTTTAGCGCTCGAAAATCCATTATTTATTTTCTTTTTCAGGAAACAAAAAATAAATGAAAACTACCACCTTCATTCACACAGTCACTTTTTCTCCAGCTGCTGCTGCTCTGCTTCGTTCACCATGACTAGTCCTTCTCTGTCTTCGTTTTTTTCTGGAAAAACTTTTTCATACAAAAAATAAAAATAAAGACAAAAACATAATGTTTTTTATTTATTTATTTTTACAATATCACTTTTTTCCATTTTTTCCGTTTTTTAAACTTTGATGTTCTTGTTTTTCTCCTTGGATGAAGCCAAATAAAAAAAAAACAAAGTCTGAGCAGCCAGAATGTGTTTTGGCTCAAAGAGTAAAATTAAAAAATAAACAAATATATTTTTTTTACAAAAAAATAAATTTACTTTTTTTTCTAAAATAATTAAAGTTCATTTTTTTACGATAATTGAATTGCATTGCTTTTATGGCAATTTTTTTATATTAAAAAAAATATTTTCCATGTTCTTTGAGTTTTATTTTTATTTTTGGCACAAATAAAAAAAAATGTTTTTACCCTTGTTTGTGGTGGTCGGTCACCTGCTGCCAGCTGGCAGAGAAACTTATGACCTTAAAAGAGATGCTAGAGGAAGTGAAACAGCATTTAAAATTTATAGTTAATAGTTTGTTTTTTGGTTGTTGTTACATTAAAAAATAAAAATAAGCCAATTAATCAATATTATTAATATTTATGCAAATAGAGCGGAAGGAAAACGAAGAAGAAAAATGAGAAGAAAGAAGATAGTAATCAAATTCTGTTATTTATTGTTTAAAATTTGATTACTATCTATTATATATATTATGCAATTATTATGAAAAAGAGTAATTCTTTTGGGATGATTTTCTTTAAACTTAATTAACTATGGTTTTAGTTTTGATGCGTGGGAGGATTCTATTGCTTGGAGAAAAATTAATGACAGTAACAATATTTTAACAATAAAATTCAAAATTTTAATTACTGTCTTTTAGCCTAAATTTTTTCATTAATTAAATCGTTAAAAATAAAAATATAAAAGTTGTTCTAAATTTCCTTTAATTGTCTATTCCTAAAATCTTTTTTTGCATTATACCAAGTAGTCAAGTAGTTATCCTCCTCCAATATTAATCCGTTTGTCCCCGACCATTATTCTCCAAAAAAAAATAATTTTCATTTACTTTTTTAAATCTTTTTTTCTGCCTCCACTCACTCACATTTCAATTATCGGATAATCATTTTCTCCACATTCCTTTTCAATTTTTATCCGCTTAACTATAATTACCATAAAAATTTTCTGAAACAAACACAACTTTTGTATTTTTTAAATCAAAAAAGAAAGATTTCTGTCAAAAAGAATTAATAAAAAAATTATTTGACACTTTTTTTTTAAATAAAAATTGAAAGTAACTCAATTCTAAAGTTTATTGTTCAAAAATTTTTACTCTCTTTACATTCTTTTTTTCTCTCGATGAAGTGAAAGTAACTAACGATCGATTGAATACGTAATAATAACTATAGCGATTATTGTTTTTTTTTAATTTCCAAAATAAAAGTTTTTACTTCCTTGATTCAAAAAAGATAGTAATTCATTTTTAACAACTATCGTTATAATTCGTTTACCATCTATCACTTTGGTTCCTATTTACCCAAAAAAATCTTATTTTACTTTTTTACTCTCTTTTTTTTAAATGAAAATTTTCACAAACAATAAAAACGTTATAATTTTTTTATTATTATATTATATTATATTATTTTTTTCTTTTCTTTTCTTTGTTTGTTATAACTAAACGCAACAGCAGCGATCGATGCTGCAGCTGTTTCGATCTCTATTTTTTTTCCTTTCCTCTCTCTTCTCTCATCACTTCTTTTTTTAATTTTTTCGTTGTTGTTCAATCGAAATGAATGAACGAATAATAACTTTGCAATAGCCATCAGCATCAGGCAGCAAGCAGCACCCTTCTTCATCATCAATGTCGACGTTTATATTATTATTATTGTCCGAAATAATTTTTTTATTTTGATCGCTGCTGAAACATTTTTATTTATTTATTTCTTTTCGTTACTTTTTTCGATTATGCGTGTGTTTTAAAAAAGAAATTAAAAAACAGTTTTAAAAAAAATCCACCACCACCGACGCCGCCGATGTTTATGTTTTTGGTGGCAGCAGCAAACAATAATAACCTTAAAATTTAAAACCTCTAAAAAAATTTTTTAGGACAAAAAAATAATAAACAAACACGCTTTATTGTTGAATGATGCGATTAAAATTTTTTCTTTGTTCCGATTTATCTTCTTTTTTTTTAAAAATAATATTTGCGCAGATGTTTCCGTTCCTCCTTTTTTTTCTGTTTTGTTGTGGGTGGTTGGTTATAAAATCAAATAATTATTGTAGGATGTGGATGTCAAAGGGAGAAAAAAAAATAAGCTCATGGGAAGTAGGAAAGAAACCATGTTCCAAATAAATGCATCTTTTTTTATTGCTTTTTTAAAAATTAATTATGCTTCTTTTTTTCTCCAAATAAACCAAATAAATTAAACGCTTTTTGAAGAAAATTGCTTTTTCTTTGTGGATAAATGAAAATAATTAATTTTTAACGATGTTTTGCAAAAAGTTATTACTATCATTTTTCTCTTTTTGGGTTTTGGTTTAAAACCGCAACAAACTGTGACTGATTTTAATTTACTTTGTTTTTTTGAACATTGTTTCTTTGTGAATAATTGTTTTTTAACTTAACCGCGACAGTAATAAAATTTTTGCTTTTATTGCTCCAAGGTCATTACTATCATTTTCAATGTTCATTCATGATGAACTTTAATTTTCTTTTCCAATTCCATAGCTTACTTTTTTTTTGTGAACTCTAATAACTAATTCTTTTTATTTTTGCTTTTATTATTATTTCATTCAACCGCCACCATCTTTTTTTTATACTAAATACATTTCCGACGATTTACCTTTTTATTATTATTTATTTTTCATTATCACTCCAACCACCGGCGGCGGCGACACAGTCGTCGTCGCATCAAAATCGTAAGAACAAAAAAAATAATTTATTGTATCCCAAAACCAAAACACGTTTTTTTAATTTTTCCCCGTTATTTTATAATATTTTTTTGTTTGAACAAACAAATGTCACCCAAAAGTAAAAAACATTTGTTTTTAAAGCTGCTTTTTAAGTTTTTGATCGAAGAACTCAACTCGTTTATAAATATTTTCTTTTTTTTTGAGTTTCGATCTCGGCGCTTAGTTGTTGTTGCTTGATTTTTGCTTTGTTTCAAAGACAAAAGATTATTACGCTTGTGAATAATGGGAAGAACCTTTGGACGACGACGACGATATATTAGTTAGTCATTAACTAACTAACCTGACTGTAACACCATTTGTTGCTCAATTGTCAAAAAAAATATTTCTTTGCTGCCTTTAATCGTGTCTGTTTTTGCGTTTGACAGCAGCGCCAAGGCAAGCATATTTGAGAAATATGTAATTTTCGTTTAAAAAAATGAGAGGCGTTTGATAAAAATTTTTTGTTTTGTTTTGAATGTGTTAGATTCTGATAAAAAAAAAAACGGTTAAAACGTTCATTTTTTTCTTTTTCTTTAGTGTGAACGTTTTTAGTTTTTAGTTTTTTTTATAGGTTCAAGGTTAGTAATTTGAAGGGAAAAAATAAGAAGAATTAGTTTTAGTGATCTAATGACGAAAAAAAAATATGATAGTAACAAAATTTTTGCAAAGTATTGGTAATTTTTGTTTACTATCATCATTATCATCATCATTTTTTGAAACCATGGCAGTTAAAAAAAATAACAAAAATAGCTCCAGTAACCATGGATGTCACAAAAATTTTTGCTAAAAATTTTGTTTACTATCTCACCAAGGAGCAAAGTTTGTAGATGATAGTAACCATTTTTAGACAATATTTTTAGAATTCCTCGTTACTAACTTTTATTTTAGAAAAGTTCAAAAATCTTCCGTTTTTGTATTTATGGAAGGAATCCCAATGTTTGCAAAATATGTATGTTTGTTTTTTTCACGAAATTTTATAATCCATGTTTTGCTTCAAAACTATACGTTTGAAACACATTTTCAACAAAAAAGCTTCAATTTCAAGTTTTTCTCACCTTTTTTCAATTTTTTTTCCCCATCAAAACTTTTTTTTCAATCAAAAATCACCATGACTCCCATCGCCTCCGTTCTCGCAAAAGCATACATACGTACAAATCCACAAATAATTTATTATAACCAAGGACTTTTAAATTTCTGAAGACAGCCTTTTTTCTATTTTCTCGATGGAATGGTCATTTTCAAACAAACAAACAAACCCTAGTTTTTTTCTTTCTATGAGTCTCTTTTGAAAAAAGTTTTTATTTGTTTGTTTGTTTAAAAATTTTTTTTGTTTGGTAATAGAAACTTTTTTACAATATTTTAAAAATTTAAAGAAAAAGAAGAAAGAAAAGACGACGACGACAAACTAAACTTATTCATAGTTTTTTTTTTCGCTTTTGAAAAAAATAAAGCATTTGTCTTTCTTTTGTTAAACCAAAAAAAATATAAAGTGTGATGTTTGTTTTCTCGTTGTCGTCGTCAGCCATTTTTCCTCCTCTGCGTTCCTCGTCCACTACTTACTTCTCCGTTCAACGATGGATGATTCCATTGCCTCAAGCGTTTTTTATTTTTTTGGTTTGAAAAAGCAGCAGCAGCAACAGTTTTTGAGGACGACGACGATGAAGAAAAAAAATAAGTGATTGTGTATTAGAAAACGGGAATATTTTTTTATTTCAGTTTTGGAAAAAATATTTTTCTTGTCTTCTTGATTGATTTTGATTTTTAGTTGATGGCTATGATTAATATGAGATAGAGGCCACCGGATGTGTTTTTTTTGTTTTTTGCTACCAAAGATGATGATGATAGTAACCACTTTAAAAAATATATCGTCTGCTTTTCATTACTCTCTTTTCTAATTTGATATTTTTTATAGTCAAAAACTGTAAAACGAGATCATTGCTGTCCAGTTTAAGAGGAGAGAGGGGATTTATTTTTATGTATGTATGTCCACTTATGAGTAAATCGAAAGAGTACTAGTTTAGGTTTAGTATGAATCATTGACTGGAATATTTATTTTTTTTCAAGTGTGAATAAGAAATATATCAGTTGACGATGAGAGAGAAAAAAGGTTTACACACAAGCAGCAATTGTTTTTCTATTCAGTAGCTCAAGCTCAAGCCCTTCGAAATCAGTGCTTAACACATTAGTGACAGGGAACAGGAATTTGCAATATTTTGCAATAATGAGTTACTATCATTTTTATGATAGTAGACTTCCCAAAAAATTTTTCTGGAATAACTAATTTGATCGTTTTTTTATTTTTTTTATTACTAATGCATTAGGTAATTTTTTACTCATAAATAAAATACACTAAAACGTGTATCTTGCAAAAAAAGAAAGAAAATATTTCCCTGTTTTATTTTATTTTATTTAATTTTTAATCACATTTTTTTTATTATTTAGTTCATTTTCTGTCTCTCACCCATCCTTTTTTTCAAAACCAAAACCATTCCACTATTTTTTTTATTATCATTCATAAACAACATCATTTTGCCTTTATTATTCAATGATCAATTTTAATCCCATTCATTCCACATACAAAAAGAAAATATTATGCGTCCAGAGGGGTTAATAAAAAAAAAAATAGAGTTAAAAAGACCATTTATTTTTTTTAGTCCGTCAGTCAGTTGTTTCCAATTTCCAATTTTAAATAATAAAAAAACAAAAATTAAATTTAAATATTATTTTTGTTTTTCTTTACAAATTTACAAATAATAATTTTTCGAAAAAGTTGTAGTTTTTTTTTCTTTTTAAACAAAAATATTATTATTTATTAACTAACTATTTTTTTTCCTTTTTTGAGCCATTGTAAAATAAAAAAAATAAAACATCAAAAAATATTCCAAACAAGGATTTTCGAAACTTTTATTTTACATATGTTTTTCTTTTCTTTTTTTTTCTGAGACACTAAAAGCTTTCTTTTATCCAAAAAAAAAAATGGGATGGATGGAAAGAAAGCAAAAAACAACCACCACAAAAGTCTCTCGAAATTTGGTCATTGAGCCAGAAAGAAAAAAAGAAAGAAAGAAGAAACCAAGTTAGTTTTTTTTATTTTATTTTAAAGCGTGCGTGTTTTTCTTTTTGGTTCTGGAGCATTGTGACTTTTTTTACTTTAGTATTTTTTTTGTTTTGAAAATGGTTGAATAGTTTTTTTCCTTGAACCAAAAACTTTATAAATATTGGGGAGAAAATGATAGTAACAATATTTCTTAAAATATTGCCACTTTTTGCTTACTTTCATTTCAATGATAGTAATTTATTTTTAACGATATTTATCCATCCTTTATTATTACTTTCATTTACATTTATTTGTAGTAATGCTTTTTCAATAACCTTTTAGAATTTCAGAAGAAAAAAATGTTAGTAACAAATTTCTTCGGAACATTATAAAATTCTTTTTACTGTCATCTGCGTTCTCTTCTTCCGTTTGTTTCCGCCACCCTTTTTTTCGAGATGATGATTATCCATCCATTTATAGGATTTGCCTAGTTTCTTTTTTCCTTTCCTCTTATTTTTTTGTTTTTTCCTTTTTTTGACATTTTTAGAAGTAAAAAAACTAATCAAATTACCTCCTCTTTCTTTTTTTAAACGGGCAAAAATATGAGAGAGATAAACGCTTTGAGTGTTGAACGTCTGCCTCCTTTTAAGAAAAAGAAGATGATGACGAGGATGAGCTGCATGCATCTGACTGCTAACAACAAAAAAATAAAACATCCATTAAAAATGCGCAACGAGCAACTCGCAAGAAAAAAAAATATATTTTGGAACTGCTGCCGCCGCTGGCTGTGAGAATGATGGAGGAGCATCAACTGCGAGGGCGGCAAATTTGAAAACATCGTTGCAGCGCGAATGCTGCATCTTTTTTTTTCATTTGTCGTCGTCGTCGTTTCATTGTTTTTTTTTTGCATGCTTCAATAAACCCTTTTTTGTTTGTTGTTTCAAATTTTATTCCAACAAAAACTATATTCTTCATCTTCTTTGTTATCTTTTTTTACGTTGTCTCTTATGCTTCGTGGATTTTCCCAATTTTTTGCTTCAAGTTTCAAGAAACACTTGTTCCTAATTTTTTTTTTTGCTTCGGTATTCATTATTTCCAACAACCTTTGTTTTATATGTATTGGGAATAATCAAATCTTGGTGTCCAGGTTGTTGATCATTATCGCAGCATCGGGTCCGTGCATTCTTTTCTCCCGATGTCCATTGGGCGCGAAAAAAAAAATAGCCATTTACATTCCATTCTTTTTGTTGCGTGTATTCATTCGTTTGTTCGAGTTTTTTTTCTAACTGATTTGATTTTTTGATTATTTATTCATATTCATCACTATCATCTTTTTTTCAGAAAGGATTTTTCTATGCAAGAATAATTATAATTTTGTTATCTTACTTTGGTCCTTCAATTCAATCAACTAATAACATCAAACAACAACGCATGAGAAGATGGAGAATGTATCATTCGTCGAAGTTGCATATAAACTTTTAACTGATTCGTTACTCAATTGCACTAATGCTCAATTTCATGTTCCAGCATCAAAGGATTTTCTTGAAAGTAAGTTTTTCTTACGTATTTCTTTTTTTTTGGTTTCCTTTATGTTGTAGAGCAACTTTGAATAACTTTTTTCTTTACCTTTCTAACTCATGAAAAGCTCCTTAAAAAGCTAGTTAAACAATTGAACCTTGTGGTTGCTGTGTGTTGCAAAATAAAAAGAAAGTGACGCAAAATGTCATTCCTTTTTCTTTGTGTGGGAAATTATTAAATTTTTGCTGCTTGATGAACTCGCATAAACAAAAATATTTTATGTTTTTCTTTTCCTTTTTCCTTTCACACAAATAAGTTGATAAACACCTTTTCAAATGAAATGCCCACATTAGCCTCTTATTATTTATTATTAGCAACCAATAAAGTTATTAAGAAATTTTTATAGTAGCTTGTTATTTATTATTGACTAATGAAGGAGCAAAAAAATGTCTAGAACAAAAAAAGGAATCTTTGAGACTTTAGAAGTTTGCATCAAAAAGGGATTTGTCATAGCTGCTTTCTTATTTTTGTTTATGTTGTTGCTCTGTTTCTTGAACCTCAATGTTCCTCGTTGTTTTTGTGATATGCTTTACTAATTTCCTTGCTTTTTTCAGATCTCACACCAGTATACATTATTGCAATAATATTTTCAACGGTGTTATGCTTTACAACTGTAGCTTTTGGTGTTATACATTTGGTATATATCGGATTCTATGTTACTCATCCATATCGACGAGCATTTGTACTTTATTTGGCTGGTACAGCTCCATTTATTTCATCATTTGCTCTCGTATCAATGTACATGCCAAGAATATGGTTTTTAGCACATTTGTTAAGCTTTTTGTAAGTTACTTTACCTTTTTTCTTTGACACTGTTGCTTATCTTATGCTTCATTGTTTCAGCTACTTCTCAATTGCTCTTTACTTCGTAATTTGTTTATTAATGAATATTGCCGAAGGTCGCCAACAAGTTGTAAGAAAATTATCCAAATCAAAGAAGCTATCAGTTCAAACTCCTCCATTCTGTTGTGTATTTCCATGTTTACCAACACTTGAAGTTGAAAGTCGAAAAATCAAATTTTGTGAAATCATGGTTATGCAAAATCCTGCTATTCGTCTCTTTGCTACTATCATCTCATTAATCCTTTATTTCGAATATCAAGATGCATCGTTTATTGCTTTGAAAGTTCTTGATTTCATCTTTTTACCATCATTGCTTATTGGAATATATGGGTGTCATATCTTGGTTACAACGGTATCAAAACTTGATGAACTTATTCCATATCGATATATCGTTGTATTCCGTCTATTGGATATCTATTTTATGTTCTTTGGTTTGCAACAACCTATCTTTGATTTCTTAGCAAGAGCTGGAGTATTTGGATGTGGAACTTTATTGCCACCATTGGAAACAGCATTTTGTAAGTTCTTTTTTTTTTTGTCTTTTGAGTTTATAAAATAGGGAGTTTTTATGGAGTAAAAATGGTCTTTAATCTTTTTACTTGACGTTTGATATGCTTATGAGCAGATTGCCTACATGCTTGAGGTGCTGTATGAACTATTACAGTACTTTCGTTTCGATATTAAAAGCTTTTTTTTAACTTTTCGTACTTAGCCTATAGCTACTAAAGTTTCTTTGTACCATAAATAACCTCTCCAAAGCTGATGACGATGTCATAGGTATTTAACTATGAGGCCTTTTGAATGCTTTAGCTCTATGTTTTACGTTCTTGTGTATTTATTTATTCATTTTTCAGTCTGGAAGAACTTTGCAAATATTATTGAATCATTCTTTATTTCAATAATATCTACCGCACTTCTGAAACCTAGCAGAAGCGCTCTATTTGATAAATATCCATCTGCAACATGTTCTTCACCATCTGCTGATTCAATGGGTTCAATAACATCAATGTCAACTCAAGAAAGTCGAGCTTAGATCTCCTATTATATCTCATGGGCTGTCTCAACATCTTCACTAATTTTCGAATCAACTAGTCAATGTATTTCAACGAAAAAACTGATCCTAAAAAAGAAAATTTCATGTGTATTTTCTAACCATCTTCAACTTATCCTAAAAGATCGTTTCAAACTTATATTATTCATCTGTGTTTCTATGCATTTTTTCTCTGTTCTTTCAAAAATTCTTCTTTGCCATTCAAAACGGTTTATTATTCTTCTCTTTGTTTTCTGTTATGTTCTCTTTGTTTGCCTTTTCTTATGTTTATTATTGTATGTAACTCTATGCAACCATTGTAAGTAATAAATTTTTTTTCTGGCCAAAGACCTTTATGATGTAATATTGTTGTTGTATGTGTATTTGTAAATTTAGTTTGACAAAAAAAGAAGAGAGAATTATTACAAAAAATAAATGGTTTAAATTATAAATTTTCTTTTGGTGGTTTTTTGTTTGCAAATTTACTCTGCCAAATAGTTAGATAAGTTAGTTCTCTACGGTTATTGAAGATTTGAGAAAGGATTTTTTGATATCCTTGTTTCTCTCTTTGATAATGCAGAATTATGGCGACTTTTTATGCAGAATTTTTAATTATGTAGTTGCAGTTTACAAAGTTTAAAAAAAAGTAATATATTGATGGTTGTTGCTTTGTTTTTTCGATTTTCTTTAGCGAAGCTTGGCTTTTCTTTTTTTTGGCGCCGTCGGTTTATTTACATATGTAGCGGGCGGTCAAAGTGAAATTCTTTCATTATTGGATTCGAACTTTGCTTTTTTTTATAACAAAAAATCTTTTGACATTTTATTTTTCGTTTGTCGCTTTTGCCATTACATAGAAAAAAAGAAGCCGCTTTTTTGATGGGACTTTGGCATTTTAAATTTTAGATTTAAACAATTTTCTCGGGTCATTGTTGTAATTGCTTTTTTTTTGCTGTTCACAAATTTCTTAAAAGCTATTTTTTATTAACTAATTTCTTCTACAAAAATACAAACCGTAATAAACATTTCAATTTTAAACATTAAAAAAAATGAGATCAAAAAAGTTTCAAAAAGTAATTTTCATACAACAACAAAAAAATATGGAAATGAAAAAAGTTTTCTTTTGATTGCTATAAATAAATGCAAGCTGAATTAGGTAGTAATAATCATGAATCATATTGAATTGGTTTGCTATCCATTCCACCACCGGTTTTACATTGTAATATAATAAACATAACAAATCCAAATACAACAAATCCACCTATTATTAAACTTTCAACACAAAAAAATAATAAAAATGTCAAAGACCAATCATTATTGAATTCACGAGTTCTGAAATTATTTGTTTCAGTGAATTTAAAATAAAAAAGAAGGGAAAGGTTTAGCTAATTTTTGTCAATAAATTTTGTGATTTCCTTTTCGATATCAAAAATTTTTTATTAATCAATTTTGCTTCTTTTTTTTTATTGAATAACTTTGTTTTTGGGAATTGAAAGTCCAATAAAATTTTTTTAAACTTACTCAGATCTTTGAACTTGTTCATAAGTATCTCGATCCTTTAAAATATCAATATACGATACTTCATTCGAAGGTGGAGTGGTTTGAAATGAATTTAGCATTTTATAAGTGGCAAATCTAACTTTTCCACCATATTTTTGTGTGGTCCTTTCAAATGCACTTCTCATGGTTGCAGTTCTTCGAAGTTGTGGATATTGAGTTGGATCAGGATTAAAATTAAATCGACTCCTTTTTGTCGAACGACTTCCACCACTCGAAGATGTCGATGTCGAGGATGATGTCGATGTCGAAGAAGGTGTTGGAATTGATGGAGATGGATTTTTTTGATCGTCGGATGAAAGATGAAATTCACTTTGATGTGAAATGGTTGTAACCACGGGAAGAACGCAAAGTTCATCAGATGGAAAAAATAAAATTCGAAAATGTTCATTTGGAATTAAACTCGATTCAAGAGGATAATTTTCTGCATTCCTTGATCGAACGGTAAAAGAAGTTTCTTCAATTTCAAGCTAGAAAATAAATAAATATTTTATTCAACATTTCTTTTTTCATTCGATCCGTGTTTATAATTACCATCATATTTAACTTTAATGTGGATGTTTTAAACATTAGGCGGCACCCATGAAAAAAAGATATTTAACAAATATATATGGTAGGAGATAACTTTTTTTTAATAGTTTTGTTGAGACGTTCTCTTTTTTTCCTAATAATAAAATTTTGAAATTAAAAATTTAGTTTTTTATACAAAAAATAAATAAAAAAGATTAAAAATTCAAAAAATAGACAATCAATTTTTATTTTTATTTTTCTAAAAAAGGTAAGTCTCAATGGTTTTTATTCTTAACTTTATAACTTACTTCCTTTGATACTATGTTAATGGGAAGTGTTATCTTTTTTTGTTTATGATAAGGGGCAGGCAAAAAAACAAAGAACAAAGAACGCCGGAAGCTTGGAAATTTATGTTTTTGTTTGATTGTCCAACATACAACCAGTTAAGTTTTTTTTGTTTGCTGATAAAATAAAGAAAGAAAAAAACATTTCTTTTCGGGCTAAATTTTAAAGTTGTAAAATGAAAATTTGGTTTTTTTTTTGAATATTATTTTCTCTTTTTTTTTTTGCATTTTCCTTTTAAATTTTATTATTTATAAAAAATTGATATTAAATATATTGAAAAAAAAGAAGTTTGTTTTAATTTATCTCCCGAAGAATGCTATAGGTAACAAATCAAGAATCTATTATTTAATAAAAAAAAGTCCAGGAATAGTAAAAATAGTTCCCGACGAAAAATAAGCTTTTTCTCGCAAAATAAAAACGGCAGCCGCATCAATAATAAATTTATAAAGTTTTTTGGTTTATAACTTTTCGATTAAAAAATGAATCTCACCTCAATATGTAATTCAGTTCCATTTTGATAAGATTCTTCTGGACAAAAACCTGTTACACTTTCAATGGATAATTCTATATCAGCTGCCGGCATATTTATCACGTCTAAATTTGAACCAAATCTTAGTTCAAATACCACCGAAGAATCGGAGGTTTCAAATAAACCAAAAACACTAAAAAAAATAAAAAATTTCAAATATCAGAAACAAAAAAATCAAAAATGACCCAAAACAAAATATGCGATTTTTGGCACAAAAAAACAAAAATATTTTGCTTTAATAGTGGCATTAAATTTTTTTGGGAAAGAAGTGTAATAAATTTTATACTTACCGAGTTGAATTAAGTGAAGCTGGAATAAACATTCGAATAAAGCGAGAATTGGATTCAAAAGAAAATTTTGATAATGTGTCTATCGATAATGAATGAGACTGAAAAGTTTCGATTATTAAAATTTATTTGTCATTAAACTTTTTTAAATTTAGAGCACATGAGTTTTAGTATTAGAAAAAATTAATAAATGTGAAGTATAAATTAAAGCTTCATAGCTTAATAATAGTATAGTTACTGGAAGTCAAACAGCGAAAAAATGTTTTTTAATTTTCATGGAGAAAAATTGTAAAACAAGGCCTTTTATTTTTTAATTAATAAAAAAATGCAAAGCTTACAAAAGGAAAAATAAATATCACCGATAACAATAATGCTGATAAAAATCCAAAACTATTTTTCTCCATTTAATTTTAAAAAATCGTAGAAACCCAAAATCACTTTTTTAACAAACAAACAAAAAAATTTAGTTTGCCGAAGTTTAGCTAACTCAATATTCTCGAAATGGTTTTTTTTTTTCCAAAAAATAAAAGTTTCTTTTTTTCAATTTCTCGCTTCATCAATTTTATCAACAAAATTGGAAAAAAAAAGAAGTTTTTGTTTTAAATAAATTTAATCAACTTTAAGTGTTTGGTTTATTTTTTTTTTAATGGAAACAAGAAAGCGACGAATAAATAAATAATAGAGTGGCAGTCGTCGTCGTCGTCAGTTGGTGGCCGAGTTGAGTGAGGTTTAGATAAGATCTAAAAATAAAAAAAACAAAACAAAATAATTTTGGCACTAAAAAAACGCGTAAACATAAGTTTGCAAAAAAAAAGATTGGTGTGACCTGTAATAAATCAAAAATAAATGCAAAAAAATAAACTTGGATTTGTGTGGAAAAATTGGTCATTATCAAATCCAATTTTTTTAAATCGACAGTAAAAAAGTTTTGCTATTGAAAATTTTGTTAGGTCTTTTTAACTCAACGAAAGAGAAAGATTAATATTGGAGAAAGCATTCTGACAAAGAAAAGACAGTAATGAATTTGGGAGAACAATTTTCGAAAAAATTTTACTTTATTAATTAGGAACAGAAATAATTTTCTTCTGAATATTAAAAAACCTTTTAAATCCAAATTTTGCAACAACAAAAAATTGTATTTTATTTTATTAAAATTTTCAATAGCAAATACAAATTCAAAAAAGGAAATGAATGATGTGCTATTTTTGGAGTTCGACAAACTTTAAAAGTGAGAATCATAAAATCCTTTTTTTCAATTTCAAAAAAAAGCGGAAATAAAATGAGTCAGAAGAGAGAATAAGCGTTTCTCAAGTGTTCATCTTTTAAAGCTTCGAAGCTCTAAAAAAAATAGAGACCAAAAACTAACAGATTCCAATGACGAAGGAAAAAAAGCCACGAAAGTCTGGGGTTTTTTGTTAGTTGCAAAATTGGTTGCTAAATTTGCAACAAAAAAATGTAGCAAAAAGCTAGCAAGTAAAAATTAATAATTTTAAAATTTTAAGGAATAAAAAGTTTAAAAATTTAATATACGAAAGTTTAATTTCAAAGCTGTTTCGATGATGACGCTCAAAATCAAATTTTTTTGCCAGACTAACCTCAAGATGATGATGCAAGAAAACAAACACCATTTAGTAGGTCATCTATCTCTTTCCCTCCAGATCTCTCCTTTCTCAAATCAATTAATCAACAATAAAAAATAAATACGTTCAAATTAAAGCTCCAAAGTTTGAAGAAGAAAAAAAGCAATAATAAATTTGTTTTTTTCTTTCTCGCATAAAAAAATTTTTAAAAACACCAATGACAAGATAGATCAATGAGCAAAGGCAAATAAAAAAAAATGGTGATTGTCGCCGCGAGCAAAAAAAAAAAAGGGTAAAGGCAAAAAGAATTTTTTAAGATTTTAGCTGCCTTGAAAGAAAAAAAGCAAGTCGTCAGCTTGGAGGAGGTAAAAAAATTTTTTGGACGCACTTATTTATTTTTTTTAAAAATGAGCAATAAAAAAAGAGATATATATGTTTATCGATTTTTATGAAGAAAAAAAAAGTTGCAACAAAAAATAGAAGAAAAAAATAGTTGTGAGTAAGTAATCATCATATTTTGAATCAAAGAGAAGAGAAGAAAAAAAACATGATAAAACAGCTGCACTTGTAACCGCCGCAAGTTGATGGTTTGAAATTTGAGCCGTTAGGCGGCAATGTTGTTACATGAGGTTAAAATATGTTGAAACATATAAAAAATGTGGCGGAGACTAAATTGTTAAAAAAATATGTCATAGAGTCATAGATATATGGAAAAATGCCAGCAGAAAAAAAAAGTTATCGAAGAGGGCTTTGAAGAAATTTCTTAGATCAAAAAAAGCAGAAACGACACCACCAATGATTTTTGCATAGAAAAATTTATTTATAGCCTTTTTTGTATCTGGATTTTAAAAACAACTAAAATAAACTAAACTTAAAGCAAAGAACAACTTTTTTTTAAATCCACGACGTAAAAAAATTTTTTTTTGCAAGCATTCAAATAAAAAATTAAAATTGTACCTACAAAGAACTTTCTCATTTTAGCAACGACGTCAAACAAAATAAAATCGTGCCATTTTTAGTGCTGCATAAAAAAAAAGCCAAACAAACTTAAATAACTTTTTACTTTATTTTTTTTTTAAAGTTCTTCAGTTCTTGAATCTGAAAACTTACTTTTTTTGCGTCTAAATCGAACAATAACAAAAGGAAGAAAGAAAACAATAACTCCTTTTTTTGGAAAATTGTGTACGTCTGTGTAATTGCTTGGACGTTCGGCTCCTTGCTTCCCTTTTTTTATTCAAAAAAGACAAACTTGAACCAAAGAAATAAAAAATAATTCTACGACAACCAAAAAAGGATTCCTCAGAGACTTTTTTAAATATTTTTTATAAACTCTTCTTTTTCTTAATATTAAATTCGTTTTTTTTTATTGGATCATAAAAAAATAAAATATGTAATTGAAACAACAAAAAATTCTGCTTTGGATGAAAGAGGCTCAAAAAAATGTCGAATCAACAAAAAAAAAATGAAAAATTTTATTCACATTTAGCATCAATGTTTTTAGCCACTGTTGCTGGAGTTGATGCTCGATGTTATTGATGATATTTTTCATTAATAAAATATGAATGAAAAATGTTTCTCTAAAAAATGTCTAAGAATAATAATATTTTTTGTTTCTCCAAAAAAATGACCATTTATCAAAAAATGCTTTAGAAAAAAATGGGGAGAAAATGATAAAAATATTGATAAATGCCCTTTTTGAAAATTAACTTTTAATGAAAAAATTTATTATTAAAATTCATCTGTAATAAAACAAAAATATATTCCATAATTATTTTATTGTTTTTAATATTAAAATTGAAAAAAAAGAAGAAAGTTTGGAGTTTTAAAAGGATTTATTTTTAAATTTTTTTTTGCTTCAGCTCTCTCTCTCTCTCTTTTGTATTTGATAACTCTCAATATTTCTTCTCTGCTTTGAACGATTGATCTCTTTTTTGTTATTGCAAAAAATAAAATGATTTGCATAATGTTTTTCTAAAAAATTTTACGTCATTTGTTTGAACTCAGAAGAACAACTATAATGATATTCATACACGCATTGCATTTGATTACATAACAATTGGAAATAAATAGAAAAAAAAAACTATGCAATTTGTCTGAATAAAAATTTATTTCTATTATGGATTTAGAAAATCAAAAGTCTGATACACAACTTTTAGAAAGAGAAAAATAATTAAAGATATTAAAATTTGGTAAATTTTCAGGAAATTTTAATTTTTCCGGAAAATTTGGTTTTTCTGTATATTTTTTTGTGAATTTCTGTTTTACATAACACCAACCTTATATACACTGAACATCTATGGAAGCAACAAATGTTACACGAAAAATATTTCTTAACTCATCATATACATAGAACATTAAGTTAGTTTATTAAGAATTAAACCATGCATTTTAAAAAAATTTAATTTTGAAATCTTTGAACACAACATTTTAGTCCAACAAATAAATAATTTTTTTGATGTGTGTTCGATTATGTAAATTCGCACATATTTTTTTGCTTTTAATTTTTTTGTCTAAATAAACCTTTATTTTTTTTGCCTTTTTTTGTTAGTTCGAAAGAAAGAAAAAAACTATCAGCAGTTTAGTTTATATTATTTTATTTTTTATGTGAACTCGGGTCGAGAGCAGCAAAAGTTATTCCAGTTTTAAACTAACAACAAAAAAATGGAAGAAAAAGGTGAAAAAGTCGATGGTGGAGGATTGAGCTTTGTAAATTGTGGAAATTCAACAAGATATATTATTATGATTGTATCCATTTTTGCTTTAAGCTTTACTATGGCTAATTCATTAGCATTAAATTTTACAGGTAAAAACTTTTCACGCAAAATTTATTTTGCTTTTGTTTTTTAAAATATTTTACATTTTTTTAAGTTATTTGCATGTATAAAACTTCTCCATCTTTATTTACACCAAATTCCACTCACGAACAAGAACAAGAAGAACAGCGTGAACTTCTTTATGAAACAAATCAACAAAGTTGGTTATTTTCTGCTATCGCAGTTGGAAATATACTTGGAACTTTACCATTACCATATTCAACCAATCAATTTGGAGTTCGTAAAACTTTTACATTTTATGGATTTGTAAGTGGATTTGGAACTTTTGTTTTACCATTTTTGGTTCCATTTGGATTTGGTTTTGTTTTTATTATTCGAATTTTGGAAGGTTTTGGTGTTGCTATTTGTTTTACATCTTTGGGTGCAATAGTTTCAAGTTGGTCCACTTTGAAAGGGAATGGAACTTACATCGCTTTATTATCATGCCATTTTCAAATTGGCGCAGTTATTGCTATGGCAGTTGGAGGAGAATTTTGTTCTAATTCTTATGGATGGGCAAATGTTTATTATATTTTAGGTTTGTTTTTATTTATTTATCTTTTTTTTATGAGGGATAGGAATCGGCTAATTAAAATTTGATGTATTTAAATTGTCTGAACAATCTATTCCATTAAAGGGAAAAGTGGCATTAATATATGAGGTATTTTTAAGAAAAAAGATATTCATTTTAATTGTGAGAAATTCTGTGCAAATACGCCGACCATCTAATCAGGATCTCATAAAAAATAAATGTACAAAAAAAAGTTTTCAACAAGCCTTCGATGGAGTATTATTGCTTTTGATTTTTGTTGGCCTTCTCTCTTATTCAATATTTAGAAAAAAACATTAAAAAAATTAACTAAAATATTCAAACGAAGAAGAAAAAAAACTACGAAGGTTGTTTAAAAAATTGTAAAATAAGCGATTTATTTTTAAAAAATGGTGGCTTGCTTGCTGCTTTTTTTCCTATGAGTGAATAATCAAAAAATTAATCATCATCATTTTATTTTATTTTTTCTTTAAAATGTTTCATCAAATACAAACTTTATATTTATTCATTTTTTTTTTAGGCCTTGGAACAATTCTATCATTTTCATTATTCTTTTTCTTTTATCGGGATACACCCGATTTGCATAAAAATGTTTCGGATAGAGAACTCAGGAAAATTTCGATTGGTAAAATTCATATTCCCAAAAATGAAAATATTATTCCATATCGAGCTATTTTAACTGATCTTCCAGTGATTGGAATTTTAGTTTCTTGCTTTGGCATAGGTGTGGGTCTTCAAACTTTATTTCAATATGGCCCAATTTATCTTAACAAAGTCCTTGGATTTAATGTGAAAGAAACGGGCTTTGCTGCAGCTCTTCCATTTGTTCTTGCAATTGGAGTTAAATTTGTTGTTGGACCTTTTTCTAATTTATTCACATTTTTAAGTGAAAAAGGAAAAGTTATATTTTTTAATTCATTAAGTCAATTTCCAATGTGTTTATGCTTTTTATCCATGGCTATTTTACCTGCAAATATGATATGGTTAATTCAAATTGCATATTCTTTGGTTAATGCTTTCGCTGGTTTAGGAGCAGTGGGAATTTCAAAAAGTGTTAATTTAGTAAGCTTCTTTTTTTTCTTCAAGAGAAAATCTTACATAATTTTGATTAAATAATGGCAGTAATTAATTTTCGAAAAATATTGTTTAAAATGTGTTGCTATCATTCGAAGATAGTAATCATTTTATGGAAAATATCGCATAAAATTTGTTACTCTCCTTTAATTACTACATATTTCAGATTTCCCAACATCATGCCCATTTTATTATGACAGCTGGAAGCTTTGTTAATAGCTTTGTAATCCTTTTCCTTCCATTTTTTATTACTTCCATGGCACCTGATAATACTTCACAACAATGGTCAAGAATTTTTTATTGCCTTACATTTTTCATATTTTGCACTATGATGTTTTTTAATTTAACTGCTAAAGCTGAATCGCGCTCATGGGCATTTCATTGTCCAGCATCGAAAGTGGGAGATATTCCAGAAAATATTCCTGAACCTAAGCGAAGATTCAGCGAACTTGGAAGTTATGTTGCGAGACTTTGAAATTTATAAAGTCGAAATCGCATTTTTGAAATTATTATTAATTTATTTTTTGCAAAAAATTGTAAAATATATTATTTCGAGAAAAGTTTTTTTAAATAAAAAAACGAAAAATATTTTAATTGTAAATAAAATTTTGAATTTTCTGAATAAAAAATTATTTCATCGAGTCTCAAACCAAAAAAAAATTTATGAAATTTTCAAGAATTATTTTTAAAACATCAAAGATTTAAAAAAGTTTCCAGCATTTTTTTTTTGCTGTGGAAATTCTCAATCACCGAAAAAAAACCAAACACGTTAAATTTAATTTTTGCGGATAAAAGTTGTCAAATCGAATTATGTAAAACAATTTTTTTTTCATGTTTTTTCTGATCATTAACGAAAGAGAAGAAAAAATTAATTAAATTGACACGTCAAACAGCAAAAAAGAAAAAAAACCAACTTTAATTTTTTATATGTTCTTTTTTTTCTTTTTCTCCAGTTGGAGATAATCTTTATCTATTTATCGCCTTAGGGAAGCAAAAAAAAAAGAAGAAAGAAATACCAAATCAAAAAATTGCTCTTCTTTCTTTTTTAACTTAATTATTCTCGACGTTTTTTTAATTTCAAAAAGGAAAAAATTTGGGGTGCGTTCTAGTTTTTTTTTCTTTTGTGATGTCACAGAATTGCACTGCACTGCTGTGGTTTTTTTTTCACGAAAGCGCATCCTCATCCAAAAAATAGGTATCAGTGGGATATCATCGTTTTTAACTCCACCCAAAATAAAATCAGACTATCTCATATTACACGATTTAATCGAGAATGACTATAAAAGCAAGCAATAATTTTTAAATATTTACCAGTCGGTCGACATATCTCAAGTTAGCCATGTCGGTCAATAAAGCTACTGTTGGAGCTATATCATTTTCGGGTGTTACCCTTCTTGCTTGCCTTTTTGCTATAAGTTCAATATATTCTGAAGTTCAAAGCATTTGGAATGAACTCGATGCAGAAATGGATGGATTTAAAGTTTTAGCGGATGATCTTTGGAAAGATATGATTCAAATGGGAGCTGGTACACCAGCTAATCGAATTCGTCGTCAATCATATGGTGGTTATGGAGCATCAGGACAAAATACTGGTGGTTATGGAGGCCCTAGTGGACCCGGAGGTAGTGGTGGTGGACCACCTCTTCCTGGAATTGGACAACATCCTAATTTCCCTGGTGCTGGAGGACCTAGTGGAAGCAATGGTGGACCAAGTAATTGCAGATGTGAAGCTAAAAATGCTTGCCCTCCTGGACCTGATGGAGGTGCAGGTGAAGCTGGACCTGATGGCCTCGATGGATTACCTGGTCTTGATGGTAAAGATGGACAAGATGCAGAAGATATTCATAATTCTCCACCATCTGGGACCTTCCATTGCCCTATGGGACCACCTGGCCCACCTGGATCAGCTGGTAGACCTGGAATTCGAGGCATGCGAGGACCTAAAGGTTCACCTGGATTCCCTGGAAATGATGGATTCCCCGGCACTCCTGGAGAGCAAGGCCCACCTGGTGCACCTGGTGATGATGGAAAACCTGGTAAAGCTGGAGAAAAAGGAAACGATGCAGATAAACCCATTCCAAGAAAAGGACCTCGCGGAGCTCCCGGACCTCAAGGAGATGAAGGAGAAGCAGGAGATCAAGGACCAGCTGGACCTCAAGGTAAAGCTGGCCCTGAAGGGCCTCCTGGTAGCCCAGGCTTCCAAGGTCCCGCTGGAGTTGATGGTGACACTGGTAAGCTTTAAACAAAATTTTAATCTTCAAAATTTTTATATATTCTTTTATAGGACCCGAAGGACCTGCTGGTCAAGTTGGTAAAGATGCTGAATATTGTCCATGCCCCGATCGAAATGGTGGCGGCCGTGGATCCCATGGTGGTCGCGGTGGATCCGGTTCAGGTGGAGCTGGCGGAGCTGGAGATTATGGAAATGCTGGTGGAAGCAGCAAAGCTGGCAACAACGGTGGTGCTCCATACCGTCGCGTTCGTGTCTAAAACTTATGTTTGACACATGGAAATGAAATACAACTTCTGATATTTGCGTCAGTTGATTCTAATTTTTTATGTAAATGAAAAAATAAAGTAAATTTCTTGCAAATTCGAAAAAAAACTTGTTCGAGACTAAATTTAAAAAATTTGGTGTGCACATTAAAAACAAAAAACATAAATGACCTGATTCTTTATAATAAAAAAAGCGGGAAGAAAAAAATCCAGTTAATTAACTTAAAAAATGCAATAAAGAAAGTCATTTTTTCGGGAGATAGTAAAACATAAAAAAAGAGACGTCGAAAAAAAACTGCCTGAGGGAAAGATTAAAAACCCGGAAATTTGAGGATCTATAAAAGAAAAATATTTTTCCTCAATGTTCGATTCTTACTTTGCCTCTTCATCGTTGTTGCAAATTAAAAAAAAATGTCTATTTCTAAAGCAACTACGGGAGCTATAGTTTTTTCTGGAACTACTATTATTTTATGCCTCATTGGTTTAGCTGCAGTTTATCGAGATGTTCAAAATATTTGGAATGAACTTGATTCAGAAATGGATGGATTTAAAGTTCTTTCGGATGATTTATGGGCAGATATGCTAAAGTTGGGTGCTGGAAGCCCTTCAAATCGAGTTCGTCGACAATCATATGGCGGTTATGGAGCTTCAGGAACTAATAGCTTTCCAGCACCTAATCATGGTCCAGGACCTACTTTGCCTACTGCCTCACTTGCAAGTAACCCATTGAGTGTGATTGTTGGAAGCACAAGTGGTTCAGCATGTAATTGTCAATCACAAGCTGAAAATAAATGCCCTCCTGGACCTGACGGACCTGTTGGTGAAGCAGGACCCGATGCACTTGATGGATTGCCAGGTTTAGATGGAAAAGATGGGCAAGATGCAGAAGATATTCATAATGCTCCACCATCAGGCACTTTCCATTGTCCTGCTGGTCCTATTGGACCTCCAGGACCATCTGGAAGACCAGGTGTTCGAGGAATGAGAGGACCAAAAGGAACTCCAGGCTTCCCTGGAACTGATGCATTTCCAGGTACTCCAGGAGATATGGGTCCACCTGGTCCACCAGGAGATGATGGAAAAGCTGGAACACCAGGTTAGCTATAAGTATCCCAAAAAGCCAAATTTAAAAAAATAAAATTTATTTAAGGTGAAAAAGGAAATGACGCAGATAAACCCATTCCAAGAAAAGGTAAATAGACTATACCAACAACTTTTTTAAAGAGAATTTTTAGGTCATCGTGGATTACCAGGTGATGCAGGAGATCAAGGTCCAGAAGGTGATCAAGGACCAATAGGCGCTCCAGGTAAACAAAAATTTAACATTCATTAACAACTTTTTAAAATAATTTTATAGGCAAACCAGGCATTGAAGGACCTGCTGGACCTCCTGGGTTTACTGGCCCAGCTGGAGGAGATGGAAGCGATGGAGCACCAGGACCAGCAGGGGAAGTCGGCAAAGATGCTGAATATTGTCAATGTCCTGCACGAGGTGGTCAAGAAGGCGGTAATGGTCCTTATGCTCGCAAACGCGTTTAAAAAATAAAAGAAAAAATATTTTATTTTGTATTTGAAAATTATTTAGCTTTAATTCCAATAAATTTAATAATGTTTCGAAGATAATCATAATTCTTAAAAATTAAAGAAAAAATTAAATAAAACAAATTAATGAATGACGCGTAAATCATTTCATAAACATTTTTGCAGGAAAAAGCAATTTTTAAAAAGTAAAATGATGTTGTTGCTTTTTACCCTTCATTTTCGATATACTTCAAAAAATTTCATTCATTTCGTCTTTAATCGAAAGAAAGAAGTTTGGTGGCAGTCGTCGTCAACGGAATGCGCTCTTCTCAACTTTTGTTGCTGTTTCTTCTGAATTTCATTGTTAGTTGCTTTGGTCAACAAACTTTGTCATTGGATGGAACTCCATATAAATATTATTTACCTGCAAATGATAGCGAATAGATTTACAGATCCAGGCACTGTTCACATTATTGGTTATGACAATAATAAGAGAGAAAAGCCTTTGAGTATGGATAAACAAAAATACTTCAAATTTATTCTTGTGATTATTTTTGTGAATGGTCGTTTACTGAAAAATAAAATGCTATTTTTTTTATTTGAAATCACTAAATTCTTATTTTTCGTTGTTGCGCTTTTTTTAAACATTTTATTTAAGAAATTCATATAAAATCCAGAAACTAATATAAGTTTTCATGATGAATTTTTAGTGATTTTATAATGCCTTCTCTTGCTACAACCCTCCATCATCATGAAGATATTTCTTTTGATAAAATTATTGATAATTTGTCTATTTTTGAAAATGATGTAACTGAAGATGGTACATACAAACATGGGAAAAATACAATGGAGGACAATATGTTCAGGTCAAAATCGACGACTCTTCTTTGATGGAAACACTTTTAGTTTCTGAACGATCAAATCGATATTTTCTGTAAGTGAATAAGTGGCTGCTGTTGAAGCTTCATCTGAATCGAAATTATCCCTGGCGTTGATAGCTTCTAGTTGAATTGATTGCTCTTCATCCTCAAACATAACTAAATAAGCAATAGGCAGTCCTTCCTCTAAATTTTGATTGTTAATCACCTGGAAATCCTCCATGGGAAAATTCAATAAAAATGAAAAATAAATGAGAAATTAGCATAAATTTGAATGAAACTGCAAAAAGCTTTCATTTTATAAAAATGAAGCGCTGGTGAGTGGCTGATGATCATACTGGGGCAAGTCGGGCGCGCCCAGGCGCGTTGCGCCCGTGGCTCGACGGGTCGCGCTCTAAAAAATGGAGGGTCGCGCACCAAAATCTTTAAAATCTAATGGTAAAAAAAATTCGATGTGGTACTTATTAATATTTGGAAATTTTTTTTTTGAGAAAAACAACAGGGCATACCCTTTGGTCAAAAAGGGGTCGCGCAAAATTTGAAAATTTGGCGCCCTAAGTTGCCCCAGTATGCTGATGATTTTTAGTGGGCCAAAAATGCCTAATGGATCCAAAAATTTTAAAGGATACAAAAAATTCAAAGGATCTAAATTTAGAGATTGTAAGGAAATCATTCTGGATTTTTCTATTAAAAATGGTAGGGGAATTTTTTGAGGAACTTTTAAAACATTTTGAAAGTAAAGTAAAGTGCAATGAAACAATGATGAGTGCCGGTGGATTCTAAGTATCAGAGAATGCTAAAGTATCTGAATAAAGGATCTAAAGGATCCATAGATGCCAAATGTTTGCAAAATATAAATATACGGCCGGCCGGTAAGCCGGCGCCGTGATAAATGAACATCAAACTTTATTTTATCAGAAAGAAGCGAATGGAAGCTATCAGTGAGGGGTTTTAAATTATTTTGGGTTCTTTAGAAAGATTATGTTTATTTTAATTGCATTAATGTAGGCAAATATTGGGGCCATAATGGTACCACTTTGTGCCTGAGAAATTTTAAGACGAATTTTTCATTCCTTAAATAAGTATTATTAAAAGCAGTAGAGACCTTATTGGTATTTTTATCGCTGGAGTAACGACATTAGCTGCCGATGGGAGAACTTTAGGTGTATGGGATGAGAATCTTAGATACCAAGACTGAGAAGGATAAAGATTTCTTGCCATACGATTTCAAACTATGATTTTTATAAAAAAAATTACATAAATTTAATCGAATTATTAATTTTTATAAAAAATTGTGTACAAAAAATAGAGATCGCGGCCCGGAGGGCCGCTACTTGCCTAGTTTTAATAAAAAAGGATTGTGTAAAAGAAGCATCCAAAAAAGTTTTAAAAAACTTTAGAAATTCATCAAAATCCAAGAATCTTTGTAACAAATGAATTTGGCTTCAATTATTTTTTAGTTTTTTTGAAATCGAAGCTTTGCAAATTTGCTTATTTTCATCGAAACAAATGTTTTTTCTTCTTCTTGGATCTTTCATTCAAAATGTTTTTGCTTTCATTTTTATGCAAATTATTTCTAAAAATAAAATGATGTTTTGAAAACCCTTCATTTTCGATATACTCAAAAAATTTCATTCATTTCGTCTTTAATCGAAAGAAAGAAATTCGGTGAAAGTCGTCGTCAACGCAATGCGCTCTTCCTCTCAACTTTTGTTGTTGTTTCTCCTGAATTTCATCGTTTTTTGCTTTGGTCAACAAACTTCGTCGTCGGATGGAATTCAATATGAATACTATTTACCTGCAAATGATACCGATTTTTGGGATTCAAAGCTGAATGATTTTGTTCATCAAATTGGCGATCAATGGTGAGTTTTTTAAAACCTTTAATTGTTTTATGCTATTCTTTTAATTTGTATGATTTTTCAGGGAATTGAAGTTGGATGGTTCAACAAGCAATAAACCAATCGAAGTCATCTTATTTATGGACCATACTCATCTGTTGGAATTCACTCTGGCTGCTGATGACTTGAATGCTATCGCTGCTAAATATGATCCGAACCAAATCTTTATCACTCTCAAAGATGATGCAGGTATTACAAAGAATGTTGAAGTTTCGTGGCAAACTAATAGTCAGAAGAAAATTGGAATAACCTTTATTGGTAAGGATATTGTATTTTGGCTTTAAACACTTATTTTATATATCCGTTTTCAGTCAATAAAAAGGATGTCAATGTCGGTACTCTTAATCCATTTAACAGTGCAACACCAAGATTTCTTGTTGATTATAAAGGAAAAGTCTCAGCAGAGTTTGTTGGGTCGGAACCACCTAAAGAAACTAATCAACATTTACTTCCAAATGTTCAATCTTCTGCAAACTTCACGGTGTCAATCTCATGGGGAAATCTTCAATCGGACTTTACCATTGCATTTGTAAGTTTATTTTTACTTTGATCTTTATCGATAACAATGAAAGTTTTAGCCATCGTCAATCTTCCGTGCTAAACGACCTGTGCCTCCTCCTCCTACAACAACAACAATCATGGCAACATCGACTTCTTTTGGTGGTAATGGCATTGATGGTTCTTCAACTATGGTGGCAACAGCAGCGGTTCAACCTTGGATAATCATCGTGGGATGTATCGTTGGTGTACTTGTTATTGTTGGTGTTTCAGTTGGAATTTGGTACTTTTGCTATCGTAAAAAATTCAATAAAAACGAGCTTCCTCTAGTTCCTCCATCTGCTGTTACAACAGTTGTTATTCCATCAAAAGAAGTTTCAAAAGCAAGTTTTTAACCATTCATTTTCTTGTCCTATTTACGACTTTTATTTTTAGCCTGTTGATCCTCCAAAAGTTGAAGCTCCAGCTCCTTCTCGTAAGAAAACTCAAAAGGTCTGAATTTACATTCTTTCTTTTACTATAAATTTTGTTAATTTTAGGTTCGATCACCGCCATCTCAAAAACCTTCCAAAACTAAAGGTGAAGTTGAATCAACAACTCAAGATGGAGTAGAAACAACTGGAACAGGAGCAACTGGTGCAACAACTCAATCCACAGTCAAATCATTCAAATCAATCAAAAAGCAGCCAACATCATCTCGTCGAATGACTGTTCCATCAACTCGTGATGCCAATAATCAACAACTTGCTAATCGAAATGCTATCAATGAAAATCGAGCCGCAACTGTTTTCGTCAATGCACCAGCATCCATTCCAGTCAAAGCAAAAACACCTCCAAAACCGAATCAATATCATGATGTTTACACTGGACACAAACCTGATGGATATGAACCTATAGCAATTCCTGGAGCCAATTTTCCACCGCCACCGAAGATTTAAAAACTCTTCGATTTTCTTTCACATTAATTTATTTTGATGTAATTTTGTAATAATAATGATTAATAATAAATATTTTTTTAAACAATTTTGTATGATATATTAGCAATAGTTTTCCTTGAAGAGTTTCGACCTAATTTATCAGTATTTCGTAAAAGTGTAATAAAAATGATACACATTACTTTTTTATGCCCACATTTGTTTGAGTGATGCAAAATGAGAGTTAATATTTTCTTCAGCTGGAACCACTTTTCCTAGGGTTGTTTTAACCATTGATGGTCCTGAAGTGCTGTTAGTAATTGTTTGGGTATATGAATTTCTCTTTTTCCTAGCTTGTTGACGATGAGCATTGATTATGTAAAGTAATAAACTAATAACGGTATAAGTGTTGAAAGTCTGTAAATTTATAGACATTCGGTTTCAGATCAATGAAGCGCAAAGATTTACCAAAAAATAACTTATAACTTTAATAACTCCATGAGCATTAAGTGAATGAGCAATGACACTAAATAACAAAGCAAAACCAGAAAATATGGAATTCATAATTGCATGAGGTTCAATGGCTTTAAGGGTTTCTAAATTTTGAACCAATTGATATCGATGTGACAAAGTTGCTGCTGTAACTGAAGTAACTTTTCGAATTGCAATGAATCAAAATCGCTTGATTGATTGAACAAATTTATTTTTTAAAGAAAAAAAAATTTCATATGGCCTTTTCTAAACATTTAAAACTTTTATAACTGTACAAGCATTAGTTTAAAGAAAGAAGGAAAGGTTTTTGGAAAAATCCAAAAAATGGAGGAATGCAAAATACAAAATTTTAGCAATGTTTATGTTCAGGTTCCAATTCAATTTGTGATGGATCAGAAAAAATCAAAGGTGGTGAAGGTTCTTTAACCGCGCCTGGAGCATCTGGAGTTGGATCTACACAAAAAAACAGAATTGGAAAAAATTTTCAGGCAAAAAATAGCCAAATTAGGGCTTATTTTGAGGTAAAAAACGTAAATTTTTTCATTCGATTAATCGATAATCGGATGCTTCGATTATCGATTTCGATTAATCGAAATTAATCGAAATTTTTCGATTAATCGTTCGATTAATCGAATAATCGACAACACTGAGCTGGGGTCGCCCGAAGGCGATTTCTTCGAAGGGTTTATTGGTAAACATTTTTAAGCGTTAGAATTATTATAGTTTTTGTCATAGAAAGGTAGAATTATTACATACATTAGTTGATGATTTCATTGTAAACATAATTTTTTACTTTATTATCAAGCCGCTGTTGTCCTAAATATATTTTCAATGCTGACCAACGTTTTACTCGTGAGCAAGCAACATACATTTGACCGTGGTTAAATATATCTTTTCTAAGATCAATTCCAAAGATTTCAAATGTCTGCCCTTGGCTTTTGTTTATTGTCATGGCAAATGCTATTTTAACGGGAAATTGTCTTCGAGCTAATGTAAAGGGATAGTTTTCTTCGTTGTAAAGGAGAATGCGATGTAACATAACAGTGTCTCCTTTTTTATCACCAGTTAAAATTTTACATTGCAAGGTGTTGTTCACTGATATAACGATCGATAACTTCTGCTGTACGCATTTTATAGGCACCTTCAAAAGTAACTAAAAGATGAGCATGAGGGAGACCTCTATTTTGAAATTCAATTGTGTAAACATAAGCTTTGCATTCACCGAAATATCCTTTTTTCTCAATCAAATCAACTACAAAATTTAATTTTTGTTTAAAAACTCTTGCAACCAAATCAGGACGATCAGCTGGTGTTTGTCCGGGAAAAAGATTTTCAACAATTTCGGGCCAATTTGGATTACATGTCATTGTTACAAATAAATCAGGTTTTCCAAGTCTTCTTACAATAGCCATTGCATCCTGATAAACTTGTTCCATGTAACGGGGAGATCCTGTATGAGTTGAAGGCAAAATTATTTTAGTTCCAATGGAGTTTGCATTATTTGCCGTTTGGTGTTTCTTCATGGAGTCATCAATATTGGCATAACTATCGCGATAAATTTTATTTTGATTTTTGCGTAGATATTCAACTCTTTCTTTGATTATTTTTAAAGCCGTGTCAACCAACCATTGTTGAAAAAGTCGACCACCATGTAAAATTGCATTAAATTCACCTTCTCGAATTGAGATTTTAAATTTAGCGTAAGCACCTCGAGTTAAACCCTCATTTTTCTTACTAAAAAGTTTTTTCATTTCGTGATGCCAAATTGGTTGTCCATGTGGAAAGAAAATAGGATAAAGCCATGGTTCAACATTTTTATCTAATGCATTGACAGTTTTTAAATGTCGACCTTCTTTATCGTAAATAGTAACGTATGAATCGGGAACTTCACCGTCATCAGTTGTTGCAAAAACAGCAGCGACTTCATTTGATGTTTGTAAATTAAATCGTCGTGGATCGACACCTTTTTTAAGACTAAAAAAAAGCATTGATAAATTTAATGGTGGAGTTCCATTTTGAGCTGCTAAAGTTTGTTGCATTTCATATTGTTCATACATCATTTTAAAAGCTTGTGCATGACAATTTATTTGGCTCAAAGTAAGCGATAAAATTTTTGTAATTTCGGGTTTGAGTTTTGAAAATGTTTGCATACGTGTTTCTGCTGCTTCAAGTGGATCTGTAAAATACAATTGACCGTATGATTGAGTTTCATTTTCTGCATTTCTAAGTGCTGTGTTGATTTGATTATAAACTTGGCCTTGAACAACGAAAGAATAAGGTCCTGGTCGATTAATTCCAAATTTAACGATATCTGCATTAAATGAAGCAAAAGCATGTACGCTGTTATATAACCGAATATTATCTCTGAATTCACGAATATCAAATAGTTTTTTAAGTTCTTCAGGATAAGGAAGTTCAGTTGATAAACTTAAGCTACTTCCATGTTGACAACATAAACTGAATGATAAACCTTTATTACTAACTTTTTCACTTTCAAAATGATTAGAACCACAATGGGTACATTCCAAATTCATTGGGCCAAGATAATGTGGTTGAGTAGCATCGTTAATTTCTTTACTTCCTGCAGTAATTTGATTTTTTGGTCGGCGTTTATTTTGCATACGACTGTATGCATTTTCATTTTCAGCAGCTTTATCAGCGTCTGATAAATTTGATCTTCTTTGTTGCATGTTTTTTTTGGCTTGTTCATTTCTGTTAGCTATTTCCGAATTTGTTAAATTTGTATTTTTTATTTGCATACGACCGCATGCGCTTTCATTTTCGGAAGCTTTTTGGATATCCGATAAATTGGATCTTTTTTGTTGTTTATTTTCACGGTCTTTTTGGTTCCTTTGAACTTTTTCCACATCTGATTGCCTTGAACGCTCATCGGCTTTTTTATTATTTTCATCTTGTTTTTGCTGTTCTGTCATGTTTGATCTACGATTTTTATCATATTCAGCTCTACGTCTTTTTAGATCTGCTTGATGAATAGCCTCTTGCGAAGCGGTTCTTTTTATAGGTTTTCTTCCCATTTTTATTAAATAATATTAAGTCAGAAAAATTAAAAATATTAAAACTAAAAAAATTTATTAATTATTAAATATATTAAAACAAAAATAAAAAAATGAACGAAGGTGTTCTCGGTTTTTATAAGGTTCGACGTTCCAGTTGCCCAGAAGAGAACGGCCAGAAAAGCAGTCGAAACCACTTAGCCTGATGTGATATCCAAAGTTTCCAATGGTACACTACAAAGCAAAATTTTTTTGATAGCCAAATCAGGTTTTTGCGTGTGAGCTTAAATAGAGAGAGAGCGTTAAGGTCACCGTTTGCGAGCAAGCTTGCAAAATTTATCTGAAGTTTTTTCTTTCTCGCCTTTTATTGACTTTTTGAGTATGCAAAAAATTAACATAAATCATTCCAACGCGTTTGTGAAAGAAAATTTTGCTTTCATTCATATTTATGCAAATTTTGTCATTTATCTTTCAATTTTCCCATGAAGGATTTCCAAGTGAGGACAGACGAAAAAACGAACAATGAAAATTACTGGGTAGGAAAGTGTTTTTTTTTTCTTCTTGGATCTTTCAATCAAAATGTTTTAGCTTTCAATTTTTATACAAATTTCCAAAAAAAAAGAATGTTGATTTTGAAGACCCTTCATTTTTGATATACTTCAACAAATTCATTCATTTCGTAATCATTTCGAAAGAAAGAAATTTGGTGAAAGTCGTCAACGCAATGCGCTCGTCTTCTCAACTTTTTTTGTTGTGTCTCCTGAAGTTCATTGTTCTATGCTTTGGTCAACAAACTTCTTCGTCGGATGGAATTCAATATGAATACTATTTACCTGCAAATGATAGCGACTTTGGGGATTCAAATCTGAATGGTCTTGTTCATCAAAATGGGAATCAATGGTAAGTTATGTTTTAAAAAAACAGTGAAGGTTTATATTTCTTTGGTTTCAGGAAAATGAACTTAAATAGACCAGCAAGCAATGAACCTTTGGACATCATCTTGTTTATGGACCATACTCATCCTTTGGAATTCACTCTGGCTGCTTATGATTTGAATGCTATTGCTGCTAAATATGAACCTAATGAAATTTATCTCACCCTCGGACATGGTGCAAAAGAAATCAAGAAGATTATGGTTCAGTGGCAACGTGGTAATGATGCTTTGGGAAAGAAAAGTGTTAAAATGATTGTTTATAGTAAGAATTTCTCAGTTTTTGACTTTAAACTTATAACTATTTTTAGTCGATAGCAAGGACATTAATGTCGGGAAGCTTAATCCATTGAACAGTGCATCACCAAGATTTTTTGTTGATTATAAAGGAAACGTATGGTCTGATATTGAGAATCGACACCAAGAAACCAACGAACCTTTACTTCCAAATGGTCAATCATCAGCAAACTTCACGGTGTCAATCTCATGGAAAGAGCTTCAATCGGACTTTACCATTGCATTTGTAAGTTTATTTTTACTTTGATCTTTATCGATAACAATGAAAGTTTTAGCCATCGTCAATCTTCCGTGCTAAACGACCTGTGCCGCCTCCTCCTACAACAACAACAATCATGGCAACATCGACTTCCTTTGGTGGTAATGGTAGTGATGGTTCTTCAACTATGTTGGCAACAGCAGCGGTTCAACCTTGGATAATCATCGTGGGATGTATCGTTGGTGTACTTGTTATTGTTGGTGTTTCAGTTGGAATTTGGTACTTTTGCTATCGTAAAAAATCCAAGAAAAACGAGCTTCCTCTAGTTCCTCCATCTGTTGTTGTAACTGCTGTGGATATCAAAGTTCCATCAAAAGAAGTTTCAAAAGTAAGTTTTAACCATTCATTTTCTTGTCCTATTTACGATTTTTATTTTTAGCCTGTTGATCCTCCAAAAGTTGAAGCTCCAGCTCCTTCTCGTAAGAAAACTCAAAAGGTCTAAATTTACATTCTTTCTTTTACTATAAATTTTGTTAATTTTAGGTTCGATCACCACCATCTCAAATACCTTCCAAAACAAAAGGCGAAGTTGAAACAACGGATACTGGTCCAGGTCCAACAACTCAATCAATAATCAGCTCATTGTGTCGGCCAGAAACAGAAAGATCTCGTCGAAATTTTAAATCAACGCATGATCCTAATCCACAATATATTGATCCACAAATTCTTGGTATCCCTGTCGACAAAAACAATGCAAAACAGCCAACAACTCCAGTCATCAAAGCAAAACCATCCGTTCCAACAATCAAGGCAGAAGAAACACCTCCAATAAAGAATCAATATCATGCTGTAAATGGTGAACAACACAATCCTGGTTATGAAACTGTGGTTCCTTATGAAGCAAATCTTCCACCACCACTAAATAAATAAAAACTATTCGATTTTCTTTCACTTTAATTTATTTTGATTTAATTTTGTAATAATAATGATTAATAAGTAAATGTTAAAAACAATTTTTGTGTGTTATTTTATCAATTGTTTTCCTTGAAGAGAGTTTCGACCTAATTTATCAGTATTCGTAAAAGTCTAATAAAAACGATACACATTATTTTTTTATGCCCACATTTGTTTGAGTGAAGCAAAATGATTAAAACTAATATTTACTTCAGCTCGAAAAACTTTTCCATTTACATAAGTTAAGTTAACTTTTTGAGAAAGTATCAACAACAACTTCAACGATATCTTTTCTTTTCCATAAAAAAATTGGTGGGGCTTTTCTAATTTCTTTGATGTTGGATCATAACATTCTCCAATGTTTTGTTGAATGATTTTCCTTTTCCCTGATAACTCTTCCAAATTATTATGATAATGATAAAGGTAAGCTAATAAAGTTCGAGCTTCAAACCATTAAAGTGGTTATCAATAATGTTAAAAGTCCTCGACACACTATTCAAGTTGATTATGGAATTTATATGGAAGATGTGGCAGAAATTCTCAAATGCAAACCAAATGTTTTAAAACTTTTGTTCAGCGATCCAAAACTTGCATGGACACTTTGGAAAGGTCCCGCTACAGCTTACACATATCGATTAACAGGACCCAAGCCATGGGATGGAGCGAGAAAAGCGGTGATGGAAACAAAAAGTCGAATATTTGCTGGAATGGCTCCAGATGGAAAATATGTACATAGAATTGAAATCTCAAAATAGTTTTAGTGTTTTTCGATTTTTTTCGATCACTTTAGTTCTTGCATTTGTTATTGGAATGTTTACTAATAAGTTGTCATTTGCAAACTTTACCAATAATAATATTACTAATCTGATTTGTTAAGAATGAAATCTTCAATTGTTAGTATTTTGCTTAATAAAAGTAATTATAAGAGAAATATCAATCACTAAAATTCATATCAGTAAAGAAAAGATTTTTTATTGTAATAATTCGAGTATGAAAAACATAATTTTTGATGCATTTGATAAAAAAAACCATTGAATTTTTTGTTTATGTTAGAAAAAATTTTCTTCAAAATGTTTTATTCCATTCAAGCAAATGCGTTGCAAAAAAAGTGTATTACATTATTTTTAACAAAAGGACGCCGTTCATGGAAAAAATTATTTCACATTCAAAAACTTTGAATTTCTTTTTTCAATCAAATTTTTTAGCTTTCAGCTTTTATTCAAATTTTTTCTAAAAATTAAAATGATGTTTTTGATGACCCATGATTTTCGATATATAATCTTACAAGTTCAAAAGAAAATTCATCATTCCGACAATCGAAAATCAAGTGGTGGCAGTCGTCGTCAACGCAATGCGCTCTTCTCAACTTTTGTTGCTGTTTCTCCTGCATTTTATTGTTCTTTGTTTTGGTCAACAAACTTCGTCGTCGGATGTAATTCAATATGAATACTATACACCAAAGGATGAAAAGGATTTTTCGGATTCCAAGCTGAATGGTCTTGTTCATCAAATTGGCAACCAATGGTGAGTTTTGTTTAATCTTTTAAAAGCTATTATTTTATTTGTTTGATGATGTTTCAGGGAATTAAAGTTAGATGGTTCCACAAGCAATAAACCAATCGAAGTCATCTTATTTATGGACCATGCTCATCCACTTGATTTCACTCTGGCTGCTGATGACTTGAATGCTATTGGTCCTAATTCTGATCAAAATCAGATTTCAATCTCGCTCGGAAATGATGCAAAAGAAATCAAGAAGATTATGGTTCAGTGGCAACGTGGTAATGATGCTTTGGGAAAGAAAAGTGTTAAAATAATTGTTTATAGTAAGAATTTCTCAGTTTTTGACTTTAAACTTATAACTATTTTTAGTCGATAGCAAGGACATTAATGTCGGGAAGCTTAATCCATTGAACAGTGCATCACCAAGATTTTTTGTTGATTATAAAGGAAACGTATGGTCTGATATTGAGAATCGACACCAAGAAACCAACGAACCTTTACTTCCAAATGGTCAATCATCAGCAAACTTCACGGTGTCAATCTCATGGAAAGAGCTTCAATCGGACTTTACCATTGCATTTGTAAGTTTATTTTTACTTTGATCTTTATCGATAACAATGAAAGTTTTAGCCATCGTCAATCTTCCGTGCTAAACGACCTGTGCCGCCTCCTCCTACAACAACAACAATCATGGCAACATCGACTTCCTTTGGTGGTAATGGTAGTGATGGTTCTTCAACTATGTTGGCAACAGCAGCGGTTCAACCTTGGATAATCATCGTGGGATGTATCGTTGGTGTACTTGTTATTGTTGGTGTTTCAGTTGGAATTTGGTACTTTTGCTATCGTAAAAAATCCAAGAAAAACGAGCTTCCTCTAGTTCCTCCATCTGTTGTTGTAACTGCTGTGGATATCAAAGTTCCATCAAAAGAAGTTTCAAAAGTAAGTTTTAACCATTCATTTTCTTGTCCTATTTACGATTTTTATTTTTAGCCTGTTGATCCTCCAAAAGTTGAAGCTCCAGCTCCTTCTCGTAAGAAAACTCAAAAGGTCTAAATTTACATTCTTTCTTTTACTATAAATTTTGTTAATTTTAGGTTCGATCACCACCATCTCAAATACCTTCCAAAACAAAAGGCGAAGTTGAAACAACGGATACTGGTCCAGGTCCAACAACTCAATCAATAATCAGCTCATTGTGTCGGCCAGAAACAGAAAGATCTCGTCGAAATTTTAAATCAACGCATGATCCTAATCCACAATATATTGATCCACAAATTCTTGGTATCCCTGTCGACAAAAACAATGCAAAACAGCCAACAACTCCAGTCATCAAAGCAAAACCATCCGTTCCAACAATCAAGGCAGAAGAAACACCTCCAATAAAGAATCAATATCATGCTGTAAATGGTGAACAACACAATCCTGGTTATGAAACTGTGGTTCCTTATGAAGCAAATCTTCCACCACCACTAAATAAATAAAAACTATTCGATTTTCTTTCACTTTAATTTATTTTGATTTAATTTTGTAATAATAATGATTAATAAGTAAATGTTAAAAACAATTTTTGTGTGTTATTTTATCAATTGTTTTCCTTGAAGAGAGTTTCGACCTAATTTATCAGTATTCGTAAAAGTCTAATAAAAACGATACACATTATTTTTTTATGCCCACATTTGTTTGAGTGAAGCAAAATGATTAAAACTAATATTTACTTCAGCTCGAAAAACTTTTCCATTTACATAAGTTAAGTTAACTTTTTGAGAAAGTATCAACAACAACTTCAACGATATCTTTTCTTTTCCATAAAAAAATTGGTGGGGCTTTTCTAATTTCTTTGATGTTGGATCATAACATTCTCCAATGTTTTGTTGAATGATTTTCCTTTTCCCTGATAACTCTTCCAAATTATTATGATAATGATAAAGGTAAGCTAATAAAGTTCGAGCTTCAAACCATTAAAGTGGTTATCAATAATGTTAAAAGTCCTCGACACACTATTCAAGTTGATTATGGAATTTATATGGAAGATGTGGCAGAAATTCTCAAATGCAAACCAAATGTTTTAAAACTTTTGTTCAGCGATCCAAAACTTGCATGGACACTTTGGAAAGGTCCCGCTACAGCTTACACATATCGATTAACAGGACCCAAGCCATGGGATGGAGCGAGAAAAGCGGTGATGGAAACAAAAAGTCGAATATTTGCTGGAATGGCTCCAGATGGAAAATATGTACATAGAATTGAAATCTCAAAATAGTTTTAGTGTTTTTCGATTTTTTTCGATCACTTTAGTTCTTGCATTTGTTATTGGAATGTTTACTAATAAGTTGTCATTTGCAAACTTTACCAATAATAATATTACTAATCTGATTTGTTAAGAATGAAATCTTCAATTGTTAGTATTTTGCTTAATAAAAGTAATTATAAGAGAAATATCAATCACTAAAATTCATATCAGTAAAGAAAAGATTTTTTATTGTAATGATTCGAGTATGAAAAACATAAACAAAAAATTCAATGGTTTTTTTTATCAAATGCATCAAAAATTATGTTAGAAAAAATTTTCTTCAAAATGTTTTATTCCAATTCAAGCAAATGCCTTGAAAAAAAGTGATTTACGTTTTTTAGTCAAAGACCTCTGTTCATGGAAAAAATTATTTCACATTCAAAAACTTTCAATTTCTTTTTTCAATCAAAATTTTTTAGATTTCAGCATTTATTCAAATTTTTAAAAAATAAAATGATGTTTATTTTAACCCTTCATTTTCGATATACTCTTACAAGTTCAAAAGAAAATTCATCATTCCGACAATCAAAACTCTAGTGGTGGCAGTCGTCGTCAACGCAATGCGCTCTTCTCAACTTTTATTGCTGTTTCTCTTGAATCTCATTGTTCTTTGCTTTGGTCAACAAACTCCAGTTGATGGAACTCAATATGTATACTATTTACCTGCAAATGATAGCGACTTTGGGGATTCAAATCTGAATGGTATTGTTCATCAAAATGGCAACCAATGGTGAGTTTTTTAAAATCTTTAATTGCTTTTTGCTATTCTTTTATTTGTTTGATGATGTTTCAGGGAATTGAAGTTAGATGGTTACACAAGCAATAAACCAATCGAAGTCATCTTATTTATGGACCATGCTCATCCACTTGATTTCACTCTGGCAGCTGATGACTTGAATGCTATTGGTCCTAATTCTGATCAAAATCAGATTTCCATCTCGCTCGGTAATGATGCAAAAGAAATCAGAAAGATTGTCGTTCGGTGGCAAGGTGAAACAGATCCATCGGGAAAGAAAAGTGTAAAGATGTCTGTTTGGAGTAAGAATATTTCATATTTTGGTTTTTACATTAAATAACTATTTTTAGTCGATAGCAAGGACGTTGATGTCGGGAAGCTTAATCCATCGAATAGGGTAACACCAAGATTTTTTGTTGATGATGAAGGAAAAGTATGGTCAAATATCGAGAATCGGCATCAAGAAACCAATCTACCTTTACTTCCAAATGGTCAACCATCTGCAAACTTCAAGGTGTCAATCTCATGGAAAGAGCTTCAATCGGACTTTACCATTTCATTTGTAAGTTTTAAATTTTTACTTTGGTCTTTAGCGATAACAATTAAAATTTTAGCCATCGTCCATCTTCCGTGCTAAACGACCTGTGCCTCCTCCTCCTACAACAACAACAATCATGGCAACATCGACTTCTTTTGGTGGTAATGGCATTGATGGTTCTTCAACTATGGTGGCAACAGCAGCGGTTCAACCTTGGATAATCATCGTTGGATGTATCGTTGGTGTACTTGTTATTGTTGGTGTTTCAGTTGGAATTTGGTACTTTTGCTATCGTAAAAAATTCAATAAAAACGAGCTTCCTCTAGTTCCTCCATCTGCTGTTACAACAGTTGTTATTCCATCAAAAGAAGTTTCAAAAGCAAGTTTTTAACCATTCCTTTGTCCTAATAACGGTTTCCATTTTTAGCCTGTTGATCCTCCAAAAGTTGAAGCTCCAGCTCCTTCTCGTAAAAAAGCTCAAAAGGTAATTGAATTTACATTGTTTTACTATAAAGTTTTTTGATTTTAGGTTCGATCACCGCCATCTCAAAAACCTTCCAAAACTAAAGGTGAAGTTGAATCAACAACTCAAGATGGAGTAGAAACAACTGGAACAGGAGCAACTGGTGCAACAACTCAATCCACAGTCAAATCATTCAAATCAATCAAAAAGCAGCCAACATCATCTCGTCGAATGACTGTTCCATCAACTCGTGATGCCAATAATCAACAACTTGCTAATCGAAATGCTATCAATGAAAATCGAGCCGCAACTGTTTTCGTCAATGCACCAGCATCCATTCCAGTCAAAGCAAAAACACCTCCAAAACCGAATCAATATCATGATGTTTACACTGGACACAAACCTGATGGATATGAACCTATAGCAATTCCTGGAGCCAATTTTCCACCGCCACCGAAGATTTAAAAACTCTTCGATTTTCTTTCACATTAATTTATTTTGATGTAATTTTGTAATAATAATGATTAATAATAAATATTTTTTTAAACAATTTTGTATGATATATTAGCAATAGTTTTCCTTGAAGAGTTTCGACCTAATTTATCAGTATTTCGTAAAAGTGTAATAAAAATGATACACATTACTTTTTTATGCCCACATTTGTTTGAGTGATGCAAAATGAGAGTTAATATTTTCTTCAGCTGGAACCACTTTTCCTAGGGTTGTTTTAACCATTGATGGTCCTGAAGTGCTGTTAGTAATTGTTTGGGTATATGAATTTCTCTTTTTCCTAGCTTGTTGACGATGAGCATTGATTATGTAAAGTAATAAACTAATAACGGTATAAGTGTTGAAAGTCTGTAAATTTATAGACATTCGGTTTCAGATCAATGAAGCGCAAAGATTTACCAAAAAATAACTTATAACTTTAATAACTCCATGAGCATTAAGTGAATGAGCAATGACACTAAATAACAAAGCAAAACCAGAAAATATGGAATTCATAATTGCATGAGGTTCAATGGCTTTAAGGGTTTCTAAATTTTGAACCAATTGATATCGATGTGACAAAGTTGCTGCTGTAACTGAAGTAACTTTTCGAATTGCAATGAATCAAAATCGCTTGATTGATTGAACAAATTTATTTTTTAAAGAAAAAAAAATTTCATATGGCCTTTTCTAAACATTTAAAACTTTTATAACTGTACAAGCATTAGTTTAAAGAAAGAAGGAAAGGTTTTTGGAAAAATCCAAAAAATGGAGGAATGCAAAATACAAAATTTTAGCAATGTTTATGTTCAGGTTCCAATTCAATTTGTGATGGATCAGAAAAAATCAAAGGTGGTGAAGGTTCTTTAACCGCGCCTGGAGCATCTGGAGTTGGATCATTAATTACACTTGGATCTGTACCTTCTGGAGCTTCAGGTTCGGGTTCTTTAATATTTAATATTTTTTGTTCAAATTCCTTTGAATAATGTTGTCTATTTTCCATTGGTGGTTCAATTGGATCATCTTCAATTGCTTCAACTTCAACCATTTGAGGTTCATTATTAACTCGAAAGGTTTCAAATTCACGTTGCGAGGGTTTTACTCCTTCCGCTGAACCTTCCTTTCCACCTTCATAAGGGGTTTCATCCATATGGCCTATAGCTGTTTCAGGATTTATATTTCTTTGAATTCCTTGTTGTTGCTGGTTTTGTTGTTGTTGTTGTTGATTTTCGGGTACAACCATAATAATTAATATTTCTAGATAGAAAAATGCAAAAATTAAGTGTCAGTTTTTTTTCCCGATTTTTAAATATTATTTCAACTCGACTCGGTAGATTTAAAAGAAAATCAATAAAAATTGTTGTAAAAAATATTAATGGAATTACAATTCCTATCAAAAAGCAATTATAAAAAAATAAAAATATTACCAAAATCATGTCTCAATAAATCCCAGAAATCCATTATCACAAAAAACAGAGAACTATGAAAAGCTTAGGGAAAAAATGGAAATATATAAACTTTCAATAAAAAAAGGAGACACAAATCGATTTATTGGTTTAAAAAACAATGCTAGATTTTAAGTTAAAAATATTCATTAAATCTCAAAAGCAACAAGACCAACCAACTAACCAACGACTTCTGTTTTTGGGAATAGTGAAGAAGAAAAAATAAACCAAATTTCATTTTCAGTCAATAACTTTCGAAGGAAAGAAAAAAACGCAATTCAAAAACAACAACAAACAGCAAACAAAAATAATAACATGCGCTAAAAAAAAGCAGGAGAGAGAGAGATGAAATAAAATTTGTTTACTTCAACCAAAAACAAAAAATAAAAAAAATATGTGTGTGTGTGTTAGACGAAGGAGAGTGGGTGAAAGAAATAGAAAGACACATTTCTTCATGTTTGTTTTTTTTAAATTTTATTTCACACGAGCAAGCGAGCATTAGTTAATTCCATTTTTTGTTTTCATTCTTGCCTTTGGCTTTCGTCAAAATATTAAAAAAAAGAAAAAAATGAATTCTTTTTTGTCTGGTTATAAAAACTTTATTGACTTTTTTTTACTCATATTTTTTTAAACCTTTGATAGCTCGATATTAGCTAAATAACAGAAAGAGAGGTTGAGAAAAAAAGTGCAATGCAAATTTTGCAACTTTCTCATGAAATTTTTTTTTCCTTCAACAAAAAAATAGAGAAAGCTTTCAATCAACTTTCATTCTTCAAAAAGTTCGTTGCTGAAAATGGTTGATAAACTTGTGTTCAATTTGTCTATGTAAATAGTACGTATATCGAATTAACTATTTTCTCTTTCAAACGCCACATTTCACAAGTAAATGCACCAACAATTTACAGAATTATTTTTTCATCATTTATTATTCAAACAAAAAGAAACAACACAAATAATGAATAACTAAAAATTAAAACAAGACATCAACAAAAAAACTTGGTTTTTCTTTTTTAGGAATCCATGCATCCAACTTCGCATCCATTTCTGCTTTGAAATTTTCTGCTGCAACTTGATCCTTCAAATATAAATGGATGAAAGCGCGATGAGCAATTGTTTTCTGAAAATTTGTGACATAAAAAATCGGATGTTGAAAGGTAAATAAGGCTGACTTTTAAAAGATCAAAGAATAAATCAGCATTGAAAGCGTGATCACATCTAAGAGAAAGCCATTTGACTTTGTTTTTTCTTGGAACTGAAGCAATGGTAACTGGATTTGGATGAATAATGTTGGTAACTCTGGCACTAAAAGAAAATCTTTAAATAATTTTTTAAAAATGAAATAAACTTTACATGATACGATAAGCATTTGGAAGTTGGAACAAAAATTTGTCAAGCGAAAGAGGATTTCCATTATAATCAATAATATTTGTGTATGGCGAGAACCAAAATTTAACGGCACCAGTTTGCGTTAAAGAAATTAAGTTCTTCATTGAAAGCGTTGGAATCCTAACATAGATTTCTTCAGCATCACATCGAGCGATTTTGGACATCAAAGTTTCATCATATTCAGAAAGTTCAAGCTTCTTTGTGATCCAAATGTTGTCGATCATAAGCATATTGGTAACAGCATTTAAACGAAATTCCGTACTATTAACCTTCATTGAAAGATGAGGATTGTCCATTTCCATTTCATCAACAATACAGTATGGACGCTTCTTGTAGAAAAACTTGCAGGTTTGATAAAGTTTGTTCAAGACTTCGCCATTTGCATTCCATAGAATATGTTGAGTTACAGGATACGGAAGATAGAAGTACTGACGTTGGATGTTGTTTTCGTTGAATGTAATGGTGTTTGACGATGGGATCATGTTAGCCATTTTCGCTGCTGAAAATATGATGATGAATATTCAAAAATAAACAATAACGTAGTAAACAAAAAAGCATGGAGAAATGTAACAAAAATAAATAAACGGCGCGAAAATGGAACACATAAAAAATAAATGTTTCAAGGTAGCTATGAATAAAAAAACAAGATAGCAGAAAATCATAATTCCATCAACAACACTTTCGAAAAGAATGATAAAACCCAAAAAGACTTGCTTTTTGACGAAAGAAAGTTTGGCGGCATTTTTATTTCAACCAATTTCGAAAAGAGCGAGAAAAAGAAAAAATACGATAATGAAAGTAACATTGGTGCCTAAATTTTATGATGTTAATCGTCTTATTAGAATATCTTTAAATGTTTGTTTTTACTCTTAAAAACGCTAATATTTGTATCGTACATTTCCTCATTTCCACCACCTAAGTATTTTTGAGAAGAAACGCAAAATAAAATAATACAAATCTTGTAATTTTCCATGAAACTTTCTTTCTTTATTTATTGAACAAAAAAATAGTAAATTTTCAGGCGTGTTTTTACTTCAAAAAAGTTTTAAACTGAAAAATGGTCGAAAATCTAACATTCAATCTTTCAAACTTTCATAAACAAGATTTCCTGTTTCCTCTGAAGCTCATCAACTACGTCAATCAAGAAGCTGATGCTGAAGTGAAACAAAAACTTGATCGAACCTGCAAGCATTTCTTCAAAGAACTTCCATATCTCATCATCGATACTTTGGAAATCAATCAAGCAAAGCAACGAATGGAAAATGAAGCATATGATGGATGTCTTGATTTTATTAATGCAGCTGAATTAAGAACGTTCGCTAATGGAGTTTGTGAAATTTGGGTTACAAAGAAAATGTACACTTTTATTCTAAACGCATCTCAACTCTTAACGTTTAATAAAATTTATCGATGTGATGCTTCTGAAGTTTCATGTTTTAATCTCAGTTTTCCATTTCGTAAAATGAAAATTCTTTCTGGATCTGGAAAAATCCAATGTTTGACGATGCGTAATGTTACCATAATTGATTCCTTTGGTTCTAATCAAAGAGTTCCGCTCGAAGATATTTTGAATTTGGTTCCTAATGCTCGAAAGATAGAGTAAATTTATTTTTTGTTTTGTTTATTATATTTTCATTTAAACTATATTAATATTCTTTTTTTAGGTTGGATTATTGTCACATTTTTCGTCGAACAATTACTAATATGCTTCAACTTCCATTCAAAAACAAGATCACTGAATTCAGTCTCAAAAATGTTGATGGTCCACTTTGTCCCCATATTTTCTTCAAGTTTGTTAAAGTAAGTTTTCAGTGATTTATGTGATGTAAATATATATTTTATCGTTTTTTAGAAATATGTCGATCCTGAAGCCAAATTCCATGTTAGTTTCAACTTTGAAAACAACGAATTTGAAGAACTGTACAATCAAAAAGTTGCTAAATCTCGTGAAAAGATGCCTACAATTGGAACAACTGCTCCTCCTTGGGTCAAAAAGAAGACAAAAATTCAACATGTTCTTTCTTGGATGGCTTCCTGTGCATCGTTTATTCAAATCATCAAAGGTGAATCTGTTCCATTTAAAGTACCATCTGCTCCAAAACAACTCACGAAGGTTACTTACAATGATGAAAATATCGAACGACAATATCTCGCTTTTCCATATCCACACATGTGCTACATCCGAGAAAATGCTGATGGTGAACTTTGGAAAAAATTGGAACAAACTTGCAGATTCTTTCATCAAAAGAACAAATATTTTATCCTCGATGATTTTCATCTTGCAGCTGATAGAAAAATCACTTTGATGGTTGATGACAAGAAGATAACATTGGACGATGTTGCAGAATTGAAGAAAATCAACAAACCCATTTGGCTTTTAAATTCGCTTGATCTTTCTGGATATTTCCAAGTATCAAAAGAGTTTTTTACTGAAGTAAAGAAAATTTTGATTGGACGTTTTGATACTCGTATGGTTCACTTTAAAGCTTATTACGGCTTTATAAAAGATTCAAATTCAATTGATGACGATTATAAAATAAGTGGAGATGATACAATGTCTTTCAAAGAATTTTTGATTCATCTACCAAATGCTGAAGAAGTTAGGTATGTTTTTACAGTATATATTCGAATTCCGAGTGTTTAATTTTTTTGTTTTAGTGTTTCTGTCCGTGGAATCAATCCTCAAAATACTGAAGAACCTATCATACTTCCATATCGTAACAATATCAAATTTCTTTCTCTTCAATTTATCTATGTGCCTATTTTTGATGATACATTTTTTGATGTTCTTACTGTAAGATTTTTTCTTTTTTCTTGTTATTAATTAATTTGTGTACATATATATTTTCAAAAATCATTAGCACCTAGAGCTCGAGTTAATTTTTATTTCGCTGGATTGGAAAACACAACGGATGTACCACAATTTGAAATTGATCTCAAAGCAAAATTGGACACATGGAAACCGCAAATCGAAAAACCATCAATCAAAATTTTTTTTGAAGAAGTTACCATCTAATTCTAATTTAATTTTTTGTATGTAATATTCATAAATTTGTAAAAATAAATATTTACTAAACTATAATTTTTAATTGGTTGAATGTTGTTAGACTAAATTATCTAAAGAAATTGTTGTGCATTGAAAGCCCTAGAAATATTTTTTTACTTTTAACAGCCAACTTTTATTGCTTTTAAAAATGAAATAAGAGATAATTAATTTGTTGTCAGCTGTTTTTCTCTCTTCAATTACGATGAGTTTAACACAGGTCGATCGAATGACGCAAAAAAAAAACTAAAGTGATCCCTTTTTTTAAAACTCGCCAAAAAATTTTTGTGTTAAACGAGTTTGCATCCCAAAAAAATTTATTTCATTGTAAAAACTAATATTTTTTTCAACCAAATAATTAGCTTTACAATATTATTGCTTCAACTATGTCCAATAAAATTCTGAATTTTAAGCCTCAACAATATTTTCCATTTCGAATTCCATTTATGCGATACATCCTTTTAAATGCTTCATTCGAAGTAAAAATAAAATTATCTCAAACTTGTAAATATTTTTATTCTGAATTCCCTGAAATCAAAGTAATCAATCATTTAAAAATTCGTAAATACATGGATTCCGATATTATCAATCCAAAAGTTACGTGTCAAGCCGTGAAAGAATTAATAGAATTTTCACCAAAAATTTGGTTAAAAGAATCATTGGAAATTGGATATCATCCAACTATTTCGATTTCACCAATAATTTATCGATGCACAGCGAAGAGACTAAAAATATTCGCTAAACTTACAATTAAAGATTTTAAAATTTTAACCAAATCTCAAATGGTGAAAGATTTGTTTGTTAGCGAAATTATTGGAACCAATGGAAAATTAATTTCAGTTGAAAATATTATTATTGATTGCGTTCCAAATGCCCATAAAATTTAGTAAGTTTTTTTCATTAAAATTTATTTCTAAACTTCAATATTTTTTTTAGTATTCGTTTCGCTAATGTTATTTTCGATCCGATAAAACAAACGAAAAATCGAAGTCAAAAAATAATAAAATCATTATCTTTGAAACGCGTGATTGACGAATTTGATGTTTCATTATTTAATGAATTTTTAAAGGTAAAATTTTCTTAGGCCTTTTGTAAGCTTTTTTTCAATGACGACTATAATTTTAGAATAACGTTGCTCCAAATGCATCGATAACGGTGGATTTTGCGGGTGATCGAGATAAAATAAAATTCAATCGATTTTTTGCAAAATTTAAAAGCTTCCTTGAAACTTGGGAACCAAAATCTTTAGCTCCTATCATTGAAACACGTGAAAATATTATTGATTAATTAATATATATACTATCAATTTAAAACTACTTCGATAAAATAAAAAATATGAGAATCTAAAAAAATTAATCGATCGAGATTTGGTTCAATGAAATCAAAAACTCGGAAAATTTTATTCAGGTTTTATGGGGAAAATGCATCTTTCTTTAACGTCTGGCAAACGAGTTTGATTCGTTCTTTTTTACCTTTCTCCGATGGTATTTCAACTTTGGCTTGCTAAAATTTAATCAACGAGTAATCGTTCCTATAAAAGGTTCGTATTTACATTTAATTGCCCTTTATCGCGGCATTGAAAAAATTTATAAATTTTGGAATGCTTCTGCTTTATTGCAGAAGCAAATAAACTTTAAAAAATGTATCTTGAAAGAAGTGTTAAAATTCTTTAGTCGTTGAAAATTTTGTATTCAAATTATCATTGTTGATTTTTTTGTTTTACCCAAAATCCCTTTTTTGATTGAACCAGAAAATTTGCATATCATCAAGTTTCTTTACTTTGATTTTTACAATGCGTTGCTCGGTTTCTTTCATCTGTTTAAACATTTTCTTTCTCTACAACAACAACAATAAAAAAATGAGAGAGAAAGAAAAAAAAATTCTCAGGTCAATAAGGTCGTTGTCACTGTCGTCACGGTTCTTTCTTGTTGCTTCGGTGTTAATGGTGGTTGCGTGCAGCAGCACAACTGGCAACAGCAGCAGTAATAGTGGCGAACTCAGAGTTTATGGATGAAAATTTTGATGTTCAAAGGTGCGACTGGCACAAAAATAATAGTAAAATTGTAAAAAAGTAAAAGTAAAACAGGAATCGGAATAGTGTGTTTAAAGTGGAGTTCTAAGGATATTTTGAAGAAAGAAAAAATGAGATCCTGAAATTTTTGAAGTAAAACCTTCAATTGAAGCTTTCTTCGTGGATCGAATATTTTCTGTGAAATCTGATGCTTGGTGTATATTTGAATGGGGATTTTTTAAGATGCATAAAAAGGTTTATTACCACAACCATAAAAGGTATTAATTGCAAGAAACAATTATGTAAATAGTACGTATATCGAATTAACTATTTTCTCTTTCAAACGCCACATTTCACAAGTAAATGCACCAACAATTTACAGAATTATTTTTTCATCATTTATTATTCAAACAAAAAGAAACAACACAAATAATGAATAACTAAAAATTAAAACAAGACATCAACAAAAAAACTTGGTTTTTCTTTTTTAGGAATCCATGCATCCAACTTCGCATCCATTTCTGCTTTGAAATTTTCTGCTGCAACTTGATCCTTCAAATATAAATGGATGAAAGCGCGATGAGCAATTGTTTTCTGAAAATTTGTGACATAAAAAATCGGATGTTGAAAGGTAAATAAGGCTGACTTTTAAAAGATCAAAGAATAAATCAGCATTGAAAGCGTGATCACATCTAAGAGAAAGCCATTTGACTTTGTTTTTTCTTGGAACTGAAGCAATGGTAACTGGATTTGGATGAATAATGTTGGTAACTCTGGCACTAAAAGAAAATCTTTAAATAATTTTTTAAAAATGAAATAAACTTTACATGATACGATAAGCATTTGGAAGTTGGAACAAAAATTTGTCAAGCGAAAGAGGATTTCCATTATAATCAATAATATTTGTGTATGGCGAGAACCAAAATTTAACGGCACCAGTTTGCGTTAAAGAAATTAAGTTCTTCATTGAAAGCGTTGGAATCCTAACATAGATTTCTTCAGCATCACATCGAGCGATTTTGGACATCAAAGTTTCATCATATTCAGAAAGTTCAAGCTTCTTTGTGATCCAAATGTTGTCGATCATAAGCATATTGGTAACAGCATTTAAACGAAATTCCGTACTATTAACCTTCATTGAAAGATGAGGATTGTCCATTTCCATTTCATCAACAATACAGTATGGACGCTTCTTGTAGAAAAACTTGCAGGTTTGATAAAGTTTGTTCAAGACTTCGCCATTTGCATTCCATAGAATATGTTGAGTTACAGGATACGGAAGATAGAAGTACTGACGTTGGATGTTGTTTTCGTTGAATGTAATGGTGTTTGACGATGGGATCATGTTAGCCATTTTCGCTGCTGAAAATATGATGATGAATATTCAAAAATAAACAATAACGTAGTAAACAAAAAAGCATGGAGAAATGTAACAAAAATAAATAAACGGCGCGAAAATGGAACACATAAAAAATAAATGTTTCAAGGTAGCTATGAATAAAAAAACAAGATAGCAGAAAATCATAATTCCATCAACAACACTTTCGAAAAGAATGATAAAACCCAAAAAGACTTGCTTTTTGACGAAAGAAAGTTTGGCGGCATTTTTATTTCAACCAATTTCGAAAAGAGCGAGAAAAAGAAAAAATACGATAATGAAAGTAACATTGGTGCCTAAATTTTATGATGTTAATCGTCTTATTAGAATATCTTTAAATGTTTGTTTTTACTCTTAAAAACGCTAATATTTGTATCGTACATTTCCTCATTTCCACCACCTAAGTATTTTTGAGAAGAAACGCAAAATAAAATAATACAAATCTTGTAATTTTCCATGAAACTTTCTTTCTTTATTTATTGAACAAAAAAATAGTAAATTTTCAGGCGTGTTTTTACTTCAAAAAAGTTTTAAACTGAAAAATGGTCGAAAATCTAACATTCAATCTTTCAAACTTTCATCAACAAGAGTTCCTGTTTCCTCTGAAGCTCATCAACTACGTCAACAAAGAAGCCGATGCTGAAATAAAGCAAAAACTTGATCGTAGCTGCAAATATTTCTACAAAGAACTTCCGTATCTCATCATTGATAGTTTGGAAATTAGTGAAGCAAAGCAACGATTGGAAAATGAAACTTATGGTGGATGTATTGATTTTACTGATGACGACGAACTTCAAGCTTTTATGAATAAGAATAATCGAATATGGATTACAACAAAAATAAATTTATTTATTCGACATGAGCTTGATGCAAAATTTGGTGATAAAATAATTCGATGTGATGCTTCAGAAGTTTCAGTTTTTGATGCCAATTTGGCTTTCAATGATTTCGAACTTTTAACAAAATCTGGAAAAGTTGAATATTTGGATATGTCTGCTTCTTCAATTGTTGATGATTATGGTTCTGTTCCATTGGAAGATGTATTAGCTTTGGTACCTAATGCTCGAATTATACGGTAAGGATTTACAACATTATTCATTTGTAATATGCATTTTTAGGATGTTAGATTGCCATGTTACTAATAAAACAATGAAAAAGTTACTTGCAATTATATGGAAGCAGAAGATTATTGAATTGAATTTCAACAATATCGATGGTCCATTGGATGCTAAATTATTCTTCAAATTTATCAAAGTAAACATTTTGTGTTTTACTTTAGTTTAATCGTTGGATTTTAGAAATTCGTTCATCATGAAGCTCATATGCAAGTTAGCTTCACTTTTGAAAACAAAACATTTGGAAAAGCTTACAATAAGAAAGTTTCAAAATCTGGCGAAAACTTACCTATATTTGGAACCATGGATACTCCAGTCAAGAAGAAGAAAACTTGGATGAAACGTTGCCTTCAAATTATTCGAAGAAAATTTGCACCAACAAAAGAAGTATCAAAGCTTGATGAAGAACTTTCTCCTCCAAAAAAGATTACTTACAACGATGAAAATGCTGAACGTCAGTATACCGCTTTTCCTTATCCACACATGTGTTACATCCGAGAAAACGCTAATGCTGAGATTTGGAAGAAGCTCGAACGAACTTGCAAATTTTTCTGTCAGAAGAATCCATACTTGATAGTTGATGATTTTCATATTGGAACTGATGATAAAATCACACTGACTGTTGATAATAACAAAATCATGTTTGTAAATAGAGAAGAAATGGACAAAATTGATAAACTTTTATGGATCACAAATTCAATTGATAATGTTGGGACTGGTGGTTTATACATGCAAGATCGAATTGATGCTGTTAAAATTTCCATTGGCTCTTTTATTTATTCAAGTAATCACTTTAAATGGTTAACAAAATCAGGAAAAGTAAAAGATTGGAATTCAATTGAAGGTCTCATTAAAAATAATGATTTATCTAAAGTTATTTCTCTCAATGAATTCTTGGTTCATCTTCCAAATGTGGAAATTTTTCGGTATATTTTTTCTTTATATTTCCTTGGAGTATATTATCAAATTTTAGTGCCGGCGTTCGTGGAATTCATTCTTGTTATCCAAATAAAACAATTTCCCTTCCTCAAAGCAACAAACTCAAATATCTTGAAATCATTTTTCTCGAAGATTCAATTCAAGCTGATTCGTTATTTGATGTTCTAAAAGTAAGATTTTAGCTATTTTTTAAAGCTTTATTATCTAATCACATATGTAATTTATTTTTAGACTTCTCTTGCTGCCAAAGCTGTAGTAAAGATTGATCTGAGTGATTTGATTGAACATATGGATATTGAAGAATTCAAAGCTCAAATGAAGTCACTTTTTGGAAAATGGAAGCCGGAAATTGAAAAGCCTACCTTTAAAATTATTTCATAAAATTGTATTGTCCACTAATTATTTTACTGTGTGTTTAAAGTTTATAAAAATAAAATATAAATTATTTCACTCCTCTTTTTTGGGTTTTAGAATTTAATTGTAAAAGCTAAAAAAAATTATTCAAGTTTCATGGAAAATAGCATCTTTCTTTAGCGTCTGGCAACCTAGTTTGACTCGTTCTTTTTTACCTTTCACCAATTGTATTTCAACTTTGGCTAGCTAAATTCCATTGAACTTAATCGTTCCTATAAAAGGTTCGTATTTACATTTCATTGCCCTTTATAGCGGCTTTGAAAAAATTTATAAATTTTGGAATGCTTCTGCTTTATTGCAGAAGCAAATAAACTTTAAAAAATGTATCTTGAAAGAAGTGTTAAAATTCTTTAGTCGTTGAAAATTTTGTATTCAAATTATCATTGTTGATTTTTTTGTTTTACCCAAAATCCCTTTTTTGATTGAACCAAAAAATTTGCATATCATCAAGTTTCTTTACTTTGATTTTTACAATGCATTGTTGCTAGTTTTCATTCATCTGTTTGAATATTTTCTTCGTTTGCGACTATAACGATGGGTGCAGTAAATTCAAGGCATGATTTTACAGTAAGCTTTTCAATTTTATTAAGTTCTTTGTGATCATCACTAAAATCTTTTTAGATTCGACCAAGAACGGGAATAGGAAATGCTGAACGAATGTATGTTTTATTATTTACTCTAGCTTCCATTTATCATTCCATTGTTTTTAGGGTTGCTGGTCGTGAAACCGCATTTCATCAAGAATTTCCAACCAAAGTGGATCCACTTCAAATTCTCGAAGATCAACCTCATCCAACATCATCAACATGTGTCATCAACTTTGATTCTCCATTTCCATCCAATTCAAACATAGCAACAGCAACAACAACCGCAGCCAAACATGAAATTCAACCATGCTTTGTTCATCAAAAGTTTCTTAATTCTCATCTCAAAGTTGTCAATACTCTTCCACTTTCGCCTGCAGCAATATTGAAAAGGTTAGAACCTAAAACCAAATTTAAAAGATGTATGTCTCATTTTCCATCGGGTGAAGATTGTTTTGATGGTTTATGTTGGATTTCAAAAGTTTTGTATATTATGTGTCCACCTTTTCCACGATGGATGATTCAAAAAGCTGCCTTTCATCCACCTGAAAATGGAAGATATTATTTTTTGATTGCTGGAGAAGTGAGTTTGATACTTTTGGATCATCTCTAAAACGTAATTACATGGCTCTTTTTAGGATGGAAATCGAAAAGAAATATTCTCCGCTAAAGATGCTTTGAATCAACCAAACTTAAGAATATGCTTTCGTGCTTATTTAACTCGAAGCTTCATGGAATTATCAGTCGCTGAAGGATTTATTCGAACTAAAGTAATGACTATTCTTCTTTCTTCATTAACTTTCACTAACATTTCCTTCCATTTTTTAGGCTCATATAATCAAAACATCGATGGATCATTATTTGGTTGCGACTCATTTCACTTGTATGGCATCACATGTTGGAGAACACAAATCACCAAAAATCATGATACTTTCCCAACCAAATAGCAGTGATCTCGGTGCTTGTATGATTTGTGATCCAACTTTAGTGGAAATTGCAGACTCATTGAATTGTGATCTCATTGCTTATGATTACAGCGGATATGGATGCTCAACTGGTACACCATCTCAAGAAGCAATTTTCTCCTGCATTGAAGCTATATATTCTTTCGTCAAAAATGATCTCCATTATGATGATAAAGATATTACTTTGTTTGGATTCAGTATGGGAACAGCTGCAAGCATTCATTTAGCTTCAATTCATCAAAATGTATGTTTTTTAATGGGATCTATGGTTGCTATAGCTTTACACTTTTCAATAGTTTCTAAATTTACTGTTTCTTTTTAGCTATGTGGAATGATCCTTATTGCTCCATTTACATCATTACTGCGAATAATAGGTACAACAGATAACCCAACAACTTGCTGTTTGGATCAATTTTCAAGGTTTGAACTTTTTTCTTTTACTATTCTTACTTATCCTCATCATGTTTCAGTTATGACAAAGCTATCAAAATTACAACTCGAACTTTAATTTGTCATGGAATGAATGATTCTATGGTTGGAAAAGAACATAGTGAAATACTTCGAAAACGACTTCAAAATGCTGTTGAACCTTTTTATGTTCCAAATGCTACTCATAGAGTAAGTAGTTTTCTTTGATTTGCTTTTTTATTGAATTAACTATGGTCAATCATTTTTTAGGGAATATTTAGCGAAATTTCTATGTGGAAAAGAATACGAAAATTTGTGGATGATGAACTTGGATTTTTCAAAGAATGGGAAGGAATTGTAACTTTTGTTAAAACTTCATCTGTCTCTTCTCCTGATGATGCTAAATAATAATGGATTTGTATGATTTGTATGTATGTGTAAAAATCGTTTTTTGAATAAAGATTTGAAAATTTGGTTGATGGATTGGTGGAAAATGATTTTAAAGATATCTCTAAGTTTAGAAGAAAGTAAAATTTAAACCTTTTTATGCTGCCTTTTCAACTATAAATCGGAGCAGAACTTTTTCGATACTTTTTGCCTTTAATTAGCAAGATGATATACTGATTATTAAGATTAAGAGATATAAAAGCAATGAATATTAAACATTTATTATACAAAAAATTAACAAAGTTTTAAAAGTAAGAAAAAACAATCATTAACAAATAATAGGTAAACAAATATGTTGTTTATCTTTCCAAATCAAAACAACATCTTCATCATTTTCATCTTTGAATATTTTTGCTATAAATTCTCTTCCTTTTGTGAGACATCCAGAGCAAGCATAAGAACTTCCCATTTGAGTAAAGTTGTAACCAGTTGATCGAGCAATTGTTGCATAAAGTACCAAAATTGAAGCACGAGAATCATTAGTTTCTTCGTTGACGAATTTGAAATTGGGAGACTTCAAAATGTTAAAAGCATCAGAGATTGTGTAAGTAAAAGGATCACACAAATGGTTGATTGCTTGCAAACATTCATCTCCGTTTTTTTCTTTGATTAACTTTGCAGAAATACGTTTGTGATGAGAATTAAAGCATGCGATACAATTGTAACCATCAATCCATTTGCTATAATCGTAATGATAGCAGAAGTTACGATGATCATAATTGAAAACAACTAGCATTTTATTGAGCTGAGAAACAATGAAATTTGGAGATTTAATAGCATGCCATTTGCTTGCGACGTACGGAACAGGTTCACAGAGATGAGGAAAATTTGCTTGAACATATTGAGTGCTTTCTTTATCAGTAAGAACTTTCGCAGAAATGTGTTTCTTATAGTTATTGATACATTTACAGCAAACAAATGTGTTTTTCACTTTTCGGTAATAATAGCAAAGATTAGGATTAGTTGGCACAAAAACAACCAGATTCTGTGTTCCATCTTGCTTTAATTGAATTTCATAATTTGGAGCAATGATAGTTTCCTTCTGTTGAATTCGAAAATTTGGTGATTGTGGAACATAATTAACAGGTTTACAAACCGGCGGCGGCGGCGATGAAATAAAAATATGACAACACTGGTGAAGTCATCCATCAGACAAGTTTATTCACCATAAACAATGCTGAAGTTTTTCCACCATTTTGGAAATATTTTTAACAAAAGCTTTTTCCTTTATCCTACTTATATCAATCTTGCTGATCAAGAATTTGTGATTATCTATCATGATACAAAACTTTTAAGATAAATCGTATTTTATCTTTTTCCACTCATTTCTTTGCTATTTTTTCAAAGAGTTCCTTTTTAACGAAGTCAAAAAATATTTTTCTAAGATTATCTTTTGAAAAGCATGATGATTATTGTTATACGATAGTAGAAAAAAAAGAAATAATAAACATTTATTATACTAGAATAACAAACAAACATAAAAACAATAGAAAACTAGAAGAATAATCATCAAAAAATAATAGGAACGCACAAATGTTTTTGCCTTTTCCAAACCAAAACAACTTCTTTACCAAAATCATCTTTAATTATTTTTGCTATAAATTCTCTTCCTTTTGTGAGACATCCAGAACAAGCATAGGAACTTCCCATTTGAGTAAAGTTGTAACAGGTTGATCGAACATTTGAAGCATAGACACGCACCATAGCAGCAGAACCATTTCCTTCTTTATCAACCCATGAAAAATTTGGAGGCTTAACAATGTCAAAACTATCAGAGATTTTATATGTATAAGGATCACATAAATGATTTTTGTTTGCTAACAAACATTCATCACCATTTTCATCTTTGATTACTTTAGAAGAGACATGTTTTTGATGAAGATCTAAGCATGCTATGCACTTATACCCATTGCTCCCTTTGTAATAATCGTAATGATAGCAGAAGTTACGCAGGTCTAAATTGAATACAACGATCCTTTGATTAAGTCGATAGAAATGTAAATTTTGAGCTTTGATACTATGCCATTTGTTTGCGACGTATGGAACAGGCTTACAAAGATGAGGAACTTTTGCTTTAACATATTCTTTACCATCCTTGTCTTTGAGAAGTTTCGCAGAGATCGTCTTTTTATTATTTTTTTCACATTTACAGCAGATAAAATAATTCGGACTTGGATTGCGGTAGTTATAGCAAAGATTTGGATTAGTTGGAACAAAAAGAACCAATTTTCGAAAATCATTTTGCTTTAATTGTATTTCATAATTTTGAGGATAGATAATTTCATGTTGTTTTGATTGAGATGGAGGAAACTTAACATGTTTATAAGGACGTTGATGTATCGATGGAACATCATCTTCACCATTTTCTTCTTTAATTTCTGCAATTTCAATGCTAAAAAGATAAAAGTTTAGAATGATAAGTTAGAGATACACATGGTTGATTAGCTTACCTATTATTATTATCACCAACAACAGAAACAGTTTGAGAATCAATATGTTCAACAGAAGCTTTATCATCAGCCAAAGATTGTTCCTAAAATTGTAAAAATAAAAAAGTTTGAACCTTTAAAATGTGGAAGAAACCTTCAAAACGTCATGAATTAAATCTTTAAGACGTTGAACTTCAGCATCATTTGTCAAATTAGAAGCATTTGAAACTTCTGTAGCATTAAGATCATGTAATTCTTCTTTGTGTGATTCAGCAGAACTTGATGCTTCATCTTCAATCCCTTCTGTAGTTGCTTCATTTTTGCCACGTTTTACAGCTGATGAAGAAAATCTAAAAAGATGTTATTATAAATAAAGGATTATTGTTATCAAAAAACTTACTCTTCATTATCATCTTCGTCGCTATCAATTGTAATAATTGGAATTGGACGTTTATGAGCATTACGTTCATTGGAACAAGGTGAAGACGATAAAGTTTCCATCCTCTTAGTTTGGTAGATAGATTCTAGTTAACGCTATGAAATAAAGGAACACCAAATATAAAGTTTTTTAGAGGAAAATTTCAATTAAAAATTTCTCTTTGGAATTTTCTTCTTCCTTTTTTAGGCCAATAATAAGGTAAAGTATTCGACGATGACACTTCCACATTATGCCAACAAAAAAAAGTGTAATACAAACAAGATTGGTGGGTGGATCTGTTGAATAAAGCTTTGATACATCATCGCTAAAAGTTTGCGAGAAAGTATGATTTTAAGATTCGTAATCTTTAAAGAGCCCAAATCGGTTCGAAGTAAAATAGTATGTTTGCGATACTAGGAAAATGAAAAGCACAAAAATCATGTTAATACGGGTAAAAGACAAAAAAGCAAAGAATATTAAACTTTTATTATACAAGAAACAAATTTAAAACGTAACAAAATGAAAAAGAAAATCAGCCACAAAAAATAGGAAGGCAAACATGTTTTTGATATTTCCACGTCAAAACCAGATCTTCACCATTTTCATCCTTGAATAACTTTGCCATAAAGTGATTACCTTCTGAATGACATTCCGAACAAGCATAAGAACTTCCCATTTGAATAAAGTTGTACCAAGTTGATCGATCATTTGAAACATAGACTCGTAACATCGAAGCATCAGAACCATTAGTTTCGTCGTTGATCAACGTAAAGTTAGGAGATTTCATAATATCAAAACTGTCAGAGATTTTATAGGTAAAAGGATCACATAAATGCTTTCTGTTTGCTTGCAAACATTCATTACCACTTTCATCTTTGAATACTTTAGCAGTGACATGTTTTTGATGATGATTTAAGCAGGTGACACATTTATAGCGTTTGGTAACTTTGTTGAAATAATAACGATAGCAGTAGTTACGATGATCTGAATTGAAAACAACTAGCTTTTGATTGGGTTGAGAAACAAAGAAATTTGGAGCTTGAATAGCATGCCATTTGTTTACGACGTACGGAACAGGTTCACAGAGATGAGGAACATTTGCTTGGACATATTCTTTACCATCTGTATCTTTGAGGATTTTCGCAGAAACACATTTCTTACAATTTTTGAGACATTCGTTGCAAATATAAAAATTGCTTCTTATATGTTTGTAGTAGTAACAAAGATTTGGATTAGTTGCAACGAAAACAACCAGTTTTCGATATCCATTGAGCTTAACTTGTAGTTCATAATTCGGAGCAGTGATAATTTCATGTTCATGACGTTCTGAAGGTGGAACATACTTTACAGGTTGACAGAGATGTTGATGAACCATATGAACATAATCTTCTCCATTTTCATCTTTAAATACCTTCGCAGCAACAGTTCTATTATGATCACTAATGCATTTTCCACATCGAAAAGTCCCGTCATGATTAACATAGAATCGATAAGAGATGGTTTTATCATTAGAATCAAAAACTACTAAAAGTTTATTTCCTTTTGATGTTGTTTCGAATTTGAAATTGGGAGCTTTGATAATATTGAAGCTAAAAAATAATAGTTAGTTTTGAACATAAAGCTAGAGAAATAAATTTTAGATTAAGGTAATTGCTATTATTTCAGAATTTATCAACCCTTTTTACCTCTTACTATTGTTGGCATTTTCAGAATCATTAAGAGCATCAAAATGTTCAGCAGAAGTTTTATTCTCAGCCAAAGAATGTTCCTAAAATTGTAAAAATAAAGAAGTTTGGAATCTTAAAAATGTGAAAGCAACCTTCAAAATGTCATGAATTAAATCTTTAATATGTTGAACTTCGGCATCGATATTAGAAACATTAGAAGCATCAGTAGCAGAAAAATCATTAAAAGAATCTTCGATTTCTCCATCTTCTTTGAGTGATCCAGCAGTAGTTGATGCTTCATCTTCAACCATTTCTGTAGTTGCTTCATTTTTGCCACGTTTTACAGCTGATGAAGAAAATCTAAAAAGATGTTATTATAAATAAAGGATTATTGTTATAAAAAACTAACTCTTCATTATCATCTTCGTCACTATCAATTTTGATAATTGGGATTGGACGTTTCGGAACTTTACGATCATTGGAATAAAGTGAAGACGAAAAAGGTTTCATCATCACATTCAGAAAGCAAGTGTTTAATACTTTGAAATAAATAAACACCGAAAAGTAAAAACTTCAAACTATTGTTTGTCGAATAATTTGGCTTAAAATTTTCTTTCTCCCAAAAAAAAGGTGAAGCGTGTACGGTATTGATTTTGGCCATACTATGCCAAAAACTTTCACATTCGCTTATCAAAAGTTTGATGGAATAAAAATTACGACTTTTAATTTTTTATTTTTAAATATGGCTGAAGTTAGATTGTCTTCAACGAAAGCTTTTTTCCTTTATCTTGCTTGTCTCAAAATAGTATTTATTTCTTCCTCACGAACCTCCTTCGAAAAACAAAGTTTTCTAAAAAATGTATGCAATCTTAATTTTTTTACCTTTTTAAAACCATTTTTATTCAAAAAAAAAACTAAAATTCATAAAATTGAAAAAGTGTTTCAAACAAATATAAATAAATAAATTAAACAAGGGGATAACTAGCTTTGGAAGCGATGCCGCAATGATTATTTTGATTTCTTGCCATTCGAATATATCCATTTTCACCCCATTGTTTGCTCCAACTATTTTTAACTATCCAATAATCACCTCCACCACCACCAGCATTTTCCAAATCCGTTCCATACCCAACAATTAAAACCGCGTGATTTAGCATGGTTGGAGAACATTGCTTTTCAAAATATATTCCTTCTTTATAAAGTTGAAAACTTCGATGTCCTGCATCAATTGCAACTGAAATGGGGCCTTGAGTAGCGACAGCCATTTTAAGGGCATCTTCATCGCCTTCAGGAAGATCAACAAATCCTGTATCTTGCGCGCCAATATTATTTTTAGAGAAATGACATTTCTTTTGAACTCCTTTATACGGATATGCTTCTTCTGTATCAATTCCATGATTATTTTTAATATATTCAAATGCCTATAAATTTAAGTAATTAATATAATCATTTTTTTGTTTTACTTGTTACTTACAAAATCCATTAATCCACCATTGCAACCATAATTACCATATTTGGTTGAACAATCAATTAAATTTTGTTCACTCAAAGAAATCAAATTTCCCGTTGCACGTTTATGTTGGCCTTCAAGAGCTCCGGTGGATGAAAATGACCAACATGATCCACAATTTCCTTGATTTTTAACTTCCGTAACTAAACCATGTTCACGCCAATCAATGGAATCAGGAATATCTTCGTCGGTATGCAAGGGAGTTAACCAACGAGTGGATTTTGTGATTTTACTTTTACCAAATAAATTTCCACGATAGCCATTAAGGGTTTGATATTCAGAGAAAATTAAATCAGCGATGTGGTTCATTCCAAGTTTGAATGAAGCTTGGCCCCGTTCAAATGCATCATTATGTCGTCGAATGTGTTGTTGGGCGGCGAGAAAAGCAAGCATTCGCTCATTTTCTTCATTTTCATTATTAAAATGTTTAGCTAAAAATCATAAATTGATTTTGTTATTTTTTAGAAAAAAGTAATTGAAGACAATAAACTGTGGCAATTGAAAACTTACAATGATGAGTTTTATAAGCTTCCCAATCAACATGAGCTTGTTGAATGAGTTTAGTCCAAGAATCTCGAGATCGAATATATTCACTTGGATCAGTTGGGGCATTAATTAAATCCTCTTCCATTGAATCAACGTCATTTTCGTTATTATTGTTGTTATTTTGGGCTGATCCAAAATGCCAGCTAAAAATTAGTTCTTTAATTGCAAAGTCTAACTCGAAATTTTACAAAAATGGGGATTTTTTACTTCGAAAAACAGATGATGCAAAAATTCGAAGTTATAAAAACTAACCTTTCGTGATGATATTCTTGATCATCCGTTGGAGGACGTAGACGCATATCAATGGACAAGCCTTTACTAACAAGCGAAGCAAATAATAATAAATAGAAAACTGTTGATTTTGAAATCATTATGATTTATGTTGAAGAAAAATATAAACCAAATTGATTTGAAAGCAATTAATTCTTCGATTTGAGTTGGTAAAGAAGAAAATCCAAGGCTTTAAGCTTTTTATGAATAAATGAATGAATGAAAAAAAGTTTCTCAATGAAAGCTTATTATTTTTGTTGTTGTTGGTTTTGATAAAGTAAAAATCGTTGTGAATAAATAAGGGTGAAGATAGAGAAGGTATTATTGGCACCAGCTTTACTTTCCTTTTTTTGGTTGTGCATCTAGCTCTCTTTTTTGTTTTCTTGTTTATTGGGCCAAATAAAGGCTTGAAGCAATATGTATTTATTAATTTTTTATTTATCAAAAAACAAAATAACGATGCAAATTATAAACCAAACCCATATTTCTTCCATTTTATTAAATTTTGTTCGACCAAAGAGAACTTCAATCAATTTTTTTTTAGTTTACATCTTATTGCTGATTAATTCTTTGTTATTTTCGATAATAATTTTTTGTGTTTGATTTCATTCACGTCTTCTGCACTTTTCACGATTGATAATCCTCGTCATCCACATTTTCCATTTCATGGTTCTTTAATAAATTATAAGGTTTAATACTTTGAAAGAGATAAACGCAAAAAATAAAGTTTTTTTGAGGAAGATTTCATTCAAAAAATTTCTCTTTGAAATTTTTTCTAAAGAATTTTCATTTTCATTTTTAGGCGAATAATGTAAAGTATTCAATGAGGACACACATCCACATAATTCCATAAAATGTGTAACACAAACAAGATCGGTGGGTGGATTTGTTAAATAAAGCTTTGATACATCGTTCAAAGTTTGAGAGAAAGCATGATTTTAACAAGAAAAGTTATCCTTTAGGAGCCGAATCAATTCGAAGTAAAATAGTATGTTTTCGATACTAGGAAAATGAAAGGCACAATAATTATGACACAGTAAATGACAAAAAAGCAAAGAATATTAAACATTTATTATACAAAAAGTTTTTCAAACTTAACAAAAATAGAAACAATTTAACAACAAATAACAGGAAGACAAACATGTTTTTGATTCTTCCAAACCAAAACAACATCTTCATCATTTTCATCTTTGAATAACTTTGCTATAAATTCTCTTCCTTTTGTAAGACGTCCAGAGCAAGCATAGGAACTTCCAAGTTGAGTAAAGTTGTAACAAGTTGATCGAACAATTGAAGCATAGACACGTAACATTGAAGCAGCAGAACCATTACTTTCACCGTTGACCAATGTAAAGTTTGGAGATTTCACCATGTCAAAACTACCAGAAACTTTATAGGTATAAGGATCACATAGATGCTTTGTGTTTGCTTGTAAACATTCATTACCATTATCATCTTTGATTACTTTAGAAGAGACACATTTTCGATGAACATTTAAGCAAGCAACACAATTATAACCTTTGATCCCCTTCTTATAGTTATAATGATAGCAGAAGTTACGATGATCTGAATTGAAGACAACTAGCTTTTTATTGAGTTGAGGAACAAAGAAATCCGAAGCTTGAATAGTACTCCATTTGTTTGCGACGTAAGGAACAGGTTCACAGAGATGAGGAACATTTGCTTGTACATATTCATTGCCATCCATATCTTTGAGAAGTTTCGCAGAAGTTGATTTCTTATACCTATTAAAACATCCACAGCAAATAAAATAATCATTTACTTTATTCCGGTAGTAAAAGCAAAGATTAGGATTCGTTGGCACAAAAATGATCAAGAAGCGTTTTCCGTTTCGTTTTCGTTGAATTTCATAATTTGGAGCATTGATGTTTTCATGTTGTTGGATTTGGAAGTTTGGTGATTGTGGAACATATTTAAAAGGTTTACAAAGATGAGGATTGACCATTAGAACGTATTCTTCACCATTTTCATCTTTAAGTAATTTGGCAGCAACAGTTTTATTATGACGTTCCCAACATTTGCCACAATTATAACCAGCACGACCCTTGTAAAATTTGTAACACAAGGTTTTATCATTTGAATCAAATACGATCAGCCGTTTATTACCAGTTGCGGTTGTTTGAAATTCAAAATTCTGTGCTTTGCTGACACCATTGCTAAAAGTTAAGAATTATACGTTATAGTGATATTAGTGATTAGCTTACCTATAATTATTATCACCAGCAACAGAAACAGTTTGAGAATCAATATGTTCACCAGAAGTTTCATCATCAGCCAAAGATTGTTGCTAAAAATGTAATAATAAAGAAGTTTGAAATCTTAAAACTGTGAAAGAAACCTTCAAAATGTCATGAATCAAATCTTTAAAACGTTGAACTTCAGTATCATTTGTCAAATTTGTAATATTTGAAACATCAGTTCCATTAAGATCATGAAGAGAATGTTCGGTTTCTTCATCTTCTTTGAGTGATCCAGCAGGAGTTGATGCTTCATCATCGAAAGTTTCTGTAGTTGTTTCAACTTTATCACGCTTTACAACAGGTGATGAAAACCTAAAAAATTGTAACACAAATAAAGGAATAATGATATTAAATAACTTACTCTTCATTTACATCGTCATCTTCGTCGTCTATTGTAATAATAGGAATTAAACGTTTATGAACTAAGCGTCCACTGGAATACGGTGACGACGAAAAATGTTCCATCATCACATTCAGGAAAACAAGCAAGTAGTGTTAAAAACCTTGAAATCAAAGGAGAAACAAAAAGTAAAAATTTGTGTTTGAAGTTTTCTTTTTTTTTCTTTTTTTTTGCCTAAAAATCAAAGCATACGATAATGCATCCATTGGCCTCATAATGCCATAAAACCCCGAACGATGGATGATGAAGTCATCCTTCAAATAAGTTTTTTCATCACCAAAATGATTTTATTTTGTCCACCATTTATGGAGAAAAAAGTTAACTAATAAATTTTATTTTCAGGTGATAATGGCTAAAAGAATTACATTCAACGAAGATTACATCCAACGTCAATACTTTTATCTTCCATATCCTGTAACTCAACATATTTTATGGAATGCAAATGCTGAAGTCTTGAACAAACTTTACAAAACCTGCAAGCATTTCTACAAGAAGCGTCCATACTGTATCGTTGATGAAATGGAAATGGACTTTGAAGAACAAGTTTCTATGAAGATTGATGGTAACGTGTTTGACTTCGGTGATGCTGGAAATATGGAAATGATGGACAACTTTTGGATCACGAAGAAGCTAGATGGTGTTAATCAAAGAATTATATCAAGAATCGCTCGATGTGATGCTGAAGAAATTGTAATTGATATTCCTTCACTTTCATTGAATGATTTTATTGCTTTAACAAAATCTGGTAATGTAGAACATTGGTATTCGCTTATCACATCTATTACTGATGATGATGAAAATCTTTTGCCTCTTGAAAAATTATTGTTTCATCTTCCAAATGCTTCTCATGTTAGGTTTGTTTAAATTTCTCTTTCATTTTATTTTCTTACTTGTTTCTTTAGTTTCAAGATTCAGAATGTTAACCTTTCAAGTTTTTTTGTTCAAACTCGAGTTCATTTTCTTCAACTCTCTTGTCATAATCATTTATTCAATGCTGATGCATTCTTTGCTCTTTTAAAAGTAAGTTCTTATTACCTTTCATTGCTAAATTTTTGGTAAATATTTTGGTTTTTCAGAAAACACTTGCTCCTAATGCAGACGTCTTTTTATGGTTGGATGATCAAGCTGCAGTAGAAAACTTTCAATCAGAAATGATGGCAAAATTGTTTGCATGGATGCCTCAAAGTGAAAAACCATCTTTTGTTGTTGATTTTGATCCTGATGATGAAGAATGATTTTGAAATCATCATGAAATTTCTGCTTTGTTTTGTTGTTAATTTTCTTATTATTCCTTTTTTCTTTGATTTGTGTACTTATTTTACTTGTGTTTTTACGTTTGAATTTGAACAATAAATGTCTTTAAAAACAAATCCTTTTGTCTTTAGTAACTAGAAAAAAGCTTTCCTTGTTAAATTTCTTGCTTGTGGTTAAAATCCTTTGGTGTAAATTTATAAAGCTTCTTCATCGCTTCCACTATGCTTGTTTGCATGGCACTTTATTTCAAGAGGAAACAAACTTATTATTATTTTTTTCAAAAATGCTTTTATGCGATTGGTAAACATTGGCATCAATGATGTATGATCCCATAGTGGTGGATGAGGTGGCGGCAATTCATTATCCCGTACGTCCTTTCTTTACTTTGGATGGAACCAAATATTGGTACTGTAAGGTTTCAATTTCAGCTAGAAAAACATCCATTTCGTTTCTTGGAGGAATATTATATCTGCATCATTATCACGACGCAAAATAATGGCGCAATTCTTCTTTACACAAGCTCGCAAACCTAAACATAATTGTTTAATAAAGAAGTTTTGAAAGAAAACTATGTACAAAAACCTGCAACATTTCTTGATCCATTTTTCAAAGTTTGACTTTCTATTCACTTTTTAGCTTCAATTTTTGGTTTGCTTCCATTTGCTTCAAAAAATGGAATAAGTTCGTTTTTGAGCTATTCCAGACATCACCTGTAATGATCGCAAAAAAAAATAATGAAAATAGAGATTAAGATACCTGAATGAGAAGAATATAACCACGAATTCGAAAGAAAAAATTTGTAAGGGAATTATGCCAAAATGAGATGTTTTCGAATGAAGAGGAGGAGACATTTATTGGTATACCCATATATAATGAAACGTCAGCAATATGAGTTGAATCTCTGATTATGAGAGGAAGATACATATTTTGTAAAGATAGAAAATTTGAAATTAAAATCACTGGTTCACTTTAAACTGCAAAATGTGCATGCATTGTTACTATGTATGCGACCCGAGAATAAAAAGTTTTTGTCGGTTTGAACGATGTAAGTAAATCTGGTTTTTCTTCTTTTATAAACTTGTAGTTGAGTTAGTTTTCTTAATGCTTGCATTAAAATATATGTCCATTATTATTTCATGATAAGCTTGTATAATGTAAAAATTTCAAAACCAACACACATCAACCTTTAAACATTTATGAATAAATCAAATAAATATGCAATGGTTCAACTTTTAAAAAGAAACGACAAAGATAAACAAAAAAACAGGAAGAGTATGAGAGAGTACGCATAAAAAGATAAGATACAATCACATAAAGGAATGAAACCTTAGAAATCACTTCTTCCATTTACTTGCTGGCGTAGTTGACACGGAGAACACGTCCATTGAAGTCAGTTCCACTAAAAATTAATACATTAGTATTTATATTAGAAGAAAATAAACGTACTTGAGCTGGTCTACAGCTGCTTGAGCTCCATTTTGGTCAGCAAATTCACAGAATGCGAAACCCTTGGGACGATCTAAAAATTATATATATGATTATTAAATAGCGTTATTCGTAATATAAACATACTAGTCTCACGATCGTAAACGAGGCGGACATTAGTTACTTGACCAACACTTGACATAAGTTGTCCGAGATCATCACTTTGAGTTGTATAAGGCAAGTTTCCGACTAAAAAATAAAAATTAGATACATCAATGAGATAAATCCTAGTTAAAAAGAAAATCTACGACTAGTTTATTGAAAGTTTTATGCTAATCAACAAACATTGTCAAAAAATGAATAATTTACCGTAGACCGAGAATCCAGATGATTGTTGCATTTGTGCCATCGTTTCAGTTGATATTGTTTTTGCAGAAAAAAACGAAGAAAACAGAAGAAGCGAATAGGAAATAAATCCAAGTTTATAGGTTTCAAAGAGTGAAAACTCGTGAAAGCAAAAAAACAAAAAACCAATTTTATTTTGAGGCTGCGTGGTAAAAAAAAATCTACGGAACCAAATAAACGCCTTCAAAAGGCGGGACGTTCAAATTTTGTTTTTCTTCATTCCTCTGAAATTTTTTTTTGCAACGCGCATATAAAAAAAACAGCATATTTTTTTGATGATTAAATCAAAAACCACAGAAATTTTTTTTAAAATACATAAAAATAAGAAATTTATGAGTTTTTTGAGTTATCGAGATGTCATAATAATTCCACGACCTCCATCAACAGTTAACTAACTAATGGCTTGTAATGAATGAGACTAGCTAGCTTCGGTTGCAAGGAAATAAATAGCTTGGACAATTTCATCAACAACCAAACCAACTCAACCAAGAGCATGAGTTTGCTTTCCATATTCAAAATTTTTTTGATATTGTTTATCATCATCCATTCCAGCTAGCTTATGAATATCACTTACTAAAAATTCATAGGCTCATGTTTGCAGAAGAAAGAAGATAAAAAATGTTTTAAGTATTTTATGATGACACTTCCAGATAATTCCAAAAAAAAGGGTAATACAAACAAGATTGGTGGATTTGTTGTTAAATATGCCTTTTTGAATCATCGCTCAAAGTTTGCGAGACCGTATGATTTTAAAAAGCTTTAGTAACTTTTAGAAGCCCTTTCAACTTGATATTAATTAAACAGTAAGTTTTTCTCATACTAGGAAAATGAAAAGCACAATAATTATGACACAGTAAATGACAAAAAAAGCAAAGAATATTAAACATTTATTATACAAGAAACAAACTTAAAACGTAACAAAATGAAAAAGAAAATCAGAAACAAAAAATAGGAAGGCAAACATGTTTTTGCTTTTTCCAAACCAAAACAACAACATCACCCTTTTCATCCTTGAATACCTTTGCTATTAATTCTCTTCCTTTTGAAAGACATCCAGAGCAAGCGTAAGAACTTCCCATTTGAGTAAAGTTGTAACAAGTTGATCGAACAATTGATGCATAGACACGTAACATCGAAGGAGAAGAACCATTACTTTCATCGTTGACCAATGTAAAGTTTGGAGATTTCACAATGTGAAAACTATCAGAAACTTTATAGGTATAAGGATCACATAAATGATTTCTGTTTGCTTGTAAACATTCTTTACCATTATCATCTTTGATAACTTTAGCAGAGACACATTTTCGATGAACATTTGAGCAAGCGGCACAATTGTAAATATTGCCCTTTCTGATGTAATTATAACAATAGCAGAAATTAGGATGATCAAAATTGAAAACAATTAGCTTTGGAATGAGTTGAGAAACAAGGAAATTTGGAGGTCGGATAATATGCCAGTTGTTTGCGATGTATGGAACAGGTTCACAGATATGAGGAACATTTGCTTGAACATATTCAGTGCCTTCTTTATCGGTGAGAAGTTTCGCAGATATCGTCTTTTTGTTATTTTCACATTGACAGCAAACAAAGTAATCTTTAACTTTATTACGGTAGTAATAGCAAAGATTAGGATTTGTTGGCACAAATATGATCAAGAAGCGTTTTCCTTTTTGCCTTAGTTGAATCTCATAATTCGGAGAATTGATGATTTCCTTCTGTTGAATTTGGAAGTTTGGTGATTGTGGAATATATTTAACAGGTTCACAACTATGTTGATGTACAAATTGAACATAATCTTCTCCATTTTCATCTTTAAGTAACTTCGCTACAACATTTTTATTTTGAACTTTCCTGCATCCTCCACAATGAAACGCTTGTTGACTAGCATAAAATCTGTAACACATGGATTTATCATTTGAATCAAAAACGATAAGCCGTTTATTTCCAGTTGCAGTTGTTTGAAATTCAAAATTCGGTGCTTTGATAATGTTGAGACTAAAAAGATAAAAGTTTAGAATGATAAGTTAGAGATACACATGGTTGATTAGCTTACCTATTATTATTATCACCAGCAACAGAAACAGTTTGAGAATCAATATGTTCACCAGAAGCTTTATCATCAGCCAAAGATTGTTTCTAAAATTTTAAAAATAAAGAAGTTTGAAATCTTAAAAATGTGAAAGAAACCTTCAAAATATTTTGAATCAAATCTTTAAAACGTTGAACTTCAGTATCATTTGTCAAATTTGTAATATTTGAAACATCAGTTCCATTAAGATCATGAAGAGAATGTTCGGTTTCTTCATCTTCTTTGAGTGATTCAGCAGAAGTTGATGCTTCATCTTCAACCATTTCTGTAGTTGCTTCAATTTTATCACGTTTTACAACAGGTGAAGAAAAGCTAAAAAATTAACGGTATTAAAAATAAAGGAATAATGTTATTAAAAAACTTACTCTTCATTTTCATCGTCATCTTTGTCGTCTATTGTAATAATAGGAATAAAACGTTTATGAACCATGCGTCCACTGGAATACGGTGACGCCGAAAAAGGTTTCATCCTTACAATTTGGTAGATAGATGTTAGCTATTGTTGAAGATTTTGAAATAAAGGAACACCCGAAAAGTAAAAAATTGTGTTTGAAGTATTCTTTATCTTTCTTTTTTGCTTCAAAAAAAACCAAAGCATACGGTAATGCATGCATTGGTCGCATAATGCCATAGAGCCACGAATGATGGATGAAATCACCAAACAAGTTTGTTTATCACCAAAATGGCTGGAGTTAATCCACCATTTTTAAAAAATGTTTTTAACTAAAACTTTTTTCTTTATCTCCCTTACCTCAATATTGAGCTCCTTAAGAATTATCAACCATTTCTCATAACCATAAACTTTAAATAAATCTTATTAACCTCCTTTCTTAATTTTTTTTTTCAACTCTGCGCTTTTTTTCGATCATATTTGCTAGGAATTAAACAGTTTATTTTCCATACAATGCAAATGACATCCATAATGATTTGATGCCTGTTTTTTTCTTTAAATTTCTACAATAACCATTTGATTGATTATTTAAACCATAAGTTCACTTGGTAGATTTATTAAAGCAATTGTAGCTTCCATTTTTTCTAATTTTTTGTTTTGTTACCAACAAATGCATATTAAAAAAAAGTAATAAATGGAACTAATTTTGGGTTTTGGAGTATACTAAAAAGAGCCATCAATATTTGGCAACAAAAATAAGCTTTTTTTTCTCAAGTCTCAAAGACTTTTTTATTGCGAAAAAACAAGTTTTCGTGAGCTCAAATTTTTTCTTCTTCTGCATTGATTGTTTTTTTTGTTTTCTTATTGTAAGGCAATAATAAAAAATTAATTACATTTCAAAATCAGCCCGCATTGCTTTGTCCAAGATTCGACGAAGTTTCAAAAGTTCCCATTCAATGAAGTTTGAAATGTTATCCAAAGCATTGGCAACTTCATGAGCTTCCACTTCTATGCTTACCAAAATATAAAGCGCCTCGGTTTGTTATTTTTAATTTTTTTATTAATACATACTTATATCAAATACTTTTTCATCATTTTTCAAGGAGGAACTTAAAAATGAAAAATTGAAAGAGTTAAAATTTTTTGTTGACCAATTTTTTCCGCGTCAAACAAACATAAAAAAAATGATAAAGCCATGATTCATTGGTCTGTGATGAAATTTTTTTACTGATAAAATTTAAAATGTCATCGTTTTCCTTCTTCTTTTTTTTAATTCTTTCACCCATTTATTCTGCTGCCTTGCTTATAGCTAACAACGGTTTTCTTTATTTAATAAATTGTTTTTTTAATGTCAAAGATGATGATTCAAATAATTCAACAACCATTCTATTTTGAGTTTGTATTTATCGAAAATTATGAAAGAAGCGATCATTTAGAATTCCCATTGAATGATTTAGACAAAGAAAATCCAGAAATTTTCAATGAAATTTTAAAAATCAATGATCTAAAAACTATAATTTTTACTTTATTTGACGAAGAAAATCATGGCTATAATATTTGTTACAATTTACGGAGAAAATGTAAAAAATTTTGTGATGAAAACAAAATCAAATCCGTTTTTATTCAAAATGAATCATTGCAAGCTTCTGCAGCATTGTTAGCGAGTGGAATAGAAACAAATGTTGGAGAAAAGTTTTTTGTTATCGTGGTTTTTAAAAATTTTGCTAAAATTTATGCCCTCTATCAAGATTATCTTTATTGTCGTCAAATAAAATCTTCTGAAATTTTGCCATCTAAAGATTTTACTGAAATTCAAGAAAAAAACATTGAAAAATTTTACACTTATAAAACCATTTTATGTTTTCAAGCTGCTCCATTGGACGATGAAGAATGTATTAAAGAAAACTTGGAAATAATCAAAACCAATCTTTTTATGGAAGATTTAACTATCGTAAATGAAAATATAACTAAATTTTTGCCTCAATCATGCGTCATTAATGCAGAACTCTATTCGTTGATGGGAGCTCAAAAATTTGCGGTTATGTCACCAGCGTTTGTGACTTTGGGAGTTGCATTTGCTTCAAAATTAAAAGATTCTAAAAATATTCTTAAAGATAGTATTGCTTTTATTCCAGAAGATTGTGCTTTATCATACAGTATTCATACTTCTACGAATTTAGTGGATGATTTAATTGTGAGTTTGATAACACCATTTTTTATTTAAATAAAAATTTTGGTTTCCAGATTTACAAAATCAATCATCATGATAAACTTGAAATTTTAAAAGAAATTAAAGTACCACAAAATTTTCCACATAAAAATAAGAACGTAGAACTTTATCTTAAAATGGATGTGAATTCTTTTTATGAATTTGGAATTTGTCCAAGTGGAGGAAGCAATCTTCCATTTTTTCGCATACCAGAATTAAACCCACCAAAAATTCAATTACCACCTCAACAACCAAAAAAGCTTTATGGAATTCAAATATTTTTTGAATATAATATTTTTAAAATTTATGTTTGCATTGGAAATAATTATGCTCCATTAAAGATTGATGGTTTGTAGCATTTTTTGTTTTTAAAATTTAAATGACAAATTTATTTTTATTAGTCTCAATTTTTTTTAGGCGGCGTTGAAATTCCTTGTTATCTCGCATTCCATGATGAAAAAGGATTAGTTGGAAAAGAAGCTCGTGATTTGGAAGATAAATCTTTTATTTTATATGGTAATAATTTTTTTAAGAGGTTTGACGGATGGATTTCATTTTCGAACTTCTTTTTTTAAAATCGTTAAAAAATGTGGGATTTCTCTCGTCAAAAAATTTATAAAATATCTCCAAGAAATTTACGATATCTGTGAACTTTGTTGATGAATATGATATTTAAAAATTTTAGATTTCATCAAAATATTATCTTCGTCCCCTGAAAACTTAAACTTGAATAAGAGATGGGAATTTAAAATTATTAGAAACGAAGAATATCCTTTGATGCTTGAATACAATACTTTTCGAGGACGTCGAAAAAAATCATCAAGTGAACTTATGGTTTTTATAATCAAATGGGCATTGAACAAATTTGAAGAAAAAACTGGAATTAAACCTGAATTTGTTGAAATAGGTTTGCCGCCTGAATTAAACATAAATTATGAAAAACCAATTAAAGACGCTTGCAAAAAGCAAAACATTGATGTATCATTTTGTGACAACTTTATTTTAAGTCATTGCAATTTAGTTAACTTCGAAGATTTAATGAATTTATAATTTTTTTAAACAAAACAATTAAATTTTGTATCTGATCTTTTTAAACTGTAGATTAAAAGAAACAGACAAATAAATAATTAAAATCCTGGCAATTTTTTGAGCAATGAATTTGAAGCGCAAAAAGTTTATGCCTCAAAAAGAATATAAAACTAACTTATCCATATTTTTGCATTGAGCTTTTTTCTTCTCATTATTTTTTTTTTAAATATAAAAAAGACATATCTTAAAGCAAACAAAATATAAATTAACAATAAAGGTACTTTCTTTTTTAATTGCCTTTAAAAGCTCCAAAGAAAAAAAGTTACTTAAAACTTTCCTAATATTTTTTTGAAGTACTCAGAGTCCAAAAGTCAGTCATGTTTTTTTTGTATTTTTTTCTCCATCCATTTTTTCTTCTTCTGCTGAACTTTAATTTATTTTTTGTTATACTTTTGTAATCAAACAACTTTGGCGCGCACAAACAAAAAATAATAAATAAAAATTTCTTAAATTCCCAGGTGTGGTTTTCCATGGGATTTTTTTATTATTTGCGCGTTCATAAGCGGCACAATTTTTTTGATAAATATCTTTTTTTTAAAGTTTTTTAGCTCATTAAAAAAATAATAAAATGAGTACACAGCTACCGAGGCTTACGAGAAGGAAGCAATTTATTTTTCTTTATTTTTATCATAATTAACTCACTTTTTCGGTGCTTAAAGAAAATTAGAAACTGGTTGGAGTAATAATTGTTTTGTAATTAGTTTTATAACTTCTTTTCTTCTGTTCATTCTTTTTAGTTTTTATGATAATTAATAAATCTTTCATGTTTTAGCTTCAGTGAAAATTTATTAAATTTATTATGGCTAGCTTCATATGCGTGCGTGTTCGTCGTATAATATAATTTTATTTATTGTATTTACGAATTTTTTTTATGAAATTAAAAGCCAAAGAAAAAAAAAGGAATATGAAAAAAGATTTTGTTTTAGTTTATTTTTTGGTCTGAAAAAAAAAATATTGATTTAAGTAAAAAGCCAAGCAAAAAAAGAGTTTGTTCGATTTTTGTTTTTACTGTTTTTCGGCAAAAAAACGATTGTAAAATTTTGATAATTTTTTTATCTTCATTTTCTTCGATAATTATTCTAAAAATTAATAGCCAAATTTCACAATTACAGTTTGTTTAGAAAGTTCCAAAATCCCTCGTGAGCTTTTTGTTATAAAATCAAAAAAAAATACCCCAACCAATTAAGAATTCCCCAAAGGTCCAATGTAATACAATTTAGATTTTGATGGCATTTTTTGACTTTTGCTGCTTCTAATAACAAATATTTTTGTTTTTTTTATATTAATGTTTTTCATTCGCTCGGTTTTATTGTAGTAATTTTTTTTTCTAAACATTTTATTTTCATTTGAAAGTTTTTTGAAGTTTGGTGGCTCACTTGTGTCAGAAACAGGTGAAAGCTGCTGTCGTTGTTCTTCTAACTTTTGAGTTAACATTTTTTTGTGTGACAAAGTTTAAAATTGACGTAATCATTTTTTAAATATATTAAAAAATTTGTTTCATTTTGCTAATATGAATATTTTCTAAGCTTAAAGTTTTTTGTAATTCGAAAACTTTATAAATTTTTTTGAGTTGAAAAAAGAGCCTTGTAGCCACTTACCTTGCCTCTCTTTCGAAATACAAAATTTTTTATTATTAAAATTTTATTTGAAACGAAAATAATCATCTGTTTGGTTTTTGTTAAACTTTGGATTGCATATCTCATAATTAGACTACTTATAAAATAAATAAAGATAATTTTGGTTTAAATTTTGCTAGACAATTACTGACATAAACGTAATTTTAAATGTAGCCACAAAAAAAAATTAGCTAACTCAAAAAATTCTTTTAATTAATTAAAGCTAAAAATAAGAATTCAGATATAATTTTTGTATTATAAAAGTGCAGTCATTTAAATTTCCCCGTGTAATATATAAATTATTTTAAAAATATTGTTTTTTGTTTTACCTTTTAGCTTTCAATGAATTCGTTTTTATAGGTTGTTGTTGTCTACCGCTGAAAACAAAATAAAATGGATAATGGTTTATCACCTTCGTCTGTTTTGAGCATCCTTAATATTTCTCTTAGTGTCATGGCATTATGCTTATTTGCTATTAGTGGATGTTTGAAAAAAACTAATATTTTCATTATTCCGCGAAGTTTAAGGTTTGTTTAAAGTTGTAAAAAATTTCTTTTAAAATATAATACTTCGAGTCCAGAGAAGAAAATAATTTTAATTACAACAAAAATTTGTTGTTGGTTAATTTTAAAAAATTTCAGAACTTTTTTTACTTTTTCAATTCCTCCATTACTTATTTTTCCATTTGCTTCAATCCTAGCTGCAATATTTTCTTTAACAAACGTTGATCAAATATTTGTTAAATTCACCAATATTTTACTCACTTTTATTGGACATTATTTCCGAATTGGATTCTTTCTTATTTTTATTGAACGTTTATTTGCAATAATTTTTTTTCAAACTTTTGAAAAATTTACCGTTAAAAGAATTGGAGTTTTAATGTTTTTGGCATCTTTGATTATTGGGTTTTTCTTGACAATTCCAACTTTTATTGGTAAAAACTTTTTTTTGAAAATAAAATTAATTACAAATTTTTAATATTTTTAGTTTCGGATTATTTTATCATTGATCTTTATGTGATTGTATTTTCTCATTTAATCGCAACCATACTTTATATAAAATTGCTACTAAAATATTCACTTTTACATCGATCGCTGTTATTTAACCCGTGTTTGAAAGGAAGATATCAGGTAACAAATTTTTTTTGTTTTTTTTTCTCAACAGAACTTCCTAACTCTGGAGAAATATTGAAACCGAGAACGATAGATATTAGAGAGAGTAGCATAAATCTAAGATTTTTTTGTTTGTTGAAAAATCAAATATTTTGTTTCTCAAAATTTCATTTAAAAAATAGCTTTTGTTTCCCAAAATTAAGAGAGAGAGAAATTAGAGTGGGCCTTCTCGGAGAAAGACTAAAGTTTTGTTTTCCTCAAATTTTTAACAGAATAAACTTTTAAAATTTTTTTTACAGATAATTGAAAACATTCGAATTTTACGAAAATTAAAATTATATATTTTTATTATTTTATTTCTTGCTCCTATAGCTCCAATAATTGAATTTTCAAGTTTTATTTTGACAGGTGAAACATTTGATTTATCAATTATTATTTCAACGGTAAGCAAAAAAAAACTTTTCTTTTAAAATTCATTTATAGTTTGTGGCTCAATTTTTAGGGTTACAATTGTTGTTTGGTTCTTTGCTTGCTTTTGAGAATCATTCAAATTCGATATATGCGTAAAGTTGCACAATCTAAAGAAAATGGAAATAATGGAACAACTGTGACGGATGCAGATACAGCGATTTAAAAATATTTCTTCAGGATTTTCGCTGTTGTCAAAAATATCATTGAAAATGGAAGTTAAAATACATACATAAATCAATGAGAAAAATAAAGCACTTTTCTCCACCATCAATTTTTTTCTAATTCAAAAAGTTTTTTTTTAAATTTCTTGCATCAAAGCTTGAAAAATTTGTTCATAAAATAAAAAATTACTTCCAATCGGCTTCATAGGATGATATTTCATAAAGAAATTGGAAGCGTTGATGAAATATGTTTCGTTCCATAAACTCTAAAATTATGGAAAATGCGTTGAAAGAAGTTTTGGAAAATCCAAAATTCCAGAAAAATATCCAAATTCTCAAACGTAAAGTTGAGTTGTATCCTTTCAATCCATTGGAACAATTTGTAAAACGCGTGGAATATGTCGCGGAATTTGATAATATGGATGAATTAAATCTTGCAAGTGCAAAATTAAGTTTCTTCTAAGCTTAGTATCTAATGTTTGCATATCAAATAAAAACATTTTTGTAATTTTTTGATTTCCAAAAATACATATAATGATTGCAGTTTAAAAAGAATGTAAGAAAGTCAACAAAACAGTAGGAGAAAAAACTTCTAAAACACTTTAGATCAAACAATTTATATCTAAGAAAAGCTTGTGCCTTACAAATTTATAAACTTAAAAACTGTGATTCTTTAAGCATGGAAACAATTAAGGTATTTGTAACAAAAACAATATTTATTTAGAACATAAAGAAAAGCAAACAAACAAAAAGACAAGAAAGAGATGATGAAACAAAAATAAAATGGAAGCTTAAAAGAACATAAAGAAAATACGATTAAAGTCCATAAATATAAAGAATTGGTTTTTCAATTTGAGGCATCCATGTTTTCATTTTTGCTTCCATTTCAGCTTCGAAAGTTTGCAAATATGTTTCATTTGTTAAACAATGGAAGTAAATGTCAAGGTAAGCTTTAGGAGAAAGAACTTTCTAAAAATTTAGATAATAATGTAAAGCAAAAAAAGTAAAAAACAAACTTGAAGAAGTTTACAAAAATGATTAACGTTGATTGGTCCATGAAATTCGAGTTCAAGAATTTTGATTTTGTTATTCATTGAGACAATTTTATATGGATCTTCGTGAATGACATCTTGAACTTTGGCTCTAAAAACTAACTTTTAGTATCATAAATTATAAAATAAAACATACTTAACATATTCAGCATTTGGAAGGTGAACCAACAAAGCTTCAAGGGAAATGATTTTACCATGTTTATCACGAACAGATGTGTTAGATGAACCCCATTGTTGAACTATACCAGATTGAGTAAAAAATAAAAATTCTTCCTTTGAGAGTTCACATTCACGCAACCAAATAAACTTAGCTTCGCAACGACGAATCTTCGATATGATTCTTTTATCATAAGCTTCACAGTGAATTCCATTTGTAACAATATCAATCTTTGGCATTTCATCAAAGTTAAGAACATAAAGATCATATTCTCCTGCATATGGTGAAGGTTCACGTCCAAAGAACAAATTTTTAACAATAACCAATGGATTCCATTTGTGAAAGAACTTGCACGTTTGACGGAGCTTGAGTTGAGTTTCAGCATCAGCATTCTGTCGGATGTAGCACATTTCAGGATATGGAAAGGTAAAGTATTGACGTTGGATGTTGTCTTCGTTGAATGTAATCATTGCGCGATTTGAAACATGTTGACGATCAGCCATGTTTGCTAAAAAAAATAAAGCTATTAGTAGAATCTCGCTCAACAAAAAAGTTAGTATAATAAAAAAATGAATGACGCGCGAAGAGAAAATATTTGATTATTATAACAAACGCAAAAAAAAAAAAAAAAGAATAATGAAATGAAAGTTTTTTTTGTTTCAAACGATTCACAAAATTTTATTTCAGAAACCTTTCAAGAATGTTTTCGTTTTGAAAACCAAACAGGTTTTTGAAATGCTGTGAATTTTTTTAAAAACAAAATTGTTTAAAATTATTTTTTATTGTGCTCTAAATTTATAACCTTTTTACAACTTTTAATGCATATTATGAATTTTACAAGTTATAATACTTGACACATTTGTATTATTAGAATTAATTTTAAAAAAAAAGATTATTTTTCTTTTGAAACGTAAAAATACAATGTTTAGGGAAAGGTTGAAATTAAATATTTAACAAACTGCTTTTTGCATCTTTAATATAATTTTTCACAAACAATTTCCTTTTTGATATCATCTGTTAATTTATTGTTTCTTGGACGAAAAAAATAAATAACGGCATGCGTTGTTTGTTTCTACAAGCAAAAAGTTTTTATTTTATTGCGTAACCGGAAGCAACGATGAAGCATGCTTCAAGAACATGGTCGATATCAACGATGCGATAATGAAAAAAAATATGTTTTGTTCAAAGCTTTTAGTCGATCTTTCAATCTTAGATATGCCTTCCACAATATTGGGAAAAGGAGTGTGGATTTTTTTGGTTCGTTTTTTAAATATATAATTATTAATAAACATTTTTAAATATAGCAAAAATTAATTTAGAAATGCTTACAATAAAGGCACTCAGCAATTAATAATTCAACCATAAAAACCAAAAATTATTTTTTAGGCATATCAGCAAAAATTTCAAAGAATAAAGAAAAAAAGAGAAGAGACAAAATTATAAATTACATAATTAAAAAAATATAATTATGGCTATATAAAAACGGCTTTTAACATACATATTTATTATGTGCATTTGAGACATCTTATTGTGTCTGAAAATAATAATGGCTTTGTAAAGAAGAAAAAAAGTTCACACCTATGACAAAAAAGTGTATTATCGTTATTTTTTCTTAAAAAGTAAAATTTTTGGGTCACAGGTTTCTTATAGGTTTTTCATCATCGATGGATATAAACAGGTGAAGTCGGATGGTGGTGGTTTTAGAGTTATTTTGTTGTTTGAAAGGTAAAAAATAGTTATATTCTTTCGTAGCAAACTTTTAAATGAATTGAAGCCAGTCGCCGTTCATATTTAAAAAAAACAGAAATATGTTTATTAGTTTTCTAGTTTTTGTTTTTGGCTGACAAATTCATTAAATTTTTATTGAATAATAAATAAATTAATTCTTAAAAGTTTTTTTTTAATTTTAATAAAATTATTTAAACTAAAGTTTTTATATTTTCAAAGATGCGAACATTCAAATTTGGTCTCTGCTGCTGCACCTAGAAAAAAAGTATGAGAAACTGAACCTAACCTTCTCTGTGAACCTGCGAGCGAGCTAATTAACGGGGATTACAATGGTGTTGTTATTTTTTATACCTAAGTTTTTAAATCATCATTACAAATTTTACAGAAGAAAAAAATTGTATTTTGCTTAGAACAAAATATATCGTAGTCTCATTTTCTTTTTTGTAAGCAGAATTCATTTTTATTATTATTTGTTTTCAATAAAAATATTTTCCATAAAGTTTTTTTCTTTATTGGAGCTCATTTTTTTTAAAATTTATTTTTTATAAAAAAAACCATTTCCAACGAATGTACGTGCATTTATTTTTTTTATGTTTCTTTGATTTTAGTAAACTCTTTCTTCAATAAAAATGGAAATGTTTTTAGTGGAATTTTTAGTTAAAAAACTCAACATTTTAAACTGGGTTTTTATTATTTAAAAAAACGCGCTTTAGAAACAATGTTTAGTTTCGCATCCAAAAAAAAATTATTAAAAAATCTTAAAACATTGTATCAAAAATTAACTCGTTTTTGCACGGAACAATGCTTTTTCGAGTTCATTTTTATGAACTTTTTATTAGTTTTTGCTTTCATCATTTTTTTTAATTAAAAAAGTTTATTGGAATTAGAATTTGCGTGTTTAATTTTAACAAATATTTTGTTGATTTAAATAACAATTTTTTAGTTGCTTCAAAACAAAAAAATTATTATTTATAATAAATACATACTATGTTGTGGATTGATATAATATTATATGTCCATTTTGGAAATGGTTTATGTATTTTAATATTATTTATATTTGCATTTATGATTTATCGACAAAATTTATTCATGCATTATAATTTGAGGTAACAAATATTTTTAAAACTTTAAAGAAAATTTTTTTAACAAAATTTTTTATTAAGAATTCTAAAGTGGCTTTATAAATCGCGAATTTTAATGTCTCGAAAAATATTGTCGAGCTTTAAATTTTTTTGTAGTGTCTCTCATTTTTGTTACCACCCGCCATTTTTCTTTGTTTGCAAGTGTTTATCAGTTGCCAAGCAAGCCAATTATGTGTTCACACTTTTTTTACTTTTGCTTTTATGAATTTATGCATTTAAGCTTCATTTTTTTCTTTATTCCTTTGTTTTTTTTTTGTAGCCTTCAAAAGTCCATAAACACTTTCTATTTTTATTTTCGCACGCCCGCTTTTTTTTTTATATTCGAATTCAGAACTTTGAGTTCAACAAAAATAAAATTGTAGCAAATTTGTCTAAAATTTTTACGTTCTAACAAATAAAAAAATTTTTCTGGAAGCAACGTTTAAAGAAAAAAGAAAAAAAACCGTAAAATTATAAAACCAATAAAATCGGACAAACTCAAATCAAAAAAAATTGGAAACACATGATTTTATTGCCTCCAGTGGCGATTCCCATTAAACTGAAACTTTAATATTCAAAATATTATTTTTAGACTTCAATATTACCTTTATATTTTTGGTGTGCTTCTTTCATCCATAAGTTCCATAACTTTTGTTATTTCCTCCATTTATAATTTAACTCAAGATGATTGGCCATGGCAATTATCTCGTTGCTTAATGGCTCTTTCAACATATTTCATTCGATTTTCTCTTCTTTTTTGTTGCATTGAAAGATTTATTGCAACTAAATATGCATATATTTATGAACGAGAAAAACGTTTCTTTTCAACTGGGGTTATTTTAATGCTTTTTGCTATTACTCTATCATTATTTTTACCTTATATTCAAATGTACGGTAAGTAACAAAAAGGTGGCATTTTTGAGTTTAGGAAATTAGACTTTTGATTGATTGTTTTATAGTTTTACTTTTTTCATCGCCATTCAAAAATTAATATACTCTTAAATTTCCAGGAAATGCTCCAGTTCCATTAATTCATGTTATTTTATGTTTGATTTTAGTCGCAAATATTTCTGTGAGTTTTTATTTTCATAACCATTACCTTCAGATAAATAAAAATTTATGTAATTTTAGTTTTCGAGAGTTCTAATAACTATAAATAAACGACTTCGAAAAGTTACTTCATTCACAGCAACTTTATCACATCGATATCAATTAGTCCAAAATTTAGAAACCCTTAAAGCCATTGAACCTCATGCAATTTTGAATTCAATATTTTCTGGTTTTGCTTTGTTATTTAGTGTCATTGCTCATTCACTTAATGCTCATGGAGTTATTAAAGTTTTAAGTTACTTTTTGGTAAACATTTTATAGGTTGACTAACAATAAACAATTGCTTTAAATTTACAGACTTTCAACACTTATACCATTATTAGTTTATATTACTTTACATAATCAATGATCATCGTCAACAATCTAGGAAAAAGAGAAATCCATATACCCAAACAATTACTAACAGCACTTCAGGACCATCAATGGTTAAAACAACCCTAGGAAAAGTCGTTCCAGCTGAAGAAAATATTAACTCTCATTTTGCTTCACTCAAACAAATGTGGGCATAAAAAAGTAATGTGTATCATTTTTATTACACTTTTACGAAATACTGATAAATTACGACGAAACTCTCTTCAAGGAAAACAATTGCTAATATATCATACAAAATTATTTAAAAAAATATTTATTATTAATCATTATTATTACAAAATTACATCAAAATAAATTAATGTGAAAGAAAATCGAAGAGTTTTTAAATCTTCGGTGGCGGTGGAAGATTAGCTCCAGGAATTGCTATAGGTTCATATCCATCAGGTTTGTGTCCAGTGTAAACAGCATGATATTGATTCGGTTTTGGAGGTGTTTTTGCTTTGACTGGAATGGATGGTTGTGCATTGACGAAAACAGTTGTAGCTCGATTTTCATTGACAGCATTTCGATTAGCAAGTTGTTGATTATTGGCGTCATGAGTTGATGGAACTGTCATTCGACGAGATGATGTTGGCTGCTTTTTGATTGATTTGACTGATATGACAGCGGATTGAGTTGTTGCACCAGTTGCACCTGTTCCAGTTGTTTCAAGTCCATCTTGAGTTGTTGATTCCACATCACCTTTAGTTTTGGAAGGTTTTTGAGATGGCGGTGATCGAACCTAAAATTAGCAAAAATTTACAGTAATGCAATGTAAATTCACAGACCTTTTGAGTTTTCTTACGAGAAGGAGCTGGAGCTTCAACTTTTGGAGGATCAACAGGCTAAAAAATGAAACAGGTTTATAAAACAAGAAATAGAATAGTTAAAACCAACTTTTGAAACTTCTTTTGATGGAACAACAACTGTTGTAACAGCAGATGGAGGAACTAGAGGAAGCTTGTTTTTCTTGGATTTTTTACGATAGCAATAGTACCAAATTCCAACTGGAACACCAACAATAACAAGTACACCAATGACGCATCCCACGATGATTATCCAAGGTTGAACCGCCGCTGTTGCTACTAAAGTTGAAGAACCATCATTGCCGTTTTCACCAAAGGAAGTCGATGTTGTCATGATTGTTGTTGTTGTAAGAGGAGGAGGCACAGGTCGTTTAGCACGGAAGATTGACGATGGCTAAAACTTTCATTGTTATCGCTAAAGACCAAAGTAAAAATTTAAAACTTACAAATGAAATGGTAAAGTCCGATTGAAGATCTTTCCATGAGATTGAAACCTTGAAGTTTGCAGATGGTTGACCATTTGGAAGTAAAGGTAGATTGGTTGGTTGATGCCGATTCTCAATATCTGACCATACGTTTCCTTTATAATCAACAAAAAGTCTTGGTGAGGCACTATTCGATGGATCAAGTGTTCCAACTTCTTTACGTTCATTCTCAACTAAAAATGGCTATTAGTTTAAAATCAAAAATGAGAAATTCTTACCCCAAACAGTCATCTTTACACTTTTCTTTCCCGATGGATCTGTTTCACCTTGCCACCGAACGACAATCTTCTTGATTTCTTTTGCACCATCTCCGAGGGTGAGATAAATTTCATTAGGTTCATATTTAGCAGCAATAGCATTCAAATCATAAGCAGCCAGAGTGAATTCCAAAGGATGAGCATGGTCCATAAATAAGATGACTTCGATTGGTTTATTGCTTGTGGAACCATCTAACTTTAATTCCCTGAAACATCATCAAACAAATAAAATAATAGCTTTTAAAAGATTAAACAAAACTCACCATTGGTTGCCAATTTGATGAACAAGACCATTCAGCTTTTGATCCCAAAAATCGGTATCATTTGCAGGTAAATAGTATTCATATTGAATTCCATCCAATGACGAAGTTTGTTGACCAAAACAAAGAACAATAAAATGCAGGAGAAACAACAACAAAAGTTGAGAAGAGCGCATTGCGTTGACGACGACTGCCACCACTTGATTTTCGATTGTCGGAATGATGAATTTTCTTTTGAACTTGTAAGAGTATATATCGAAAATCATGGGTCATCAAAAACATCATTTTAATTTTTAGAAAAAATTTGAATAAAAGCTGAAAGCTAAAAAATTTGACTGAAAAAAGAAATTCAAAGTTTTTGAATGTGAAATAATTTTTTCCATGAACTGCGTCCTTTTGTTAAAAATAATGTAATACACTTTTTTTGCAACGCATTTGCTTGAATGCAATAAAACATTTTGAAGATATTTTTTTAAACATAACTTTTGATGCATTCGGTGGATTCAAAAGAAAGAACTCTTGATTTTTTATTTTATGTTTTTCATACTCGAATCATTACAATAAAAAATCTTTCCTTTACAGAAATGGGTTTTAAATGATTGTTATTTTTCTTATAAAAACTTTTATTAAACAAAATACTAACAATTCAAGGTTTCATTCTTTACCAATAATAAAATTACTATTCTGATTTGTTAAATTAGCAAACCACAACTTATTAGTGAATATTCCAATTGCAAATGCAACTATCAAAGTGATGAAAAAAAAAAAATCAAAAAGACAAACATTTTTTATTACCTTAGTCTTGATGTCTGATTATTCTTAAAATACATTATCCTTATACAATTATTTTATTTTATACGTATAGAATATTTAACAAAAAATATTTATAACTGAAATGTGAATATATTTGAGTGATACTGAAATGTCGGAAACAAAAAAAAGTTTCTGGAAAGAGTACTTCAGCTTTTTTTAATTTTTTCCGCTAAGAAAGTTTAGTTGTCCTTTAACCAACAATCCAACTGCCTATGTCCAAGTAAATGCAAACAAAAAAAAACTGCAAATGAATCAGCTTCTAAATTTGATTAAGTTTTTTAAAAATTTTTCTCTTCTTGCTTTTCACTCATGATTATGCTAGTTTTTATTTTTCCATTTTTTTAAAGGAAAATCTTTTTTTTATTCTTCACTTTTTTGTTTTACTTCCTGCTTTTATTTGTTTTTTTTTCTCCAGATGCCTTTTTTATTTAAACTCCGCCTTGCTTTTTTCTCTCTCATTTTTTGCATTGACTCCAATTTTTTTTTCTTTCAACACTTTAGATGTTTTCCACATCTTTATCAATAATTTTTTATATTTTTGTCCTGCTTTCTCACAAACTTTAATTTTGTCTTGACTCTTCTCATGTTTTCTTGCGTTCCTTCCCACTTTTTATTCTTGAGTTCACTTTCAACCTTTTTACCGTTTTTGCACATTCTGTTTTTTGCTTATGTTAGAAATGAGAACAGCAAAATCAACATTTAAAAAAAATTATAAAGGTGAGTAAAGTATGAATGCGGGGAATAGAAAAAGGGTAAATTATTTCAAATGACTCAAAATGGAAGCAAAAAGAGAAAAGTAAAAGACGGAGGAAAGCGCCGGAACAACCCTACAAAAATGATAAAAAGCAGTTCAGAGTAAGATTAGAGAAGTTAAAAATTTATGTTGTTGCTATCAATAGCGTAAGAAATGTATCAAGAAAAATATTGAAAATGATGACTAGAGAAAAGATTTAAAAAAAAATAGAGAGTGAGTGTGCAAAGCAACAAAAAATGAAATAACAGAGCGAAAAGACAATAAAAAAATGATTATGAGAAGAAAAAAACAGAGACATAGATAAAATAAATGCTCGTTGTTTACCAGCGACCCACAAAGAACGAATCAAAAAACAAATAGAAAAGTTTTTGAAAAAATAAAGTAGGAATCAAATTGTCTGTGTTTAATTATGTTTTTTTCATTTATTCATAACACATAACATAAAAACATAAAAAAATTATTGTTATAATCAATTAAAAAAATGATTTTCATCGATTCCACTTCATCGCATTCATTATTCCCAATCCATGGCCATGGAATCATCATCAGTTGGTAATGGTCTAAATTTGCTTAAAGCCTCATTACGTTTTTTATTTAGGTACTCCATAATAGCGATGCGGCATTTATTTCGTATATCTATTGTTCGATCTTCTTTGACAAACATTTTATTAATAATAATATCCAGTAAATAAATAAAATTTAATATTCAAATTATATTGTCTCACATATTTAATTTTTTACATATTATCTCTCTAATTTTTTATTTGCAATCAATAATTCATATTTAGTTTTACCATTTTTTCTCTCGTTGAAGAAAAGTTGTTATTTTAAAGTTGAGCATTCATTTTTTTTCTTCAATAAAGAGGGGTTCGTTATCTTTTTTTCATTTTCCGTTTTCCCCCATGTTTTCGTTCCAGCCTTTTTTTGTGATGCGAATGAGAACTCTGTTCCAAAAATGATTACACCTTCGACTATTACGTTAAAGGACCAATAAACTTTACTTGCATGAAACAACTGGCAATGACAGAGAAATTGTCGCAAAAAGTAAGGTAAAATTTTATTTTTTTAATTTTACGTAAAATCTTTAACATTTTTTAATAAAAATTTTATTTTTATTACCAACTTTCACTTGCGGTGTGTGCCTGGATTTGATATTCTCCATTTTTAAAATTATTCTCAACAGTTCTTAGAATGACTCCTTGTCCAATTTGTAACCAAAAAATTAAACGCGGAGATGGAAAACGATTTCCAATTGGTCTCAATCGAATTAAATATTCAATTGCTTTTGGTGTAGATATTAAGACATTTTCAAATATTTTAACCGATCGTTACATGTGTTGGTCTCATTTCCAACAAGAAGCTTTCGAAAATTGTCATGATGAGAAGAAGAAATTGAAAAGAGGTGCTCTTCCAAAACCATTAACTTTAAACGAAAAAGAAGCTTTAAAAATTAGCGCTGCAAGGTTTTATAAATTAAAAAGAAACCTTCAAAGTCTGTTAAAATTTTATCTGGAGTTTATGAAAATTTAGTTGATACTTTTTAGAAACTGAACTTTCACAAAATAAGATTTCTCTCGATAATGATTATGCTGATATTAAATCCACTTTGAAGGATAATAAAAATGCTTGCAATATAGATACTCAAAATTCGACGTCAGAAATTTATAAAGATTCTGAAATGGCTGATATCGAAGATAATCCTTCCAAAAATATTGCAACAAATTCTAATAATTTTGAATTTAAAGAAAAATACGAATTCGTTATTGTTCAAGTTTCAAAACTTCTAGAACTTTTATGTCGATGTCAAAATTGTGGCCATAAACCATTAAACGCTAAACCAAAATTACATTTTAATTTGGGAATTGCTTGCAGGTCAACTCTTTGGTGTCAAAAATGTGAAAAATGTTCAGAATGGCAAAGTCAAGAATTTCTTTATGGTGCTAAAAGATATTCCGGAAATGTAATTCTTCCAAGTGCTGCAGCTACCGTTCCACTTGATTATGCATCGATTAAAGAATTATTTGAAACAGCGAAAATTCCATTTATTAGTCATCAAAAGTTTTTTGAAGTTTCTCGAGCTGTTTGGAAACAAGTAAAACAAACTTATGAAATTATGCAAAATTGGATGGTAGAAAATTTAAAAGAAAAATTATTAAATGTAAATTCTGTATTTTTTTCGTAATCCAAAAAATCCTAAAACCGCGTCAAAAAATTTTAGGGCGAATTACTCCATATCGCTGCTGATGGGCAATGGGATACTCGAGGGCATAAAGCATATTTATGCGCGGTGACATTTATGGATGCTGAAACTAAATTTATTTTGCATTCAGTTTGCCTTCATAAATCCCAAACAAATAATATTAGTTCCCAAATGGAAGTTAAAGGAATGGTAAATGGCATTCGTCAAATAACTGAAAAATTTGGTTTAAAAATATCTTCATTAATCACAGATCGAAGTAAAGTTGTTATTTCTAAAGTAAAGGAAAATTTCCCTGAAATTAAACATTATTATGATTCATGGCATTTTATTAAAGCAGTTGTTAAAAATATTAAAAAGGTATTTTCATTAATTGTTTTAAACTAAAAAAAAATAAAAATTTTAGGAATGTGAAAAAGCAAAAATTCCAATGATTCCAAAAAATGAATTAAAGCAACATCTTGGATGGGCAATAACCACGGCGAATGGCGATGGAATACTTTGTCAAGAATTAATATTATCCATTTTATTGCATTTAATTGGTATTCATGAATGGCACGAAGGAAAGGTTTTAGCTATTTTTGAACAACATCAAATTCCTATTGGAAGTTTAAAAGGAAAAATAATTAAATACTTGGAATTTCGATGTCCACAAAAATGTATGCAAACCCTAATTGTTAGTCCTCAAATTTATTTGGCTGTAACCTCTCCAGCTTTTAATGTTCTCCTCAAAATTTTCACCATCGATCAATTTCTTCATGATGCATCAAGAGTTTCACCTTTACTTTCAACATCGGCATTGGAAAGTTTCCATGGATTAGTTGGAAAAAAATATCGTTCCAAACAAAAATATTATCCACTTGAATCTTTTGAATCTCGAACTTTATTAGCAATTCTTCATCATAATCATAATATTTTGGATGAAATATCAGGGAAAAGAAAAATCATTCAACAACAAAATATTATTAGTGGTTGTTGTGATTCACCACCAAAGAAAGTTATAAAAACTCCACCAAATTTTTCATGGAAAAGAAAAGACATCGTTGAAGCTGTTATTGATACTTTCTAAAAAAGTTAGCTCAACTTATGTAAATGGAAAAGTCGTTCAGCTGAAGAAAATATTAATTCTCATTTTGCTTCACTCAAACAAATGTGGGCATAATAAAATAATGTGAATCTTTTTTATTCCTCTTTTACGAAATACTGATAAATTAGGTCGAAACTCTTCAAGAAAAACAATTGCTAATATATCATACAAAATTGTTTAAAAAAATATTTATTATTAATCATTATTATTACAAAATTACATCAAAATAAATTAATGTGAAAGAAAATCGAAGAGTTTTTAAATCTTCGGTGGCGGTGGAAGATTGGCTCCAGGAATTGCTATAGGTTCATATCCATCAGGTTTGTGTCCAGTGTAAACAACATGATATTGATTCGGTTTTGGAGGTGTTTTTGCTTTGACTGGAATGGATGGTTGTGCATTGACGAAAACAGTTGCAGCTCGATTTTCATTGACAGCATTGTTCTTAGCGTCACGAGTTGATGGAACTGTCATTCGACGAGATGATGTTGGCTGCTTTTTGATTGATTTGACTGATTTGACCGTGGATTGAGTTGTTGCACCAGTTCCACCTGTTCCTGTTGTTTCAAGTCCATCTTGAGTTGTTGATTCCACATCACCTTTAGTTTTGGAAGGTTTTTGAGATGGCGGTGATCGAACCTAGAATTAACAAAATTAATATAGTAAAACAATGTAAATTCACTTACCTTTTGAGTTTTCTTACGAGAAGGAGCTGGAGCTTCAACTTTTGGAGGATCAACAGGCTAAAAATGAAAATCGTTAATAGAACAAAAAAAGAATGGTTAAAACTTACTTTTGAAACTTCTTTTGATGGAACAACAACTGTTGTAACAGCAGATGGAGGAACTAGAGGAAGCTTGTTTTTCTTGGATTTTTTACGATAGCAATAGTACCAAATTCCAACTGGAACACCAACAATAACAAGTACACCAATGACGCATCCCACGATGATTATCCAAGGTTGAACCGCCGCTGTTGCTACTAAAGTTGAAGAACCATCATTGCCGTTTTCACCAAAGGAAGTCGATGTTGTCATGATTGTTGTTGTTGTAAGAGGAGGAGGCACAGGTCGTTTAGCACGGAAGATTGACGATGGCTAAAACTTTCATTGTTATCGATAAAGATCAAAGTAAAAATAAACTTACAAATGAGATGGTAAAGCCAGATTGAAGATCTTTCCATGATATTGACACCTTAAAGTTTGCTGATGGTAGACCATTTGGAAGTAAAGGTTGAATGGCTGGTTGAGGCTGCTTCTGAGTCTGAACATCCGATGAGACTTTTCCTTTATAATCAACGAGAAACCTTGGTGTTGCACTGTACAATGGATCAAGCGTTCCGACATCTACGTAAGTGCTATCGACTAAAAATAGTTATAATATTTAAAGTCACAAATGAAACATTCTTACTCCAAACTATCATCTTTACACTTTTCTTTCCCAATGGATCTTTAACACCTAGCCATTCAACCATAATCTGTCTAATTTCATTTGCATTATTTTCAAACGTGAGTAAAATATCATTGAGATTACCAGTTTTAGCAGCGATAGCATTCAAATCATCAGCAGCCAGAGTGAATTCAAGTGGATGAGTGTGGTCCATAAATAAGATGACTTCGATTGGTTTATTGCTTGTGTAACCATCTAACTTCAATTCCCTGAAACATCATCAAACAAATAAAAGAATAGCAAAAAGCAATTAAAGATTTTAAAAAACTCACCATTGGTTGCCATTTTGATGAACAAGACCATTCAGATTTGAATCCCCAAAGTCGCTATCATTTGCAGGTAAATAGTATTCATATTGAATTCTATCCAACGACGAAGTTTGTTGACCAAAACAAAGAACAATAAAATGCAGGAGAAACAACAATAAAAGTTGAGAAGAGCGCATTGCGTTGACGACGACTGCCACCACTGGAGTTTCGATTGTCGGAATGATGAATTTTCTTTTGAACTTGTAAGAGTATATATCGAAAATGAAGGGTTAAAATAAACATCATTTTGATTTTAGAAAATTTGAATAAAAGCTGAAAGCTAAAAAATTTGATTGAAAAAAGAAATTCAAAGTTTTTGAATGTGAAATAATTTTTTCCATGAACGGCGTCCTTTTGCAAAAAATAATGTAATACACTTTTTTTTGCATTGATTGAATTGGAATAAAACATTTTGAAGAAATTTTTTTCTAACATAATTTATGATGCATTTGGTGGATTCAAAAGAAAGTAATCTTGATTTTTTTGTTTCTGTTTTTCAAACTCGAATCATTACAATAAAAAATCTTTTCTTAACTGAGATAGGTTTTAAATGCTTCTTATAAAAACTTTTATTAAACAAACACATTTCATTATTGCTTATGAATAAAATCATTAATCTGGTTGATAAAATTAGCAAATGACAACTTATTCGTAAACATTCCAATAGCAAATGCAAGAACTAAAGTGATCGAAAAAAATCGAAAAAGACTAAAACTATTTTGAGGTTTCAATTCTATGTATTTTCCATCTGGAGCCATTCCAGCAAATATTCGACTTTTTGTTTCCATCACCGCTTTTCTCGCTCCATCCCATGGCTTGGGTCCTGTTAATCGATATGTGTAAGCTGTAGCGGGACCTTTCCAAAGTGTCCATGCAAGTTTAGGATCAGTGAACAAAAGTTTTAAAACGTTTGGTTTGCATTTGAGAATTTCTGCCACATCTTCCATATAAACTCCATAATCAACTTGAATCGTGTGTCGAGGACTTTTAACATATCGATTATGAACAACTTCGAGTTGCTTTTTAGTCAAGTTTATCATTTCGGCCTTTTTTGGAAGTTTTGTATTTCCAACTATAGCGTCGTAAAAAAGCCTTGCTTGAATTTCTGAGATTGGCATTATCGAGCCCCAAGGTTGCACGAGTCCAATGATAGCCAAAGTATTGTGATCACTTAATTCGGATGCAAACATATTTAAATATAGTGAAACTGAATTATCATCATCCACGGGAATGAGATTTCCATGTTCAATTAATGGAAAATTAAATTTATATCCTGTTGCAAAAATTACGCTATCCACTTTTAAAACTTCGGTGTTGTCCTCAAAAATTATTCCATTTTCAGTAAATTTTTTAATATTTGGTTTAATTTTTATTGTTTTATTTGCTAATCGATTTGCTAATTCATCATTGCAAGTTGGATGGGCACTAAAAAACCAAGAATAAAGTCTCGCAAAATTTCTTGTTAGGCAACGAACCTCAAAACTCTATGCTCTGGTTTTAGCCCATAAGCTTCATGATTAAACGTTTGGCTGAGTAACTTTTCCATGGTATCATTTACCATATTCAAAGGTAAGAAACTTCGAATAAAATTATCTTTTCGAGTTACTAAAGCTGCATCAGCTGGATATCCACCTCTAATCAATCGATTACAAATCCATGTGCCTCGACGAGTTATGAGATAAACTTGTTTAGCAATTCTTGAAAGTTCCACCGCTAAATCTCCACCGGAATTTCCTATTCCCACAACCGTCACAATTTGATCTTCGAAACCTTTGTGAGTAAAATAATCGTGAGAATGCAATAATTTTCCTTTAAACTTTTCTTGATTTGGAAAAGGCATGGGCCATCGAGGCTCAGAATGATGTCCACTGGCAAATAAAACTCCATCAAATATTTCCACATGTTCAATATCTTTCCTTAAAATTTGTTATAAATCTACCTATGTAAAGTGAGAATGTATGTCTGTCTGTTTGTTTGTCTGTCAATGTGGTGTCCCCTAGCAAATTGAAATGTGTCTAGCACCTCATATGCAGTTTTTTACGCTGATTCCGAATATGTGAATTTCATTCTTCGGAATCGAGATGGCCGATTCAGGACATGCGTTTTAAATTTGCATAATCGAAAAATTTCTCGACACGAATGTTTCTCTTTGTGTTTGATGAAAGGACGAAGCGTGGGATTTTTTGGAAACGTTAATTTTCTTTTCGAGATGTTTTACTGTAATTTGGTAAGAATGAGAGCGGTTATGGTTGAAGAAGTAATTGCGCATGATGAAATGGTTTACCGGAAGGTGTTTAAAGAAATGCTCGATTTAAATAATTTTTTGAAGTGAGGTGTAATAAAGTGTTATAGTGTTATTTCAAGATGTTTGGGAAATTTAAGAAAATTTTATTGCAACTAAGAATGTGTGGAAGTAGGTGAAGACGAAAATAGAGTAATGAAAATGGGCTTCAAAAGGATGGTGACGCATATCAGAATAATGAAATGCGAGACCGAAAAATCAAAATGTTCCCGGATTTATAAAAATGTGATTTTGGAAATACAATAATTGATAATGGAAGCAATGAAAATGGATGGGATGGGGCCCGTAGGGCCCATTATTAATTTCGAAAAGGGAGTAATTGTACGAAGGAATATGCTTGGAAGCAGAAAGGATAAACATGAAAGTGGAGCCAGAAGGCGCAAATCGGAACTCGCTGAAGTAATTGATGAGAAGTTACGCTTGCGTTGGGGCGAAGCCCCCCTAGAAAGGTATTTAAATTTGATGTAAGCCACCCGAAGAATTATTTTAAGTAGTGTGACTTTAGTATTGAAATGGAATGAAATGTTTATATGTAAAGGTATTTTAAAATGTTGATTTCAAACATGTGAAATTAAACTGAATTAGATTAAAAGGGTGGTTAAAATTTGCGCCTCATATGGAATTTCATGTTTGCGCGTTTTAAAACGTTTGTCTAAAAAATCGTGTGTTTAAGCCCAGTTTCTGTCACAGTCACACGTTTACCATAAGAAATCCCCATCTTCTTTACTACTCACACCAAATTAATCATAAAATATTATTTCTTAACCATCTCCCTTTTTTCATCCTTTTCTAAAACAAAAGAATTCCCTAACGTTATTTTTGTCAATGAAAAGTGTTATGTTTCTTATTCGAAAAGTGTTTATGTTTGTTAATAAAAAAGTTGTGAGGGACCACCGAAGGTGGGCCCCAATGCTCTTGTAATTTTCTAATATAAAAAAAACGAACTCATCCAAATATATTATTTTCCATTTTCCTGTTTCTAAATAATCTTCGTTTCTTTCAATACTCAAAACTTTATGATTAAATTTAATATATTTTTTAAGTCCAAAATGTTCCGCATAATCTCTCAAATATTGAAGCATTTCAGAATTATGCATAAAATTAGCTGTTTCTGGTTTGGGTGGAAAATCTGAATATGCTGTCATTTCTTTTGATGTATTTATTACTGTGGATTTCATAACCGATGAAACTGAAAAATAAAGATCTTTCTAAAAGCTAATCCAAATGAAAAATTTACCTTTTAATCCTTTATAATTTCGATCATTTTCCTTATATCTCCAAAGTCCACCAATATCATTGGTTAATTCGAAGCACACGGGTTCCAAATAATTTTCATAAAGTAAAGCATGTCGAATTGAAGGCAATCCACTTGCTGCTCCACCAATAATTGCAATTCGCTTTTTGGATGTTGTCTTTTCCATATTTGTAAAAATATTTAAACTCAAATTAAAAATAACAAAACCTTTTAAACTTTTTTATGTTCGAAACAATTATTTCAACCAAAAAGTTGGAGAAAAAAAGAAACAATAAAAGTTGTAGTTTCTCTGTGTTTTTTTCTTTTCTTTCTTTTTCAATCAATTTTTTAATTGTTTGGATGATTAACACACTACGACTAACTTGAATTAAAAGACTAGAGTGTAGTGTAGTCAAGTTTTAGAATAACCTTTTTTTTACAAATTATGTTTGTGCTTCTTCTTTTTTTATGATAGAAAAAAAGTGAATAAAATTTTTCAAAAAATAATTATTTTAGTGATATCTTTTTTTTTTTATCAAAAAGAATTCAGATCTTTTAATTTTAGCCATAAAAATAACAAAAAAAAATAGCAAAACTAAATTCTCAAAAAGTTTCTATTTTTCAAGAATAAAAAAAAGAGTTCAAAGCACAAAAATTGTATTTTGCACCCATTTTTTTTTCAATTTGTTTTTGCATTTCTTTTAACCAACGACCCAAGAAGAAATTTATTTTGAAACCAACAACAACAAAAAAATATGAGTCAGAAGCAAAAACAATTTTCTTATTTGCTTTATGGAAGGCAAAGCAACTAACAATCAAAAAAATTGAGCTTTTTTGATACATTTTTTTCTTTGCTTGAAATTTTTTTTTGTTGCATAAAAAAAATTTAATTAAATGTCTTAGAAAACTTTTAAGTTTTATTTTTTTTTATTTTATATAAAAACTTTTAGAGATAATGTCTTCTCGAAAAACTCGCTCCCAATCCCAATTACAAATGGAAGGTTATGAACATTTCAAACATGCTCGGCAAGATTATGAAAAAGCTAACGTTGATGTAACTTTTATAATTAAAGATATGGTAAAAAAAATTTCTTTTCCAAAAAAGCTTATATGTAAAAATATTTTTTAATTCTTCCAACTTTTGTTTTTTAGAAACTTTTTGCTCATCGCCAACTTTTAGCTGGGGTTTCTGAAACATTTTCTTCAATGCTTAGCGAACGATGGACTTCCAAAAATGAACCAATAAAAATTGAAATATATCCATTTGAAATTTTTCAACAACTTTTAATTTTTATTTATTCTGGCAAATGCAATAATTTAAATATGGAAAATATTTATGAAATGATAGATATTTCGGAATTTTATGGTGTAAAACAACTTAAAAATGAATGCGATAAATTTATGGTTGAAAACGTTAAAATTAATTTTGAGAATTATCAACAAATGTTTGATGATTTTGCAAATAAATATTCTTTGGAAAATTTTAAATATGAGATCGCAGCCTTTTTAATGAAAAATTTAAATTCAATGGTGAAATCTGGAAAATTTTTTGAATGCAAAAAAACAATTATTGAAAATTTGGTGAAAATTGGAGATCGAAAAAAGGTTACTGAAATGGAACTTTTTGAAGCTGTAAGTTTTTTAATATTGGTTTTATTTCGCTATTTTGTGATCAAAGAAGAAATTTAATCTTTAAAAAAAATTATTTCATTTTTGTAGATATTTAAATGGGCTGAAAATCAGGCTAAAAACAAAACCCACCAACAAAATTCCACAAAAAATGAATCCATTTTTTATTTGAATGCCGCTGCAATTAAAAAAGAATTAGAAGGAATTTTACCTTTTTTTAAATTTCAAAATATTTCTTACACGAATTTAATGCAAATAATTGGTACAAACTTTTAAAGATAATGATTAATTTAATTAGTTTTTTTTAGCTGAAAAAAGTTTTATTTTTTCCAGCCAAGAATTAAGTGAAATTTTACGAAAACATTCAGAAATTATTGGTAAGTCTCTAACCAGAAGAAAAAAAATGAATTTCCGGACGTCCAAAAACTTGAATTTGATTTTTTTTTTTCAGTTACGGTTTATAACGAAAATGGACAATGTTTACAAGGAAAATTATTAGATGATTATGGAATTTATGAAACAATTAATGATGGAATTAAAGATCGCCTGGGAGAAGTTTCTTTGTCTTCAGATTATCGGGAACATCATTATGTTTGGAAAGTTTCAAGACAAATTCCTTCAAAGTCAAGCCATTTAAAAAAGGATTTAAATATAAAATATTATTTAAATTTAAATGTCTACGGACAATTAATTTTGGTGACATCTAAAACTATGTGGGATAGTGATTATTTGTTGGCTGAAATGGTTCCACCCAATGGAGAAGTTTTCAAAGGAACAAATATTTGCAAAATTAAAGCTGAACGAAATCCTTGAAAAGTGTTTTAAAAATTTTTACCTTTTTTAATTCAATTTTTTGTTTGTTTTTTATTGCATTAATTTTACAGAGTCTAATTAATTTGATACCTCTCTTTTTGCTATTTTTGAAAAAATAAAAAAATATATACTTGTTTGTTTTTACTTACAAAATATATTTTTCTTTTGACATAAAAAAAGTCCAAAAGTTTCCCATTTTAATATTTTTCTGAACAACAAGCTTAAATTTTTTCTGTGCGTGCATCATTTTTGATGATTCAGAATTGAAATTTAGCACGCTCCTTTGAATTTATTGAAACAACTGTTCATAAATAAATTCCCGATTCACCGATCGACAGAAACAAAATTCGAGAATTTGTTGTTAAAACTTTCAGAATAAAAAGCACTTAAGGCAACAATAAACTTAATTAGTTAAAATCTCCCTGCCCGCAATAATATTCAAAGCATCACAATAGAAAGGGTCTCATGAAAAAAACAATAACTATGAAAAATAAAGAAAGCCCCGCCCCATATATATATTTTTTGTTTATTTTTTCTTGAACGCCAAAAAGAAGAATAACATTTTTTTCATCCAAATTTTTTTGTTGTTGCTGGTGAATAACCAAATTTTTCTTTTTGCATTTCGTGATTTTTTCTTATTTGTTTTTAGCTTTATCTCCCAATTCTTTTTTTTATAAACTTTTTCGAAATCATTTTTTGCTCAAAAATTAAACCCTTAAAAACCTCTCTTTTCTTTCTTTAAATTTTTCACCATTTTGTTTCTCGCTATGAAATTTATTTCTTTGAATTTTAGTTGTTCTTGCTTTTTGATTATTTTGGTTTAGTTTCTTTCAATTTGTTTCTTTAATTAAAAGCTTATTAATATTTTTAAGATGTGGAATAGAAGTGAAATAACTTTTGGACAAGTATTTCCTCGAGGTACATCATATCAAAGTGAATATGATACGAAAGAAACAAAAGTATGTGTAAATTCAATTTCTTCCAAAAATTTTTTTTGTTGGTTGATTAAAATTTTATATATTCTTTTTAAACAACCTAAAACTTTCTGTGTTTTTTAGAAATTAACCGAAGGTTTTAATTGTTCCATAAATAAAACATGGAATAATAAACCCATCATGGATCATTCTCCAATCGATATAAAATTATCATGGTTATTTGAAAAGGGTCATGGCGCGCCGCATAAACGAAGCATTTTAATTGAATTTACTGCTCCATTATTTGATGATCCTGAACCTCCAACTAATCCAGGACCTACTCCAGGTGTAAGTACTTTTGAAAATTGTTATAAACTAACTTAGAAAAAAATCGTTGACTTTTCCACAAAAAAAAATTTATTCACAGTTTCTTGATAGCTAAAATATTGACTATTCTGGCTAGTGATAAAGCTCCATTCAAAGCTCCCAAATATTATATATTCCTTAACCCATCTTTTTTTAGTTATGGGATTACGAAGTCGTTGAATTCTTTTTTGCTAACGAACAAGGCCATTATCTTGAAGTGGAAGTTGGCCCACATGGTCATTGGCTCGTTCTCTTTCATAAGGGATATCGAGAGTGTTTCAACGCTGGAGAAGAAGTGGATTTACTTGTAAACAATGTATTTGATTTGGATGTTTGGAAATGTCAAATTAAATTGCCTTTATCTTATCTTCCAGGAAGTAAGCAACTTTCTTTTTTCTTCTTCTCTAAATTTTATATATTCCATTTTTAAACTTTTGTTATGTATTTTTAGGAGTCACAAAATTTAATACCTTTGCCATTCATGGAACAGGCGAAGATCGAGTTTATGAAGCTTTATTCCCAGTCACCGATGGAAAAATAACTAAACCCGATTTTCATAAACTTGAATATTTTAATCGAATTGATACCGCTCGATTTATTCCTGAATCATATAATTATAAACCTTTTGTGGATATGAAATATGGGAATATGTGGTCCACGGTTAGCCCGGAAGAAGAAAAATATGAACCTAGAAAACCCAAAAAGGATGACCATTTGTTTTAATAAATTTTTTTTGGGCTTTTTTTGAAATTTTGAAAAAAAAATCTTTGCTTTTTACTTTTTTTCTTCTTCGTTGTTGTTTGTTGTTGGGTATTTTTCTTGGTGTTTTGATAAACTTTTTTCTTTGACAATTTAATTATATTTACAATTTTAATGGTTAAAGAATCAGATTTTTGAGGCTTTCGCCATTTCATCATTAGAAATAAAAAGATAACCCTGAATCCTTATCAAACTATGTATAAACAATAAATTTAAAAAAAGCCACATGCTTGAAAAAAAAAATTGCTTTTCTTCATGTTGCATGGAGATGAAATTTATCAAATCCAAATTTGTTTGTTTTTTGTGAGCAAAAAAATCTTTTTTATTTTTTAAATTTATTGATTTTTCTCAAAAGCGAGCGAGCAATTTCAAGATACGAAACTGACTGAAAATGCTTCAGAGAAAAAGGGGCAGCGATAAAGATGCAACTGAAGAGTTCATTGTTTATTAATTCAGACTTGCTAATATTATTTTTTTGCGAGATTTTTGGTTTGATGAAATAAATATTTTTCGCAATTATGCTTCGTGAAATATGCTGCTTTTTCATGAAACTTCAATAAAAAAATGCTAATGACAGTGGCATGAGTTTGACATCAAAGTTGCGTATATTGATGGATTGCAAAGCAACACCAATAAGCAAAATTTTTATTTTGGTTTTATAATTATTTTCCCCCCGAAGGAGGATGGGCCGGTCCCGGAGGTATGTGCAATACCGGGTCGACCCGCGACCAAAGGGAAGCAAGCTTCCACATTCAGTCAAGTCCCAAAAATTAATTAACCAAGATGGCACTAATAAGCACCGTATAGTTGGTTAAAACTATAAGAACAGATACTACACTTTGATCTTAGCCAATAGGCCGAGAAGCGATACCTAAACATCCGAAGGAAGTCTCTTATATCACCTTAAACAAAACGGACACACCATGAACACACTTAAAGAGTGAGACGAAACGAGAAATACACTCTCTCATAGTTTTTTTTTGCATTTTTTTTGTTGAAAAAAAAGACAAAAAAAACTCACACAAAAAATTAGTTTATTGCTTTCATAATTTATCTGAGCATGTTGTTACCTTTAAGGATGGATGTAAACAAACACAATGAACGAGTAAAAAGGCTTAAAAAATGTCGAAAAAGTCGAAATAAAATTGAAAACGTTTTTGTTTTTTAATTACAAAAAATTAGAAAATTTAGAAATAATTTTAGAATCCCAAAAATGGAATGTATTTTTTGGTTTGTGTAAAACACGATGAAAAAAAAAAGATTTAAAATGAATGAAAGTTTTTTTATTTAAAAAAAAGTTTAAACGCAAACGTTTTAAAAAAATTTTTTTCTTTAACAAAAAAAATAAAATTAAAAATTAGCTGAATATAATTTTGTCCTTTTTGACGGCGCAACAATTATTTTAGGTTTGATATCGTCGTTCACCGAAAAAACTCTTGATCTCATATTATTTATTGAAGTTGAAAAACTTTCTGCTAATGAATAACTTGGAAATGTTAATGGCGGTGGAATGGGATGAACGAGTTCAAGTTCTTTATGGGACTGAGCTTTATGAAGGGCTCGAAGAAAATTTGCATTAACATCAGTGGTTTTTGGTTTGCAACAACAATTTCCATCGATGGCCGCAGAAATATTGCTTTCTGTATCGTCTTGACTCGACGAAGAAGTTTCATTTGAATTTGAATTTGAATCGGTTTCAGTTTCAATTATTAAATTTCCATCATCGATAAAATTTTGTGAACACATTCCATATTTTCGCTTTGGTCTTTCATCGATGTTCTTTGTTTTTGTTTTAGTTTTACAATAACAAATAAAAGTGTAAAAAACAGAAATTAAAAATATTGCTGCAATTAAAGCATGCAATTGGATGGGATGGAAAATTACGATTTTTAAAATTGGCTCAACAACTTGCAGCTGCTACAGCACAAACTTCAAAGCAGCGATATGCGATTGCTTTGTTTGGAGTTGAAATATATAATAATATTCAAATGCAAAGTTTTAATGATTTTAATAAAACTATCACCGATTTAATTGTGAATGTTGCGGCTAATAATATGCCAAACGGTGGACAAACTTATTTATCACCGTAAGCTATTTTTTTGAGTATCTCAGCTAAAATACTTTCCTGAGTCATCAAATATTTGATTCATGTAACAAAAGTCAAAATGAGTTGAATTTTTGATTTCGATGTTGGATTCCGAGACATAGTTGGAATTTCTCTTAATTCTGCTAATTTTTTTGATTTCAGAATTTTGAATCAATTATATGACACTTTGGGATCAGGTTTATCCCCAAGTAACTATGCGGTACTTTTAATGGGCGAAACTGGGTAAGTTCCTAAACTTTCATTCAAACTATTTTCAAAATTGCTAAAACTTTTAGTGCAATCCGAGATCCTTCAACTGCATTCCAAGCAGCTCAAAATATTGCAAGTCGAGGAGCAGATGTGTATGTTTTAGATCAAAATAATTCTGGATCTTCTTCTTCATCTTTATGGAATACATTAACCAGCAATAAATTTGGACACATTGTAAATGGAACTGCCATAACTTTAATTGATGATCTTTTTAATACTTTTCAATCCACTCTTTTACAAGATTTTAGCAGAATGTCATGCTGAAAGAAATTCTTTTTATTTATCAAAAAATTTATTAATTTTTTTTTTAAATAAACAAAAACAATCGAAAAATATATTTTTGTGAATTTTACTGTTTTTTTTTTTTGCAAGTCTTCCTTTTTGTTTCTTGGTTGTCGCTTGCCTGATAAGCCACTAAAAAAGCACCTTGGAATCACAAAGCTGTAAAACAAGAAAAACTCAACAACAAAAACCAAAAATGCATTATTAGTCATTTATTTTTACATACAATATACATACATACAATAGCAAAGTCATAGAAATTTAAAATACAAGTATATCAGTCAAATCTTCTTTTTTGGACATTTACAATGATAAAGCTTTCTTACATGGATCACATGCTTCGACCTTTCCAATGGTTCCATTACTCATAATAACCAAAAGTTTTTTGACTTCACCAGCATGATTTTTTTGATATTGTGGATAATTAGCAAATGCGGTTTGAGCATCATTGAGGGCAGCATTGAAAGCAGCATCAGCTTCTTCAGCTCCAGCATTGTTGTTGCAAGCATCTTTATCAAGTCGACGTTTCTTTAAAGTATCAACAGTACTAACAAGATATTTGATTTCAGTTTGTAAAAATTGTTTACAAAATCCAGTACAAAATGTTGAGAGGACATCAGCAGTTATTTGACGATCAAGCTTTGCAAGTTCATTGAGAAGTGAAACGGTTGCAGTACAAGTGGAACCAATCTGAAAAATGTAACATTGAGTAAAGCAAAAAGATAGATAAAAGTTTCGAAGTCAGAAAAATGAAGCACTAACAACACATAGCAAAGTTACTGTAACTTTTGTGTGAAAAAAAGAATATGCTTTGAACCCAAAAATGCTTACCTTTTTGCTCTTCTTTTTGACAGCAATTTTATCAAGACGAGTAGCAAACTTCTCAAATTTGGTTAATCCACCAGTTTTGTATGGAGCGAATGCACTACTGATAACAGATTCCATTTCATTGCAATATTTCTTCATATCAGTGGTGAGAGTGATATTTCGTTCAACATCTGGTGGAAGACTAAAAAAAGAAAAAATTATTAAATATTTAGATACCAAACTTCCAAAGCAAAAAATATTACTTACCGTGTAACAGCAGCTCGACCAACTTTTTCTTTAACCTTTTGATTTAAACGACGAAACATGATGCAAAAAACCTTGTGATATTGTTGACGATGACGACGATGATGAAACGATGAGCGAGCGAAGACGAGAATGAAGAAGCAAGCAAATGACTGACTGAATGAATGATCGAAACAAAAGTTGCTTATATAGCAAAAAAAAAATTTGATGCTAATTTTAGGGCTTGCAACAATGATTTTTTCCTGAGCGAATAATAATTTTGCATAAATGTTGTTGTTGCCTCCCGTTTAATGGAATTATTGATACGCTTTTAAACAAATGATAAAAAAATCTGAGAAAAAATTGCCATTGGCAGTACTTGCCTTACAAGGGAAAATAATATACCTCAGAAAATTGTAAAAAGAAAGTTGCGCAATGGGGTTCATTCTTCTCAATAATTCCTATCATCATAGTTGCTTGCTTCTAGCTGCAATTATAAGAAAATACATTACTTAACTTATGTACGAATAAATAGCTAATCCACAAAAATCTTTTCATAGTTACTGTAGCTCATAACCATAGCAAACAAAACAAACGCAAATACACATAAACAATTTATTGTAAATAATAACAATCAAAAAAATTAACAATTAAAAATTTTTACCATAATCCTTTCTTTATTCCATCGTTATTATTCTCTTTTCTTCTTGAAGTCCATTTCAAATTTTCCATTTTTGGATGAATCCATGCTTGCTTTGCCTTGAAATATTCTTCAGCCATGTTAGATGATAACATAATTGTTGTACCAACTTCTGTATCTTCGATCATTTTATGGTTTTCCAATGTTTCAATGATATCTTTTTCTGTCATGCCAGTAGCTTTAGCCAAACGATCATAATCCAATGGAGCGATATCACCAAGTTGTAAGCTTTCCAGAGAACCTTCATTGGGATATTGTTGAAAAATTGTGTCGATAATAGCATACTTCCAATAAGAACGATATGACAGCTAAAAAACATACAAAGAAATGAGTCAAAGAATGTGTGAAGAAAAGCTTACCAAACCCAAATCAGATAATGGCCTTTCAGGTGACCCAACTTTTCCTTCAATTTTCGATAAGCAGTAACTAAATTCAATAAGAAATTTCCCATATCCTTTCTTTTGATGTGATAGCAGCACTAGTATACAAGCAAGATTGTTTTGAACTTTGGGAGCTTTAGCCTAAAACTAAACGTTTTATAAGAGTATGTAAAATGTTTACTAACAATAAACTTCACTTTAGAAAAGTAACCAACAACATGATAGACGTCACAAGATCTTCTTTCACAGAGTACATAATAATCGAAAATTCGAACACGTGTTACAACATTTTTATCTTTTAGAAACAACCTTGAAAGTAAACTTATGTTTTCACAATAAGATGATTCAGTTTGTCCATCATCGACTTCAAACACTGCAATGTTATTTTGAATATCTTCATATATTTTGTCTCCAGGTGGGCATTCTAGTGAACAGCATTCCTAAAATAAAGAATAGTGATAATTTAAGGCGAAAGAAGGAAGTAAACAAACCATATGATACAAAAGTTGTTCTTGTGAAGCATGATAATGTAAACAAAAAGTGCAAATATAAACGCATGGAGAATATGACAGGAATTTAGGATATGGTGACCAATATCATGGAATCGTCACATTATCATCATAAGCAATTTGATGAATATTTCTAATTCTCAGAGTTTTTTGACGTCCTAAAAATGAAGAAGGTAATTAGCAAGTTTGACACAGGACAAGAAAATGGAGATTGAAAGGGTTTAATGAAAACACAATAAACAATTTTAGGAAGCGAAACAAAGATTACACGTATCGTATCGTAAGAATCAAAAAAAGCCAATGTAAGAGAAATGTGTCTAAATTTTATACTCAGACATTCTCTCCATAATTTTGGTATAATAATGTTTTTGCAAACCTAAATAAAAAATTTTTCATAAAATTAAGCTATAATTTTTTCGAAAATACCCAAACATCTGTTTTTTAAAAATCTCGTGACTTTCAAAACGAAAAACATCGACCGTTTCCGCAAAAAAAATTTATGAAAAATAATCTTTCATATCTTTTTTTTATCTTCGATCATATTTTTATTCAACAAATTTTTTTCGAGTTATTTATTTAATTATAATGATTTTTTCTATTCGCAAGATGAAGTTACTAATAGCTTTATATTTTAGAAAATATGACTGAACCTAATCGTATCATCCTTCGTGCACGCCATCGTCTTCCAAAAGCTGCAAGAATTACTTTCAACGAAGACAACATTGAACGTCAATACTTCGCCTTTCCATATCCTGAGATGTGCTATATCCGGGAGAATGCAAATGGTGAAACTCGACTCAAGCTTTGGCAAACCTGCAAATTCTTTTACAAGAAGAATCCACAACTTATTGTTAAAAAGTTGGTCGTTGATGATTCTATCTCAAGTTATGTTTTCGAAGATGAACTTTATGTCCGAAACGTTGGTGAAATGCCAGTTATTGATGTCGTTACAGATGTAATTCACTGTGACCCTAATGATAAAAGATTGTTCACAAAAATTCGTCGATGTGAAGCCAAATCTATTTTTTTGCCAGCTACTGAAATTTCTAATGAAGAATTGCTCTTTTTTACACAATCTGATACGGTTAAAAATTGGAATGCATTTTACACAACTATTCGTGATGACGATGATAATCCCATTTGTCTCGAAGACTTGTTGTATCATCTTCCTGGTGCTGATTATGTTCGGTATGTTTATTTTCTTATGATTCTTGAGCTATAAAGTTTGTTTTCAGTGCAATAGTCCAAGATATCTCTCATGAAAGTTCGTCTAAAAGTGTTTCAAAAAATAACAGCATCAAAGAACTTTTTCTTCGATTTCAAGGAATGATGAACGTCGATGATCTTTATAAGCTTCTCCGAGTTAGTTTTTTATTTTTTAACATTTTTCATCAGTTAAATTTTCAGAAAGTTCTTGCACCTAAAGCTGTTGTCAGACTTTCATTCATTGATATTGAAGATCGAACATATTTTGCAACTTTCAAAGCTGAAATGAATGCAATGATGAAAGCATGGGAACCAAAGGTTGAAAAGCCAGATTTTCGAATTGTTCCACGTTGATTTTTGAATCATCCTATTTTTTGTTTTCGTTTTTTTCTTGTTTTTTATTATTGTTCTTGTATTCCAAATGTTTTGTATAAATATTGTTTTTGTTGCTTAGAGTTTCATTCTTGAAAGCAATTATTCAATTTGTTTCGTACTTTAATCTTTGTCTTTACCTTTTCCTAAATGAGCGGAAACGATGCTTGCTTTAGTTGTGCAGCTTTACTTTGAATACGATTTTGATTGCTCACACATTTTGTTATCAACTTTTTGATTCGTTAATTTGCATATTTAGTTTAATTAACGTTTTATTTTCCCGTGCTTTCTTTGTGTGTTTACCAAAAGCTTTATTTGAACATTTTATTCGTCTCAAACGATGTCGTCAAATGATAATTCTAGAAAGCCAAATGGACCTGAAAAGGTAAGTTTATTTCATCTTTCACATTTTTTTCATTTTTATGATCGATGTTTTTTGCAGCCTAAAGAAAAATCATTTACAACTTCACCATTAACTGTATCAGATTATATTGGTATACCTAAACCTGAAGTAGTTCAATCATATGTTAGATCCGTATATGCATGGTTTAGTGGTGGATCATCAACAACAACAACTCAAACACCAACACCATATCAATCACCAAATTCATCATCAAATGCAAATGTAACATTTGCTGCTCCACCAACTCATGCTTCTGCTGCTAAAACAAATGGAGGAGGAAATCTTGCTGCTGGTGTTCATCCATCTCAACAACAACAACAACCCATGAATAAAACTGATAATATTTATGGTGATATTGGATCTGGTGGAGAAGGTGCTAATGGTCCATCAAGTAATAATACAACTGAAACACCATTTAGTGATTTATCTTCTTGTGCAACACCTCCTGATCAAACTGAAAAAGGGAAATCTATGGCATCTCCATCTAAACAATCTGCTCCTGCTGTTACTGCTAATATTGGTAATGGAAAGAAAGAAGAAGATTCATGGGCTAAAGAAATGAAAAATATTGTAAGCACCAATGAAACTATCCTCATTTCATCCAAAAGTGATAATGATCTTCATTCAAATCTTCTCAACAACAATGAAGCTGGTGGTGTTAAACAAAAAGAAGAAAGTAAGAAATCTGAATTCTTACAACCAGTTGCTGCTGCTGAAAATGATATGCAATTTAGTTTTATGAATCAACTTCGTGATTTGGAAAATGAAAAAAATGTGAGTATTTCTTCATCTTTGTGGTTTAGTGCTGCTGTATGAGACTTTCATCCTCCGAAAGCTTGAAACTTTGTATTATTCAAACTTTCATTTTTGTTTTCATTCTGTAACTTGTTAATCACTCGCTTCATTTTTTTAGAAAGACTTCCTCGTACCTGATCATATTTATTTTGATGGTCGTGATAAAGCTCCACCAGTTCATAAACCAAATTCAACAAGACTTCCATTGTCTTCATCATCCGCTGCTGGTGCTCCATCTTCAACTGGTTCAAGTATTCTTCCATCATTAATTCCAAAAAAAGTTGGAGAAGTTTTATCAAATTTTATTACTACCAAACCACCAACAACAAATAATGATGCTCAAAATCAAAAAGATTCAAAATAATATTAATCATCACTAATTATGTCTGCATTATTATTGTATTTATGAAATAAAAAAATAAATTTATAATGAATGATTTAAAGCGTCTTTTTTGTTTTTAGGACTTCAAGAATGAAAGCTTCACCCTTTGAAAATAATAAGTAACGGCATTGCAAAACAAAAAATAGTGAAAACGCATAATTTTGTTTCAGCTTATTCCATTCAAAAATAGGTAGTTTCCATTTTTTGTTCAACGACACAAAAAAAAATGACGCAAATTGTTACAGTAATAAAGCAGCAACAAAAAAAGAAGAGATTCTTTATTCCAATAACACAATTTTTAGTTTTATTGTTTACAATTTTTTTATATTTGAACCTCGATCAAGAGAGAGAGAGCAAAAAAAAATGAACGAAAAAAAGTGATTGAACTTTTCCCCATTATGATTGCTAAAGTTCGATTGAGTTCAATGGTGAATGCGCACATTACAAAAAATACATTTAAAAAAAGCTCTATCTTGGTCATGAAATAGCAAAAAAAGAAGAAGATTGATTAATTAATTGCAACAACCAAAATCGAAGCATGTTATAAGGTTTTTAACATTACCGTTGTTCGCTTCACCTTTCTTTTTTACAACATTTTTTCTGCAAAATTTTTAAAGTCCTCTTGTTTTCAAAGTGAAAGTGAAAGTGATCTGTAACGTGTATTTTCAATCATCTTTTTTGTTGATTTCTTCGAATAATACTAATTCCCAAGTGTTTGGACACAAGACTATGCAAACAAGTTTGCGAAACAAAAGAAAAACAAGAACGATTGTTTAAAAAAATATTTATTATTAGAAACTCATTTGAATATTATTATTATTACATACAAATACAAAAACGAAAAAATACAAATTCAATCACAAATTATTTTCGCTTCTTTTTCTTTTTGGAAGGTTTATCAATGATGACAACTTTGCTTTCGGTTGCGGCTGCTTCTTTTGATGGACCATTTGATTTTGAATTTGAGAGCTTTTCTTCTGAATTGTTTGGAGTTGAATTTGTATTAACGTGTTTGACATCGTAGAAACAATCAGAATTCATTGCAGATGCAGCTTCAATTGCGTTGGCTGGATACCCAAAAGCATTTCGTTCTTCGATGGATGAGTTACGCTTCCAAAATGGCAGTTCACGACTAAAAATGGAAAACAAAATTAGTAATAGTAAAAATAAAACAGATAAACATACCGAAAAACGGCAAGAGCATGACGACGAACTTCATCAGCATTATTGAGTGAGAACCCAACAACGAGCAACAAAGCCATGGAATATTTCTGAAGATGTTCTTCGTCGACAGGAATGGAATGGCCAAATTCAAGTGCAAAACATGTGAAACGAATGTATTCAGGAGTGTCAGGTTGCTGAAGGAATGTTCGAGTTGTTTTTGTCAGTTTCATTGCTCTACCATCTTCGTTAAATTTGAGACCATGTTCTTTGAGTTGTTCGATGGCTTTTCCCCTGAAACAAAAGAGGTTAAAAATGTGGTTGCTAAAATCCAAAAAAACTTACACAAGTTGATTGATGGTGATAAAGATGTCACCGACGTAGTTACAAAGGAGCGAGATTTCAACGCTGAGAAGCTTCTTCTTTGGATTAGGTTTGTAGTCCCTAAAAAATAATGATGACTTTAATCTTGTAAAAACCAAAATTTACTTTGCCAATGATTCAGCCATTTTCTTTCCAATCAAGCCACTTCTTGCCATGGATTTATAATGAGCTTCGTATGCCGTATTCTTGTTGAGTGATCTTTGAGATTCCACGCTATCCTTGAATCGACCACGCATTCTACTACCAGAGCTTCCCGATGTTGTTCTAAAAGGATGTACCCATCGATTCTGTTGTCGTTTGAGTTTCTTTGGAGCTTCATCTTCAACGATAGGTTCTTTAGACTCTGTAATAACAGGAGCAGCAGGTAGAAAAAGTGGTGGAGGTTCTTCAGTAGCTTCAGTGGTTTCCTTCTTTGGCTTAGATTCAGTTGGTTTGATTTTCTTTGAATCTTCTTTAGTAGCTTTAGGAAGAGGAGTACCAAGCTTCTTTGCTGCTTCTTTCACTTTTGGAGGTTTCACTTCTTTATTTTCTGGTTGAACTTGGGCCACTTCTTTGACTTCATGAGGAGCTTCTTCTATGACAGACTTAATAATCACCACTTGTTTCAAATCTTGATCCAAAGCTTGTTTCTTCTTCTTGTTTGCCCTTCTCTTGTAACATACGATGCCACTAAAATGGTTGATGTTATTAGACACATAAAAAAAGAAAACATACATAACGAGGATAATGATGAGGATGATCACAACAGCAACAACGATGCCGACAATGAAAATAGTCGATTCATTTGTAGTTGAAGCTTCAGTTGACGATGAGAGAATGGAAGTTGAAGACGACGTTGTTGTTGTTGCAGGAATCGGTGGAAGATAAATCTTTGCATTGAGGATTGTAATTGGACATGATTTCGAAACTTCACGAACATCGATTGTTATAACTTTATCTTTATCAAAAGCAGGATCACAGCTAGCATCAACTATACTACAATATGTTGTTTCGTAAAATTTCATTTGAATAAAAGAACAGCTCTTGAGCTGATTTTTAAGGATGCTACGAGAGGTAAGTTGGACATTGTCATCATCAGCTTGTATGTGAAATCCACAGAATTTTGGTTGACAATATTTGGATGCATCAAGTGTCGGTTTCGAAGAATTGTAACAAAACAAAACCCTGAAATTTAAACATACTAAGGAATGAGAAAAAAGAAAAACTTACTTTCCTATACAATTGGGTAAATCAACTTGAACATCCAAATGACCATTTGCAAGAACCAATTGAACAATCCCAGCAGACACAAGCTTCACATCATTTCCTATTTCTTTCACATAAGGATTATCAACCATGAGTTCATTTGAATCATCCAATGAGAGAACAAATTGAGAATTCACATTGAAGATGACGAAGAGGAAAAACAGGAACGATGAAGAAATACACATTTTTGCTTTCTTTCTGCGAACAACGACTGGTTGCAAAAGTTTCAAAAAGTTGGAAATGAATTAATTTGAGCTTTTATATTTAATCATATTGAATTTTGAAGAAACTTTGAACAATGCAAATATATCGAAATTTGAATAAATAAAATGAAAATGAAAACTTTGTTAGAGAACAAAGAAAAATGAATGCTAAAGAATTTTCCCGCCTTTTTTCCAAGCGCATGACAATCGTATTTGAGTCTCTTACTTACAAGAAAAACAGACATCAAACTTTTCTTCAATATCTGTTTTCCATTTCCGTTAAACTGCATTTTTTGTTTTCTTATTTAGGCATAGAGTTTTTATATTTGACAGACATCAATCAAATCCGTTAACAACAACAAATAATAAAACTGTTTCGCATCACTCTGATTTGCACGATTCAATTTGGAAAAAATAATTTTTTTTTCGAGAAAAGAATCTTATTATTTTTATACTGCCATTATTTTTTTTATCACTTTTTAGGCAGCCCTAAATTTTGGAATAAGAAGAAAAAAATGCAAATTTTATATTTATTCGTTTAGATAAGGTTTAGCTGCATTTTTTCTTGTTTTTGCTTTCATTTTGTCATTTGTCTTCATTTCCTTTTCATTCATCGGTGTTGTTCTTGCTCGTCGTCGTCAAATCGAAGAAGAAAGAATGTGGTTGAAATTATTCCTGCTTTTTTCCATCTTTTCTATATCAAGCTGTCGTCATTATGTCAATGATGATAATAATAAAAATGGTTTAAATTCAAACAACAATAATAATGAAATTATTTCTTCTCAACATCAAAATGGTCATCGTGGGGTCGTTGTTGCAAAAATGTTTGATGCTTCGGTTGCTCATCGTGAAATTATGAATTCAATCAAAGCTGCTGATTCCATGGAAATTCAACATCAACAAGAACAACAATATGGTCGTGTCAAAAGATGGGATGATTATAAAAATAAGGATCCTATTACAAGAGTCGAAGAATGGACTATAAAGTTTATATTGCTTGCAATTGTTCTTCCTATTGTAATATGTTGCATTGCGGTTTGCATTATTGCTGTTATCATTTATTTATGTATGAGAGCTGATAAACAACCTCCACCGCAACAACAACCAATTATCATTCAACGTTATTAAACATAAGGTTAGTTTTTTATTTTTAATATTGATTCTTCTTTATAATGATTCTGTTGTTTTTTTTAGGTTTATTCTTCATCCATCGATCAAGCTTCAAAAATGTATGAATGACTAATTTATAAATTTTATGATTATATATGTATGTATTTTTGTATTAACTAATGTGTCATCAATCAATAAATGTGTGTAATTATGTATGGTAATTAGTTGTAATGCAAGGAAAAGAAGCAAAAAACTTTGTAAGCATATCAGTGGTCGAGAATTTTCTTGGGTTGATGGCAAGATGAAACCTGATTCATCAATAGTGGTTACTTGTGACGTTAGCCTGTCTAAAGGAATTCGAATGCAATAAGGAGCAGTAGTTACTACTTTATATGAGAATGTTTACGGTGCACATTGATAACAGAAACAACGACATTCAAAAACATCGTAGCTGCATGAGTTTCAAGTTGAATCATTGAGATTATGATTTTTTAACATAAACTTTGATGAACTTATTACTGTTAATTAATTGAAGAAATCTCTAAATGAAAATCTCGATGTGACTGTGTATTTATCCCATACCTTTAAAAAAACTTTTACAATATGGAATCAAATAATTTTTTTATTCAATAGAAACAAAATAAAAATAAAACAAAAAATTGATGACCTTTTTCTATTCTTTACATCTTCCTTTGCATGGCTGGCGGCAGTGGAGCTTGACGAATATGTTCATTCATCCTTTTTGGGAATCAGTTATAATTTCAAGAAGTAAAGTTTTTTTGGACATCATTTCAGGTTCTAATAATGAATCATTTATTTTTTTGATGTCGTCGGATGTAATATTTTCTTTTTGCTGTTTTTGTTCTTTTTTCCATTCTTCATAAAAAATTGCAATACAATCCGAAGAAATTCTATTGCCTGAAAATTCTGAAATCAATCGAAGAACTGTAATTCCATCTTTGATGATTTGATCTTTAATAAATTTGGGAACATCATCTTCATCAAAATTTTTGCAATTACTATATGTAAGTTGACCGTTGACAAATTCTTTAGAAAATTCGGGGTTAAAAGAAAACAAAAGCCAAGATACGAAATTTGCAAAATTCATAATTGTTAAAATTAAAAACCAAAACCATAAAATGATGTAAAGTTTTTCAATGACCATGTTAATCATCTTAAAAAATTAATAATAAGAGTTAGTTGATTTTAAAAAAAGTTTTTTTTGGGACTTACTAAAACACATTGAACGGGATAGATCATTTGTCGACCGCTGGTGTCATCGCGACGCTCAAAATCACAAAAAGTTACCTAAAAGCCAGCCATAGATTAATAACTTTGAAAAACAAACAAAAAAAGAAGCAAACAACGACGAACCCTTGGAAAATTTCCACTGGCTTTCCAATCCCTCATTGAAATGAGATCTTTTAAAACTCCAAAACCCCAAAATTTGTAGGAAGTATTAAAAAATTGATTCATAAAATAAAGTTGGGCGAAACTATTAATGAAATTTGAAAGTTTGTAACATAAATAAACCATGGTTAAATAATTGCAATGAAATTTGGTGGAGAAAATTCCAATGAAAGAATCGATTCGAATTTTTTGGAATTTCATTGCAGAAAGGAAATATTTTGCTGCTTCACGAATTTCTTTTTCATTGGCTTCGGGTGTAGCCATGAATTTCTTGTGACGGTTTTCTCCATCACCAAAATTTTTAATGATTTCATGAAAATTGAGGCTGGAGAATGATGTAAATTTGTTACAAATTTTTTTAGGAACAAAGCTACATAGAAGTTGAAAAAATAAAAAGATTGGAACCTGAAAATCAAAGAGTTGGGTAAGTAAAAATTAATGAAGATATATTTTAAGAGAAAACTAACTAACCCATTGATAATAATGAATTTCAAAATCTTTTCGTTTTTCCACAGCTGGAAAGTGTTCCAACGCCATATTAAACAAAAGCGGGCTAAGTGGGTCGCCCTGCTTTACACCTGCTTCGACCGGGATTTCATTTGTTTTCCCATTTGCGGTCTTAACTGTCATATATGACCTCGAGTACAAATCTTTGAGGATGTTAACAATCTTATCTGGAAAGCCCATCTTTTTAACAGTTTTTATAATTAATTCATGAGGTACCGAACCAAATGCATTTCCAAAATCAAGAAATGCCATTGCCAGAAAGCGATGATCACGTTTTGCAACGGATATGCATTCTTTTACAATGCTGATGTTCTCTGTACAGCCGGGTCGATCGACAAAACCTTTTTGCTCCCAACTCAAGACAGTTGAAGCATTTTGAAGGCGTCTTGCCATTATCGATGAATAAATTTTGTAAACGGTCAATTGTAAAGATATTGGCCTCCAATTTGTTATATCTGATTGATTCCCTTTTTTATAAATTAGAATCGTATCAGATTTCTTCCATTCCTGTGGAATTTTTTCCATTTGCCAACAAATTGTAAAAATCTTTGCCAACGCTTTTCCCGAAGGATCAGCTTGTGCTAGTTCCTTGTAACTGACTTTATCCGCGCCGGGTGAGGAGCGCTTTGACTTTTTCAGAACATTTAGAACGTCAGATGGCTGAATTTCACTTGCAAATGAATCTTCTGGAATTTCAGGCATAACAATATTGTTAAGCTCCGAATCTAAAGCCCGTTCGTCCAATGAAACCTTTTTGCATGAATTGCGAAAGTGCTTTTCAATAACATTTAGAGGAATCGAACATTGGTTTGTATTCGGATTTAGGATACGTTCAACTGCTGATTTCTTGTTCGCATTATACAATTTCCACAGCTTATCATCCTTTTGCTTTGGTTTTGCTTTTGAATAAGGTTTTCTATTATTATCCAATCTTTCAGTTTGCGTGCCCACACTTTTCCGTAGAGGATTAAAGTAACGAACTTCACTCTGATGATTGCTTGCAAATATTTCAGCCTCTTCAAATTTGCTGTTTGACCAAAGCTTGACAATTTTTGTAAAGACAGAAATGGTTTGCTCGAATAAGCCCCAATCTTTGCCTTTTGCCTCCCACATATCTAAAGTTTCAAGCAGCCACTGATCGATCTGAAAATTGCTTTTCTTCACGATTTTCGCCTTTTTAGTTGATTTTATACCCGAACCATTTTGGGGTACTTTGGCATCTTTAACTAATGGCTCATTGAAAGATTTTTGTTCACAAGGAACATACCAATCTTTCAACAATTCAGCATTGCCGTTTGATAGATATTCGTGAGCTGCTTCTCTCCATTTCTTGATTGATTCAAGATGAAAGTTAAGCGATTGCTTCTTACTAACCCTATCCGCCAGCATGCAAACTAACGGACCGCAATTAATACCATCATTTTGTCTGACAAAAGATTTTGTAAATGCGTAATGGAAAGAGCAGGATGAACCCAAAATGAGTTCGCAGCTTAGTATCAATTTATCCCGTAAGCCAGATGATAACCTTCCCCTCAACGTATCATAGTAAATAACTTGGCTCTTTTGTCTGTCTAAAACAGCCAGAGTCCAATGATGATTGTCTATGTTTATCGGGAAAATTGTTAACTCCCAAGTAGTGGAATGATAGGGAACCGTTGGAACACGATTAAGAGTTCGAAAACTCTCCCATGTGGCCGGTAAGAAACTATTATTCCATAACAAGGGATCAACATACATTAGATTTGTGTTGCCTTCCACCAAGTAGTTCAAAAAGCTGGTGATGATAACATCATCAATCCAGGCATTTTTCCGAAGCCTATCCAAGTGAATCTGATTTGGTTTATCTTTACCCACAAGGGCTGATAAGTTAATAGATTCCTTATTAACAGGTTCACCTTCTGAATTGTCTTGCGGCAGCAAAACTTCAACGTCATCCATTGACTTATCAATATCAATGACATCGTTTTGTTTTACTGTAGACTTCATGGAAGGAACTACTTCGCGAATTGATGCTTTCGCTGCTTCAGGCTTGTTTTTGTGGCTTTGTAAATGCGATATGAGACCACGTTCAGCAGGAAATTCTTCTTCACATATTGAACACTTGAACTGTAATTCCTCTCGTGGTTCTGCCACAGCATTAGCGTGTTGCTGTATTACATGATCATTAAGGAATTTACGGGCAAATTGGTTTGCTCTGGGTACAAAATCACAGAAACGACAACGCAAAGCGAAGTCAGAAATTAAGCGTTTATGCTCCTTCTTATAGTGATCTTTTACCGCTTTTGTTCCAAGGTGGCCACCATGACGTAATCCAATGCATCGCCATTCGCAAAGAATACATCCAAGAAGTCTCGCCACTGGAACTTTAACAACAACCACATTATTGCCACTGAATTCAAGTCTTTCGGTGTCCGGGATTAAGCAAATTTCTTCACTCATTATTAACTCGTTTGAGTCCAATGGGGGAATGCTGACAACGGCCCAACAGTTAACTGTTTCTAGTCGCTGTTATAGCTTATATGCAAATCCGATTGAAACTAATAATCAGCACCAATTATACCAGGATCGTTGTTGACCATAAAATTCTTCACCATATATTTACACTTCACCACCAGAAACGATTTGAATTGAATTGACTCGATTTGAATTTGAAAAAAAAAAAAATTGAATCGGGATGAGTTGAGATAATTTTGGATGAAGGGGCCTGACTAAATAAATCCGTATAGTTTTACTGCGGTACTAAAAGCACCTCACACCCAAAATTTATTGAGTATTACAGATACTACACTTTGATCTTAGCCAATAGGCCGAGAAGCGATACCTAAACATCCGAAGGAAGTCCCTTATATTACCAAAAACAAAACGGACACACCATGAACACACTTAAAGAGTGAGACGAAACGAGAAATACACTCTCTCATAGTTTTTTTTTGCAAACTTATTTTTTGAAAAAAAAGACCAAAAAAAATGATGAGAAAAATAAATTTTACCAATTCAAAAAAAAAACAGATAATCACATTGAAATGAAACCCCAGAGTTAAACAAACAATAGATAACAAAAAATGTTATGATTTTCAGCTCTTTTTTTAACGAAATCATCTGTGAAAATGAATTCAAGCCGATGTTTTTTTTAAGAATTTTCTTCATTTTTTTAAAATAAATAATGCTTTCCAAGTTTTTCTTTTTCGTCTCCATTCGTGATTGAAGTTTATTACAGTCAATGAAAGTAAAAAAAATTAATTGATTAATCTAAAGCGTATTGAAGCTATAATCTAAAGCTATGAAAAATATTCTTTCAAAATTATGCTTCTGGAAAGCAAAAAATACCTTTCAATGATTCATGTAATTATTCGATCTGATCGACCACCTTTAAAAAAATGTTCGCTGAATTTACTTTTTTTCTAAAATAAATATTTTCTTTCTTTAAAAAATTCTATTTTTTGCCCTTTTTTGTTTCTTCATCTTTCGTTTTTTTGTTCCTTTTCATTCAATATTTATGTATGATAGTTGTTTTCCTTATCAAACTACAAAAAATATATATTAAAAATGAAGCAGACAAACAATGTCCAAAGTCATAAAAAATAATTTTCCATTTCTTTTTAGATTTTTTTATTGTCTGAATTTTATTATGGTCTAAAAGACTAAAAGAAAAAACTAAAGATTATTTTTGATTAGTTTAATATTGAAAAATAAAAATTGTCTCATTTTTTTATTATTATTCAAAAAAAGATTTTCACTAACTTCTAAAAATTAAAAAAAAGATGGAAATGGAAAAAAAGCGTATTGCAATTATTGGTGGAGCAGCAAGTGGATTGCCTTCAATTCGACATGCTTTACTTTATGAAAATTATTTGGAACCCGTGTGCTTCGAATTAACCAATGATATTGGTGGACTTTGGAGATATAAGGAAAATGATCGAAATTATAAAGGATTAAAAGGTAAATCTTTCATTTGTACTTTATTGTATTTAAACTTTTTTTAGTTTCATCGGTTATGAAGTCCACAGTAATAAATACATCTAAAGAAATGACAGCATATTCAGATTTTCCACCCAAACCAGAAACAGCTAATTTTATGCATAATTCTGAAATGCTTCAATATTTGAGAGATTATGCGGAACATTTTGGACTTAAAAAGTATATTAAATTTAATCATAAAGTTTTGAGTATTGAAAGAAACGAAGATTATTTAGAAACAGGAAAATGGAAAATAATATATTTGGATGAGTTCGTTTTTTTTATATTAGAAAATTATTTATAACAAATTTTAAGGAAAGATATTGAACATGTGGAAATATTTGATGGAGTTTTACTTGCCAGTGGACATCATTCTGAGCCTCGATGGCCGATGCCTTTTCCAAATCAAGAAAAGTTTAAAGGAAAATTATTGCACTCTCACGATTATTTTACTCACAAAGGTTTCGAGGATCAAATAGTGGCGGTTGTGGGAATAGGAAATTCAGGTGGAGATTTAGCGGTGGAACTTTCAAGAATTGCTAAACAAGTTTATCTCATAACTCGTCGAGGTACATGGATTTGTAATCGATTGCTTGTTGGTGGCATTCCGAGAGATGTTTCCACAACTCGAAAAGATTTATTTTTACGGAAGTTTACTTCATTTAATAAATTGAATGATGCTATGGAAGAATTATGGAATTCAAAATTAAATCATGAAGCTTATGGTTTAAAACCAAAACATAGATTTATGAGGTTTGTTAATTAACAAAATTTTGTTGCGAAACACAAATTTTTTTATTTCATATTTTCAGCGCCCATCCAACTTGCAATGATGAATTAGCAAATCGATTAGCAAATAAAACAATAAAAATTAAACCAAATATAAAAGAATTTACTGAAAATGGAATTATTTTTGACGACAACACCGAAGTTTCAAAAGTGGATAGCGTAATTTTTGCAACAGGATATAAATTTAATTTTCCATTAATTGAACATGGAAATCTCATTCCCGTGGATGATGATAATTCAGTTTCACTATATTTAAATATGTTTGCCCCGGAATTAAGTGATCACAATACTTTGGGAATTATTGGTTTGGTTCAAGTTTTGGGTTCATTATTACCTGTTGCCGAAATGCAAGCCCGACTTTTTTATGAAGTTTTTGTTGGAAATACAAAACTTCCAAAAAAGAAAGAAATGCTTGAAACCATAAATCAAAAACACGAAGAAATGAGAAAAAGATATATCCAAAGTCCGCGGCACACGATTCAAGTTGATTTTGGAATTTACATGGATGAATTAGGTTCGATTCTTGGATGCAAACCAAATATTTTTAAACTTATTTTTACTGATCCAATACTTGCTTGGGCGCTATGGAATAATCCACCAATTTCTTGCACTTATCGACTCATTGGTCCAAATCCATGGGAAGGAGCAAGAAAAGCTTTGATGGAATGTAAAAATCGAATTTATGCTGGAATGTCTCCAAATGGAACAAATCTCATCGATTTGAATAATAATTCAAAGAAAAAATTTAGTTTTATTTTTTCTCGAATTTTTACAACAACTTTAATTTTGGCAATTGCATTTGGAATTTTATCCAAGAAAATTTCTTATGAACCTTTGTTTCATCGTTTCAACAATGTTCTTTGGAGATAAATAAGAGTACCATAAATTTATTAAAATAGAATCATCTTTTTTTTGTGCTAGAAACTTTAAATAAATTTATATTACTTTTTCTTTAAAAAAATTATCGCATTTTTTATTTTTTACAACAATTGAGAAATTTGTTTTTTTGTAATGTTTTTAGCATGTTTTTTAGTTACAAAATAAAGTAGCTGTCGATTTTCTAGTTGAACCAAGAATGTGTGAGCTCCAAAAAATCAATTTGCCATTATTATTTTTAAAAAAAAGGTCAAATCAATATATCCACCATAGTCGAAACAAATTAATAAAGATATTCAAACTTCTGTAATAACTTTTGACAAAAAAATCAATCAATCTAACATAAGTTCCAACTTATTATTATTATTATTTTCAGACATTATTTGTCAAACCAAACATTTTAAGAACACTTTTATTTTCATGCAACTCACATTTTTTTTTTGGTTGTGTTTTTTTTTACATCCTTTTTTCTCAAAACGAACAACACACATTTTTTATTTTTTTTGAAATGGACAAAGCTCTTCCATACATATAAAAACCATTCTTCGATGATTTACTAAACATATTTTTTAATAATGAATCCAACAACAACAAAAAATTCTCGTCAATCCATTGTTGATTTAATTCGAATTGAAACTTTCTCAGCTTCTCATCGACTTCATAGCGAAGCTTTAACTGAAGAAGAAAATAAAGAAATTTTTGGAATATGTAATAATCCCAATGGCCATGGACATAATTATCGTTGGGAAGTAATCCTTCGAGGACCAGTGGATGAAAAAACTGGAATGGTTTATAATCTTAATAATCTTAAACTTGAAATGTCAGCTGTTTTGAAATTAGTTGATCATAAAAATTTTGATATTGATGTGGAATATTTTTCGTTTGTTTTTTTCTTCTTTTTAGCTAAGCAATAATAATAATAATAAAAAAGTAAATTTTAGTGAAAACAAATTAGTTTCAACCACAGAAAATGTTGCTATATTTTTATATGATTCATTAAAAGAACGAATGGAAAAACCTAATTTATTATTAAAAGTTAAGGTGCATGAAACGGATAAAAATTCTTTTATTTATAAAGGTGAACGAACGCTTCATATTAATGAAGGACGAAATTAATTGTAATGGAGTAAGCGACTCTAAAGGCTTTCATAATTTTTTTTAATGAAGCATTTATTACTTCTAATATTGTTTGTATGCTTTTTTTAAAATCTTCCTTGAATGTAAAATAAAAATAAAAATATAAAATGGATTATTAACTATCAAAAATTAAGCTTTCACACACAAGAAAGCGGTAACAAAAAAAATGGTTGCCATTGGCAATAAAGCCTATTTTTTGTTGGCTTCGAAAAGATTCTCGCAAAAACAAATTTTTTCAAACATCCCTTTTCCATTATCAATCAAACTTTTTTAATGTCTGTTTTTTTTGAATATTTTAATCTGGTTTTTAAACTTTTTTTAAACTATTGTAATGATCAACATTCAATTAGTATTATATCACCATGATAACCCATGACACGCCAAAGGACAATGCCGAAAGCATTGCTTTGTCAGTAGCACCGACCAGAGAGGCTGAGAAGTATTCGGTCGCTCTCTCCTTATTTCTCTCCTTAGTTTATTATATATATAGTTATGTGTAATGTTGAATAAAGATATACTTACATGGGGTGAAGCTACACTTTAGTAATGCCAGCAAGGAACAGACATTCACTTCATTAATAAATTTCGTAAGTTTCTCAGAAATTTATAAACACGAGACTTCCATTTTTTTTATATAAAAATAATTTTATTTTGAGACATTCAAATCTTTTCCGATTTCAAATAAAATAATTACAAATCAACCGGAGACGGACCGTGATCGATCAATAAATGTATTTTTTTCTAGAACTGTTTTCTTGCAATGTTTTTATTATAAAATGGATGTAAACATGTATTATTTACTTTTCAAACTTCAAAGGTTTAAAAAAATTGTTTTGCTCCAAAAAAGCAACTTTTATTTTACAGCCTTGAAACAAACATTTATTTGCCAACCAACAATGTTATTAGTTTAATAGTCTAAACGTTTTTTTATTTATATTTTAAAATAACAAATCCAACCAAAAAATATTTGACCATTAATTAATTGGTTCTAGTTTTTTTCTTCGTCGAGAATGAGTCTAAAAAAATGGAAGGGCTTTAGATGATCCAAGCACAACGATACGAATAATAAGTTCAGGCCTTTTTTGTTTCACAACCCTGAAAAAGATCCTTTAAGGGTTTATCTATTTATATTTATTTTTTTGTTGGCAATTCGTTCTTAGCTGATTTTTAGTTTCATTAAAGAATTCAAAAAAATTCTTTTAAAAAAATCTACGAATTTTCGCCAACTTTTTTTATAGCTAAAAAGTTATTATTTAATTTATTTATTTTTTTGTGGAAGTAAAAAATGTCCCAAATTCCTTCGATGAGTTATGGTTCACATGTGCTTGGAACAGATATAATTCGAGTTCAAAATGGAGAAGAATGTTTTGATAAAAATGTTTCAAAAGATTTGATTCCAGGTTAGTCGCCTTTTTTTGTATATCTAAAAACTTTTTTTAATCTACTAAACCCTAATTTTCAGAAATTTGGACTCTTGAAAATATGAAATCCCACATTCAAACTTTGCTCAAACTTCTCCTAAAAAAGCTTGATTTCCTTGTTCTTGTAAATCCCGGACATTTCAATTTTAAATTTTGTCAAGCTGCAATCAATGGAGTTCCTTCGGAAGAAACGAAAGTAAAAATAATTTCAGCTTTAATGGCTCGATTTTTATTTGTTACTCAAGATTTTCCTGATCCTCCACCAGAAAATCATAGTTTAATAATTTTAACAAAAATTATGGATTTCACGGACTTCCATATTTTAACTCGAAAAGATTCAGTTTATATTTTAATGGAAGAAATTCTTGAATATTCAAGCAATATTGAAACTATTTTTTCTGCAACTCTCGAAAAATATCCCAATTCTCAACCCATAATTATTTATGATAGCCATAATGAAAATTTTAAAAATGAAATTATTGCTTCTTTTTGCAACAAAAAAGAAAACCAGACGACGATTCAAAAAATTCATGAAATTTATTGTGAAAAATGGAATGAAATGTTACTCAATGGCGGATATTATAAAGCTTCAACGTTTGTTGACAAAGAAATAAAAAAAGCTATTGATGTTAAAAATTTTACTCTTGGCTTTCAAATCACTTCGACTTCTATAAAAAAAAATTTGATTGAAGTTGGAATGCCCGCGCCTTATCATCGAGTAAAGAAAATTAAAATTGAAAATGAAAAAAGTTTGGTATGTGTTTATTATTAAAAAATATTTTCTCCCTAAAAATTCTTTAATTTTCAAACAAAAAAATTCATAAAAAAAAGTGGGGTAATTTAGAGAATTTTGAGTGGTAATAAATTTTTTATGAGAAATTTCTGGAAAATTATTAAAATCGTATTTTTCTAATTTTTCGTATATATTTTTTAGATTTGCTCAAATTCTACCCTATGTTTTAAAGATGGAAAATTCAAACGAGTCACAACTCCCGAAAAACAATTAACCCTGGGATTTTATGAAATTGTAATTAAAATAGATGATGATGGTTTTGGATATATTAAAGTCACAGACATCGATGATAAAAAGGTTAATAGAAAAAGCAGCAGCGTCGCCGCGGCTGCTGTCGCTGCTTCAGAAATTGATTTAACAATAAAAGAAAGCGACAACGCAAAACCAAAAACACCGACGACGAATGTGGTTGAAAAATTATTACCCAAAAATACAAATCATTTTGAAATTCCAAATGGAAAAAGATTTAGCAATTTCAAGAAACAACAACAACAAATTTTTTTGCCACGTCCATCACCTCCAGATTTGCCTGAACCAAATAACAGTTTTTCAAGGGACAAAGAAAATCAAACTTTTAATCAAACTTTTAATCAAACAAATACTACTCCATTAACAACAACTCCAGAACCCAATAATAATAATAATAATAATTCACTTCCTTCGTTCACTCCAAAAATGCCAACAAAAATTTTTGAACAACGAAAAAATTCAGTAACAACCAAAACCAAATTTGTTGCTGCTACTGCTGATTTTATAATTTCTTTAAATGATAATTGGATTTCATTTTCTTTACCCCAAAATGATGGTGGAAAAGGAGGAACATTTAAAAGAATTAAAAATATTAATGGTAAATTTTTAATTATTCACAAAGTCTAAGCTTTTTATAAAGAATAATTTTTTTAGGAAATGAATGGATGCCCATGTATTTATCATTTGCAAGAGAAATACCACGTATTGGTGAAGTAGCAAAACTTGATTTAAAAAGTCATTCGGATTGTGTAATTTATGGTTAGTTTTATTAAAATTTTTTTCCTCACATTTCCCCTCAAAAAAGGAGATAATAATAAAAAGCAATTGTCTTGCGACGTAAAATTAGAAATTTATAAATATCAATGTTTTCGTTGTTTTCAGATCTCCACAAAATAATTGGCGTTCCAATTTCTGAAATAAAAACAAATTTAAAAAATTTTCCATTTAAAATTGCTTCCACTGATGATCCACTAAAACCCATCGTAATCGAAGTTAATACATACAAGGGCGAACATCAAATAGATCCAATCATTGCATTATCATTATTTTTTATTGGAATCCGAAAAGAAGTTGAAAGAGTTGCAAAAAAATCATTGAAACGTGTATTAATTAAGAAAACAAATCCATTTGGAAAAAGTGTTTTTGATGCAATAAAACAAGCAACAAAATATGCAAATCTTGAAGTTATTGGAATTGAACCTATGCAAAATATTTATGTTGAAGAAGAAGCTTAACTTTAATTTTATTTTATTTATTAAATTTTTTGTTGTTCTGTAAAATTATTTTGAAAATGTTTGTGGTTAAGAAATTTAATTTTTAGACCGTGTTTTTATGTCTTTTTTTTTTATCCTCGTCGAACAAACTTTTAATAATAATAAACAAATTTTTTTAATATTATTAGTTCAAGAGCTTTTGAGAAAAAGGAATAAATCAGTTTTTCTAAATTACAGCTATCAAGAGTAAATAAAAAGCTTCTTCTTTTTTACATTTCATCCAAGGAAAAATAATTTTCATTCTCTTTTTTGTTTTCATCTCCTTTTCAAATATCGCTAACGTAAAAATGAAGGAGCAAAATAAATAAGCAATGAAAGTAGTTCACTTTGCATAAACAAAATTAATAATTTATTCCATTTTCAAACTTTCCTATGTTTTAACTAATTTTTTAATTTTATATTTAGAAAATTCAAAGCTTTCTTTAATGATACCTATTTATTTTTTGGAAAAGCCAAGTCGCATAGGTTTGTGAAAATATGCCCCAAAACGCTTGGATACATTTTGACATTCATTCTTTTATTCTTTCTAACTTTCAAGAAACTTTTCATTTTTCTTTCATTTGCGCAAAGTTTAGTTGTTTCTAGTTTTTTTTGTTGTTGTTAATTTGCTCTTTCGTGTTTTTTTAGTTTTTGCGTTTAAGAATTTTAGTAACATGTTTTGTTTTCAGCAGCGAAAATGGCTGACAGAGTTACCTTCAATGATGAAAACATGGAACGTCAGTACTTCTATCTTCCTTATCCTGTAACTCAACATATTCTCTGGAATGCGAATGCTGAAATCTTGAACAAACTTTATAAAACTTGCAAGTATTTCTACAAGAAGCGGTCCTATTGTATCGTGGATGAAATGAAAATGAGTAATTATGCAGGACGTTCAATGAAGATTGGTGGTAACGTGTTTGGCTTCGATGGTGCAGCAGCTATGGAAATGATGGACAACTTTTGGATCACAAAGAAGTTAGAAGGTATTGATCAAAAAATGATATCAAAAATTGCTAAATGTGATGCTGAAGAAATTCGTTTCATCATTCCTTCACTTTCATTCAATGATTTTATTACTTTAACAAAATCTGGTAATGTAACATTTTGGAATTCATTTTTCACTTCTATTACTGATGGGCATGGAAATCTTTTATCTTTTGAAAAATTATTGTTTTATCTTCCAAATGCTACTGTAGTTGGGTTTGTTTAAATTTCTGTTTTATTTTTATTATCAACCAATTTTTTAATGTCAAAGTTCGAAATATCAATCTTTCAAGCTCTTTTGTTCCAAATCGATTTGAAATTCTTGGTCTTTCTTGTCCTAATCATTCATTCAATGCTGATGTATTCTTTGATTTCTTAAAAGTAAGTTCTTGTTATATTTTTTGTACATATCTCGGTCTTTCAGAAAACTCTTGCTCCTAACGCACGTGTCGCTTTACTCTTGAATGATGAAGATGCAGTAGAAAACTTCAAAACTCAAATGGATGCAAAGTTGAATTCATGGATTCCGCAAAATGAAAAACCAGATGTTTTTGTTTTATTTTATTCACATATGTAAAACTTTATTTGTTAATTTTGTTTACTTTATTCTTTCTTTTTTCTTTGTGATTTATTTATTTGTCTGTCTCTTTGTTTGTTTTTGTGTTTTTCGAAAAATAAATCTTTAAAAACCAATTCTAAATTTGGATTAATAATGTCACAATATCAAAAGAAAAAACCTTTTTTGTTTTAAACGTTAACACTTTTGATGCATTTGTTTATCTGTCTGGTGTCAATAAAAAGTTGTTAACCACCACATTGGATTTATAATTATAATTTTTAAAGTTTGACTTAATTTTTTAGTAGTTTAAAGATAGTTTTTTTGTTCATGAAACCTTTTTAGTTTTTTTGATTTAAAATATTTATAAAATTCATAGAAATAAAGGCACTTGTTATTTTGTATTAAATTTCAAAAATTGATCAAATAGAAAAAAAATTTTGTTATAAAAAATAACTTTTAACATTTCTTGATTATTATTTAATTATTATTACAATTTTGATATTTTTTAAAGTCATTAAAGCCACCAATCAATATATTTTTAATAATGGATAAAAAAAGGATTTTTGACGTTATTAAATTTATCGATGCCATAATTAAGAATAAAGATTATCATATTAACTTTTTTTTAAACTAACGGGTGTGGTTCATTCTTTCTTGCGTCTTCTTGTTTGTCGGCAAAAAAAGAAGTGAATCCAGAATTGTGGATTGATTTTGATCAATCAAAATTTTAATTCGATTAAGTTTTTTTTGTCTTTATTTTGAACAAAGACAAAGAAGACAAGGAAGGAATAAAAACAATAGTTCTTTTTTTGATGATAAAAAAAAAAGAAGCAAAGCTTCCATAATTTTAAAACCCAGAAATTGGAGCATTTTTTTCATCGTTATATCAGCTGTTACTTTTTTTTCGAACTCAGACAACACCCAAAAAACTAAAACAATTAAATATCAAACTTTATGTTTTTTTATGAAACAGTAATATTGACTTTTTTTTCGAACGAACAAACTACCATCGCCTGAAAGATCGCGAGGTTTAGTTTTATGTATTAGGTTCCACTTAAAAAGTTTTAGTTTTTAGTTGTTTCAATGGTTTAAAACTAAAAAATGTAATTAATTTTTTTGAGCCATTGTTTTTTCTTAAATGACTACCTTTTTTAGAAAAAAACACTTCCGTTTTATTTATTTGTTTGCTACCACGAAAACTAACGACGACGGCCTGGTTCAAAACATTGTTTCATGACTGAACTTTGTCTTTAATAAAACAAAATCATTTTCAAAAGGTTCCAATAAAAATTTTTATTAAAAAGTCTTTTTTTTTTGTAGTAATAAATTCAAAATTGTTTTCCATAATTCCTGGCTTCCAAAAAGCAATATGAAAATAATCAAAAACTAAAGCGCATCTAAAATAATTAAAGAAAGAAAAATCGAATTCTTTGTGTCCATCAAAAAAATCATCACTTTTTTAAAATAAAATATTTCATACTTTCACTTTCACACGAAAACATGAAGAAAAAAAAATTCCTTTGTATTTTCCTGTTTTTTTCTTCCATTTTCTGTCACCTTGGACTTTCAAATCACCTCTTTTTTCTTATATATATTTTTTTCAGTCATTCATCGACCTTTGAAACGCTTCTTTGACCATTAAACGAATAAATAACAAAACAAATAAAAAAAAGATTGAAAGAAAAAAATATCAAAACAACGCCCTGTCTTGATTTTTTGGCCCTGCAGATGGATGATGTTGTTGGATGCTCACATTTTTTTTGTTGTATTTTCCATTTTTAGACAACGACATTCTTTCTTACTTTTTTCTTTTTTTTTTGCCGCTGCCTTTTTCGTAAATAATTTTGTTGTATTTTTTTTGTGAAAAAAAGTTTGTTTCGAATATGAATGTTTTTTTTAAATTGAATGGAAAAAGCTTTTTTCAATTGGAGCTGAAGATTGCCAAAAAAAAATATCGAATGTTAGAGAAAAACTTTTGCTAATTTAGCAAACTTTTTGGTTTATCCATTTTTTGATATATTTTTTATAATCAATTTTCCTATTTTTTTTTGCGGATAGACTTTCATTAATTATTAATTAATTTTTTTGCTTTTTTGCTTTTACATTTTTTCGAAGATACATTTTCGTGTCAAAAATATCACAAAAAAAATTGAAGAAAGAAAAAAAGTTAATTATAAAAAGTGAAATCAAATACATACATACCTTGAGGCTTTCTTTTAATAAACTAAACTCGTTTTTATTAATGCTGCCGTTGACGCAGTTATCATTTTTTTGTAAAAGAATTTTTCTTCTTTTTCCTCCCTTTTTTTGTTTGTTTATTAAAAGTTTTTGGACATATTTGTTACATTTTTCCTTTTTCGTTTTTTCGAAGAAGTCATTTTGAAAGTTTTTATTAAAAAAGAAGTTAATTTTGAAAATATATTTTTATATTTACCATAGAGTAACTATTTTATTAAAATTCTTTATCTCAAAATATTTTCGTTTTTGAGACTGCTAGTAACTGACATTTTTTTTGATAGAAACTTTTACAATTTTATTCTGAAAGATTTGTTTTGAAATAAAATGTTTTTAGCTTAATTTTTTACCAATAAATTTTTATCCATGAAATTATCCATTTTTGAGTCAGCGAAAACACTACCAAAAAATTAGTAATTTCTTCTTTGGAACTTTGAAACTTCTTTGTAGCTTCTTTAGGTGTCGTGTCGATTTTCTTCTTCTCGGTTTTCCCAAAAAATCTTTAAACTTTATTATTATTTGCACAAAAACAAACACACTTTGAAAAAGAAAAAAATAGACTCATTCAAAAATCAAAACCAACGTGTGTTAAGCAAAAAAAAATAAATTGCGCATTGTCTCTCATTTATTCATTATTGTTTTTTTTCTAAGAATATCTTTTCTTTTATTTTTTTCTCAGCCAACAGCAAAAAGCAACCATTATTTGACAACGATTGTCACCGTCAGTCTATCATTTTTTCTTTTTCATTATTTGTTTTATTTTTTTGTTCAGTAATGTGTTTCAGAAATATACCTATTCTAAACCTTTGAAGCACCAAATAGCAGCAACCAGGCGACAATCACAAAAAAAAAGAATTGGGGTGCTAAAACAAAAGAGACAAAAAAAATAATAAAATAAACGAACCCATTTTTTTTTTTGTTGCGTTGTTGACGTCAAAAAAAAATACTCAACAGCGAGAAAATAAGTTGCAAACATTTTTTTAATTTCTACGTCGCTCAAAACGATTGCGCATCGGCTGCTATTTTATTTCTTCTAATCTATTATTGTCTCTGTTTCTGTTTTGTTTTTTCTTGTGTTCGTTGATAAAAAAAAAAATTTAATATTGCCAACGGCCAAATTATTTCATCGAAAGAACCGAACTGGTGAAAAAAAGGAAGAAGAAAATGATAGCTCTGCAAAAAAAACTTTTGTGGCGGCGACAACGGCTGCTGCTGAGACTTACTTCCTTGATTCATTTTATATTTTTTTAATATTTTTTTTTTATTTTGATTTGTCGTTTTTTGAACGAAAAAACGAACGCGTTTCTCTATCATCAAACAAACTTTTCGCCTGCTTACTTACCTTTTTCTTTTGATTAAACAAAACAAAACAAAATAATTATGTTCAAAGACAAAGAATGAAAAAAAAAAAAAATAAAGGAAAAGAGTCAAAACAAATAAATTAAAAATTAATTAGCGTTTCATTTTCTTTTTTTTCCGTTTCGAATTATATGTTTTTAAGTTATGTGCTGCCCCTTTATTTTTTGTGTTTTATTTTTTGAAAAGGTAGCGAAAAATATTTTGCTTCGATCACTCATTGGCATTTTGATATTGAACTGAGAATGGACTAAGCAATAAGCAGCTCGATGAAAAAAAGGAAAAAATTAATTTCAATATTTTCTTTTTCTTTCTTAGAAACAACGGATATGTTGAAAGGTGCTTTTATGATGAGTAATATCAATATTTTCGTAAATTAATTTTTTTAAAAATGGCAAAAGAAAAAAATGGTGCAACATCTTTTTTAATTAACCAAAAAACTTGCGTTTATTTGAAAATCTTAATTTTTTATTCAATTTCGACGTAACAAGATTTATTACATTTTTATTTATAAAAACTTCCATCAAAAACTAATCAAAAGCCGCCTCTAAATTCTGCTATCATTATCCGGATATATATTTTTTTCTTGTCTTTGTTGGGACGACAACCCTTTTTTTCCACCACAACTAAGAAGAAGCTGTTGATCCGCTACACCCTTGCGCCTCTTTACTTTTTTTTCATTTTATCTTTCTTTAAAAGTATTATTATATTTTAGTGGTTATTTCAGTCTATCATTCATAGTCGGTTAATGATCACCTTTTATCCATCCTTCTATCCTCTTTCATATATTTTTTTTATCATTATCAATGTCCGACGAAAAATATTTCAACTATTCCCGATCATCTTCATCCTACCTTTCTCTATTTCTTGCAAGAATCTTTTTTTTTTTTTTTTGCAAAAAACAAGAGTGTACATAAAAAAAAGAACGAAGAAGATGGAGAAGGATGGATTGAAACCGGTTCAAAAACTCTTTAACTTTTTTTTGGGTGTTGGTGGGTTTGATGGACTTCAAAAAAAGAAAGAGATGCATCTCGATCGGTAGCAGCGGCAGTTTTTTTTACGCAGTCACTTTTTTTGTTATAAAAATATTTTTTCCGCTTTCTTTTTTTTCCTTCCATTAATTTTTTTTTTGTAGAAAAAAAGGCAGGCGAAAAAAAATCAAATCATCAAACATCCATGAAAATGAAATAAAAAGTAAATATCTCTTTCTTTTCTTCTTCTTTGGAGTTTTTCGAGGACTTTAATCTTTTGGGACTTTATGTTTCGGTTTTGTGGTTTTTTTGTTGATCGAATTTGAGTTTCATTATTAAAATTTGACCAGGTGTTTATCATTTTTTTCTTTTTCCATCAATTTTCTTTGTTTATATAAAAAAAAGCGTTTCTGGTATTTATCAACATTTTCCACCAATGATGACAATCCGAATTTACTCATTTTTTTCCTTTGTTTGAAACTATGCGTTTCTGTTGTTTTAGAGTGAGTCAGCCGCTTCCACTAGCTTCCAAACCCGCCGCGTGATTTTTTTAAAAAAATATTTACAATAGAATCAAGAGAAAGGGAAGCTGTTGATTTTGACAGTTTTTTATTGTTGCAAAAAAATAAGAATAACAAAGCTGCCGAAAGAAAAAATAATGTAGAAAAAAATGCTGGAATTTTTGTTATCTTTAAAAAAAATGGGATTTGGAAAAAATAAATTTAATTTTTGTGGATTTTTTTAAAATTTTTGATGATACCTTTCAAAGTTCAATTTTTGGATGAATTTAATCCCGAGAAAAAATTTAATCATTTCAAACTCTCTTTCTACCAAATTTCTAAAATCTCTAATTTAAGAATAATGTGTTTATTTAAAAAATGCTTGGAATAGTTCATCGCAAAAATATTAAACAATGTGTTTTCAGTTAGTTATACAGCTTCTAAAATAATATTTTTTACAATCTTTCGAATTAATAAAAAAGCCACCCCCACTTTTTTTTGACATTCATCAATTTAATTGTCGTGATTCATAATTACCACAAAAATCATACAAACCATTTTTGTGTATTTTGAATTTTTCTCTCATTGGATTTTTTTTTTAAATTTTTTTAAAAAAATCTATTGTCTTTTTTAAATTTTTTTTTGTTTATCCAAATGCTTGCATTTTTATTATTATTCCAAAACTCAAAATTCAAGAATCTCAATAAATTTTTTTATCCATGATTTTTGTGTTATTTGTGTCCATGGATGGTGGACGTGATCAAGCACAGGCGTTTTTCTTCCTTCTCTTCATTTTCCTTTTCCCTTCTTTTTTTTTTGAGGGGAGTGATTGTTCAACGAGTGAGTTCAGCTGTCAACAATGAATGAAAAAATGTGTGTCGGTGGCGATTTTTTTTTCTTTGATACTAAAATTGTCTCTTTCCTTTTTTTAAATTCGTTTCTTCCTCTTTTCGCAAAAATAGATTCTTGATTGGATGATTAATTGTCGTGTTTGTGTGTTTACCTTTTTCTTTTTCAATGATTTGTCTTTTTTTCTCCTTCAAAACAAAGTTTAACAAATTAAAAAATATTTATTTTTCAAGACACATTTAATTAAGTTTTACCTTTGTTTTTCTGTTTTTTTTTTTGAGCTCGGGAAAAACAAAACAAAAAAATGAGGAAAAAACTCGGAGTATAATTTTTTATGAAGTCAAAAAATAGGAAGCATTAGTTCAACAAGAAATTTATTCTTATGTACTTTTAAAACTCAATCATTTTATTTTATTTTTAGTAAACAAAAGCTTCACAAAAAAAAAATAAATAAACAATACAAACTTTTTTTTTAATTTATTCCAATTCATTCATTGCCCACGTTTTTTACAATCACATCATTCACTATCAAAAAAAATTATGCAGAGTGTGAACTTTTTAAATACTTTCTTTAAAAAGCCTTATTTATTTAAAATTTGCGTTTAAAAAAAGATGATGTGATAGTAAATGAAAAAAAAGGTGCAAAAATATGTTTATAAAAGTTTAATAAAAAAAAATGCTGTAAATCTTTTCTAAAACGTCATATTTATATGGAAAACTAAAAAAGTATATTAAAGCAGCTTTTGGAGATTTTGTTTTTGTATTAAAAAATGGTTTAAAAATTATTAAAAAAAGAAACTTCACTTTTTTGAAAAAAAATTTTATTATCCCTAAAATAAATTTTAAATATATCCATGGAGCATATCTTTTTTTTTTGACAAGGTCGCTTGCGTTCGTTCATCATAGATTTGTGATATCCAGCCAAACAACGAAATTGCGACCAACATCAGAACAACCATATTTTTTTGACCTTGATTTATGCTTGCTTATTAGAAGAGATCATAAATAAAGGATAGCAAGCACCGATATGATATCAATGAATTGCTGCTTGGCTGCCTTTTTTATTTATTATATTTCATCCTCCATCGCTTGCTTTTATTTTTTTCTTTATCTTTTTGATCGCTATTTTAGTTGGGGCATCCGCGCAGATGGATGAAAAACAAATCTTACTTTCATTATTTATGATCTGATCAACTTTGATATTTTTGCGTGATTTTTTTTTTATTGCTTGTTTTTTTGGCCAAAAAATTATTTATGAACTTGGTTTTTATTTATTTTTTTGGAAGTCATCCAAAAAATGTTATTTGAATTCTGTCTTTGTGACGAACACATAATCAAGCTAGCTAGCGATCATCGACTCATTGCGCAGAAAAAACAAAAAACAACAAAATAATTTTTTTTTAAAATACATGTTTTTACAAGTTTTTTCGTTTCTTTCTACGTTTCGAAAACAAAACAAAAAAAGAAGCTTTGGAATGTCATATTTTTTTCTTTTCTCTGATTATTTCATCAGAAGCTTGCTTGTTCGTTTCTTCGAAAAAAAATTCATTCACGCTAATTAATAAAGAAAAAAAAATGGAAGAAAGGAAGTTATTTGACGACGTCGTCGGCGTCCTTTTTTTTAATGTTCTTCGAAAATAAAAAAAATTAGAAAAACTAAAAAACTATGCGTGTGGCAGCGGCGGCGGTGGTTTCATTATTCGTTTCATGCCTTTGTTGTTTTTTTTTGTTCTTTGTCGTCGAAGAAAGAAAGAAATAAAAAGATGGAATAAAATTGAATCCAAAAAAAAATTAAAAGTTGAACCAGTTTTAATCAACTAAACTAAACTAAACTAAAAATTTTTGGGTGGCGGCTGCGGTTCGGCTTTCTAATAAAAAAATAATTTGGAAACAAAACAAAAATTAAAGTCGCTTATTCTTCTTTCTTTCATTTTTTGATAGTAAAAAAAATTATTTTCTGAGCTTTTTTATTAGCATTTTTACTTACTTTTTTGGCTTCGAAATATTTGAATTTTTCTTTGTATTTTTATTTTTTTTTCTCTGATATTTGATGTAAGATCACTACAAACAATTAGGGTTTGCTTCTGCTGCAAAAAAATTGCAATTCTTTTAAAAAAAGCCGAACATTTTTTTTAAAGCTGGAACAACAATTTTCTGGAAATAAATATTTGTTAAATTTTAAATTAAAAAATAACTCAGCGACCTTCTTTTTTATTTTAAAAATAAATATTACAGATTTTTTCTTCCTGTTTTCTCCCAACATTTTTAAGCGTAAAAATTTTTATTTCAAAACTTTTTTTTAGAAATATAAAACTCGAGTTTAAAGTTAAAAAATTTATCGTCGCTATAAAAACAAATTTATTAGTCGACAACATGGAACGAAAAAAATAATAAATTTATGGAAATAATATCCGTTAGAAGTACGTCTCAATTTTTTTTTCTTTCACTACATTCTTCTTCCTTAATGACTCCATTTAAAAAAAATTGCTTTAAAATTAAATAACAGCTGTTTTTTTTCTTCATTAAAAGCCTGTCACCTTATTTTTTTAAAAAGCTTTTGAAAAAATAAATCGATTTCATTTAATCTCAAAAAAAAAGAATAGTGTTTTTATTTTTCCGGTTATATCAATTTCTTTCTTCTCTCCAAGTCTGTAGTCGTCGCGACGACCAAAAAAAATCCAATCCCATCTAAACTATTTTTTTTCAATAATAATCGCGACAAAAAAAATATAAACGACTTTTTTTAAACCATAGTGTTTTTTTTTCAAACATAAAAAATTTTGTATCAAAAAATCTAATTCAAACCAACGAAGTAAGCTATAGCTAGCGTTCTGCAAAATATTTTTGCAAAAGTTTTTGCAAGCAATTTTTTTAGTCAAAAATTTTTGTGGAGTTTTTTTCTTCTTACGAACGAAGAAAATAGATATTATAGAAGCAAGCGATGAAACAAACTGGCGACAGACATGCTGCGCTTGTATAAAGTCAAAAATTGATTGAAACTTTATTTTTGCAGCTTTTTTTTGTTTGATGACGACAGAAGAAAAAATTAATTTCTCTGCTTGAATTTTTTTATGAACTATTTTAGCAAAGAAAAAAAATTTGAGAGAGAGAGAGAGGAAGGTAGTCGTAAAGCTAATAACTCACTTACTTGTTTGCTTGCTACTATCCATCGCCCAGCAGCAATATCAAGATGAGTCTAGTCGAGTCGATTTGCATGAGAAACGAAAAAAAAAGCTCGCAAGCTTTAGTTTCAAAAAAAAAAGAAGAAATTTTTTTGTTTCTTGCTTTGTTTATTTAAATCATCTTTCTCCTTGCTGCTTGCTGCTTGTGGATGCACTAATGAGACGACATTGATGACAACGGAGAAGACAAAAAAAATATACGTTGATTATATTTTTTTTAGTTTTAGTAGCTGACGACATAAAACCTGCTCTTAGAGAAAGGGATAGAAAGAAATAGAGAAAGAGAGACTTTGGTGGACTTTCTTTTTTCTTGATTACTAACTAAAACTACTACAAACATACTTGTCTTCTCTTGTCATCTATCCATACACCTCGTCTGCTGCTATATTTTTCTTATCCCATTTGCTTTTTCGATTTTTCTCTCTTCTCAGACATCGCCTCTAGGAAATTAGAAAAGAAAAAAAATGTCTTCCTTGGAAATTTTTTTTATTAGATATCCAATCAATTAACATTTTTTGTTTTTTGTTTTTTCAATAGTTTATATCTTCTTCACTTCCTCCTACCCTGCTCCTACTAGACTTTAAGAAAAAAATGTAGACATTTTTATTTAGAAAAACTAAAAATTATTTTATTTTTAATTCTTTTTAATTGAAAGTTATTCTAAGATTTTTTCATTTTTTAATTTTAATCTGAAAATAAATAAAGGTGGTTTGGTGTTTCAAACGACCAAAGTTCTTTCATTGAAAAAAAAATTTTGTTCATGAAACTTGATTATTATTTTTTTTTCATTTCAAAGGGTGACTTGTTGTTGCTGGAATTTATGAATAGAAGAAAGCCATTTGGTTTGCGCGTACATGGCCATTTTATGTATGTATTACATCACCAAAAGGACCAAAAAGACCAATAATAATTTTAGCATTTATTTACTTTGGACAAATTTTTCTTTTTGGTTAGAGCAAATTTTTAAAAATCAAACTCCTCATTTTTAATTTCTCGAGCGTTTCAAAATTCCCCCAAGTCTCATCATGAAAATAATTTCAATAAGTTTGCTTTTCTGGTAATATTTATGCAACAAAAAAAATTATGGGGAAAACATGGATAAAACGTTCCATTTTTTTATAGTTTAAAAAATCATAATTTGTTATTTTGTTGTTTTTCTTAGCCATTATTAATTTTCCTTGTTATTTGGTTTTTTAAACCCTTGGTACCTTTTTACAGGTTTTTTTTAAATTTATTTTTGGTCTCAGTAATTAAAATATCTCTATTTTTGAACCGCCGAAAAAAATTCCAAATTTTTGTTGTACTTTTTTGTTTATTTTTTTCTGCCTTAATTTTATTTTTTATTGCCCATTCTTTTTTGATTTGATGACCTTTTTTGTGTTTTAAAGTTTTTTTGTTGTTCTTTTGCTATTGATAGCTACAAAAAAAATTAATTTTTTTAAACTGGCGCCAGCCAAAAAAAAAGGTTTTTTCAGATAAAAGCCCATTTCGATTGACACTTTTTCATATCACTAATATTAATATACGTTGCTGGGTTCTTGAAATGTCCATTACTGTCAAAAAAAAACTTTGATTTGCTTTTTTTTGAGTCCATATTCTTAATGTGAAAATTTATTGTTGATTTTTTTGGGATGGACATTTTGAGTTCAAATTTTTTACTTTCTTTTTAAAAAATAAATTATTCCAAAGGTCGCAGCTTTTAATTTTTTATTAAGTAATTTTTTATTAAGGTTTTAGCACCCATTTTTAAAGCGATCAAAATATAAAATTAGCCTAGAAAGTTTATATTTTTGTTTTTTTTTTAAACTTCGAATTACTTAAAAAACATTTCATCCAAGTTTTATGTTTGCATTTCACAATTTAATTTTAAACCCAAATAATCTCAGATTTTTTTTCTAAACAATTCCTTATATTTTTACTGTTAATTTTTTTCGAGCCGTGTGGGTTGTATTTTTGTTAACGGGCATTTCCATGAAACAAAAAAAACTTTATTGTAAATCTGCCTATTTTCAGCTTTCATCGACAAAGTACAACAAAAACTTTACGAAAAATTTTTTATATTCGCCAGCTTTATTTTATTTTTACTAGTTTTTCTTTCTAAAAATTATTCATTCGTGATTGATTTTTATTAATGAGCAACAATACAACAACATTTGCTTCAACTGGACCTGACGACAACAAAACTTCTGCTTCCTCTGATTTGATTATTTCCCCAGCTTCATTTAATCATGGAAAATTATTTTCAAAACAACAAACTTTTTCAAATAATAAATTTGGTTATAATAATTTTGATTTTAACTCCCATACAAACGTAAACTCTCAACAACAACAATATCGACCACGACGAAATAATAATTATAATAATGGATTACGAAATAATATGGGTACGAAGAAAAAGCAATCGTCTGCTATTATTAATAATGGACTTCCACCATCGGCTCCTTCAACTCCCTCATCTTCGCCCTCACCGACAACGACGATAATAAATTCTAAAACAACTAAAAAACCTTCGCATTCTAGACGTCGAAGAAATAATCGCTCTTCTGGTTCCATTAATACCAATAATATTTCACGGAATACTAATACTGCTTCACCAATGTCTCCATCGGCTGCTTCGATATGTTCATTAGCTTCAATTGCATCGTCTTCTTCATCATCATCGAGTGGACTTTCATCGGGTGCAAGTTCGATGAGAACCTTAAATGATCCAGATATAAGTATTATTAATAATTGCAGCAACACCAATGGTAATCATCCACTTCCCGATACTGAAATTCATTCTAATTCCGTTGTAATTAAATCTTCGTCATCATCGGCTGCTTCTTCCGCAGGATTTTGTGATATGACTTCAAATGATGATGATGTGGAGGAAGATGAAGACGAAGAAGATTTGTTGCATTTACATTTGATGCATGAACGAACAGCAAAAACAAAAACAAAAACAAAAACAACAAATTCTTCACTTTTAATTAATAATGGTGGTGGTTGCAGCAGCAATTTTTTTGATCCTATATTTTTTGATTCTTCCTCAATTGATAAAATTCAAAATAATGCTTTATTCTCACGTCAATGGTCTCTTCCAAATGGTTTCCATCACCATCATTCAGAAATGTCTAAATCCAACAACAAAAATAGCAACAACTACAATAAAAAGCATAATAATAATCATCGTCGTCAAAATCAAATTAATAGTGGTGGTTCATCAGTAACAACAACAACGAATAATAATTATCCAAATTTATCCAATCCCGCTGTCCAACAATTTTATAATGAACAAAGACAATTTTATCGAAAAATTTATGATCAACAATTTGCTGCTTTAACCGCGATTAAACTTGCATCAACGACTTCCAATGCTACTGCCAATGCCATTTCTTCATCAACTATTGATGGCACCAAAACACCTCCAATAAATAATAAACTTGAAAGACAATTAAGTGAACAACCACAACCAAAATCAACAACAACAACAAAAATAAATGGCGGCGGCGGCAACGGCGGCGGTGATGGATATATTCCTCATCAACATCTTGGCCTCCCACCATTTCCTCCACCACCAGCTTCCACAGCTACGCCATGGTTATATCAAGGTTACCCAATTCAACTTCCAGAATCTATTCCACCAAGTCCATGTGAAGAAGAATTTTTAAATATTTTAAAAGCGTATGAAATTACAAAAAATTTAAATATAAAAATTAAAAAAGCTTTAAATAATATTTCTTTAATGAATTCAACGAATAATAATAATTCTATGTCAATTATTTCACCAACGACGATTACATCTTCTTCATTAGAATTATCAAAAAATAATCCTAAAATTATTTCATCATATCAAAAATCAAAATCATCCTCCCTCCTCTTTGTTGAACCTAATTGTTTAGCAGCCAGAGAAGACTTTCATAAACAAATTCGTGATCGCCTTCTTCTTGCGGCATCCGAAAAAAGGTTAGTAGCTTTTTTAAAATAAGAATTTAGATATTTTAAAAAAGGTTTATGAAAAATATTGGAAATTGAGAAGAAGCAAAAAAATTTGTAAGAAAAATCCTAAAATTTTAAAAAAAAAAGTAGTCTCGCGAAACTTTATTGAAGCAAGAAAATGGAAGGTTGAAACCAATAAAAATAACTAAAAAGTTCTAAATTGATTTTCGGAAAAAGTGAAGCAAATATATTCTAATTCTTTAATAGAAAATATAAAGTTTTTATTTATCCAAAAATAGTCAAAAAAAATTACAGAATCTTGTTTTTTTTGAACACCATTTTCTCTTGTAACGATAACCGTAAAATTGTTCCTTTCGCGTTGATTCTTTGAAGTTTGTTTTCCACGTTTTGAAGCTTCTTTCTTCCATTTTTTTTATAAACATTCAACAACTTTTGTCGATTGACAAATTTTTAAAATTGGTTTTAACAATTTTTTTGGCATTTATCGTAGAGGGTTCAATTAGAAGGGTACTAAAGTTTAACAAGATTAGGAAATGTTATGAAGGATCCTAAAATTTTCTCAATTTCACCATTTTCAAAGTTATTCATTGAGTATGGTTCTTATTTTTTTCAACATTAACTAATCCATTATCTTTTTTTTTCAGGAGTGATTCAAGCATTTCGTCAACTCCAGTCAAGAAATTGCCTAAAGAACTTTCTTCAAACTTTACATGTTCGCTTTCAAATGCTGCTGCCATTGCTGGTGTTGCAACTCCGCCACCTCCACTTCCTCAAGGTGTTTTAAGTGAAGGTATGTTATTTTGATGATTTTGATCCATAACTTTTGGATGATATTGTGGAAATGGAAGTTGTTATGCTGCTGTTGTTAGCTTAAAAAGCTTTGGATACATTCCTGCATAAGACGATTATGAAGCTAATATCTTGTTTCACTCAAAAAATGAAAAAGCTCTTCAGATTTCATTTGCCAAATCAACTTTATCATTATCATCTACTACTTTATTAACTAATCCAAGGGGCAATGGTAAAATCAAAACTAGCTATTATAAGAACTCCTTCCATTTCCACCATTAAATCTTAACATTCATAACTCTTTCTGTAATTTTTACTCATTCTTTATTTCTTTCAGATCAAAGCATCTTTCTTCAATCTCTTCCACTTCGTCGAGCAGCTAATTCAACGTCGTCTGAACCTCCGCCAGCAACGTCATATGCATCAGCCATAATCTCATCACTTACAACAACAAAGGTTAAGGAAATGCCTGTTCCTCTCAATGCTCTTACTCTTCCACCATTAGTTCAACAATCATTGTCTTCAACAGGATGTGAAAATCGAACACCAAATTCATCTCGTCGTCATGGAAATGTTACATCAACTCCAAAATCATCGGGTAAAATGAATTTAAGAAAAGGTGGAAGAGATAATCGCTTATTGAGTTCAACATCAACATCTTCCACCAAAAGAAATAATGTTAAAGAGTTTTGCATGAAAGAAAATGATTGTAAGTTCGCTTCGCCTTTTCTCTCTTCAACTTTCCTCATTATTTTCTTTTTCAGTTCCACCAATATCAAGTTCATCAACAAGCTGCATTTCGAAGGATTTGAAAGGTCAAAGTGGATATCAAAGTGAATTCTCAACTCGATGTTCAACTGCTGATGGTGAAACTATTGGATCAACTTCGAGTGATTCTAATGGTTAGTTTTATGTTTCGTCTTTTACCTCTAACATTCTTTTTCGTTATAGGGCATCGTAATTACAGTGCTGTCGTTGCACAAGGTTCAAAATCATGTCATGCTCTGGAAGAAGCTAATAATATTTTTGTTTCAACATCCACTGAAGACGAAGCTGTACCAGTTTCTGAAAATATATCTAGCATGGATGTTTTGTCCGAACACATTTGTTCTTACTATGAAAAGGTTACTCAAACAGAGAAAACTTTGCTCAAAAAGCTTCGCCTTCGTGATATGCTGTATTATTCGCTTCAACCATATTTCCCTGTTTGTGGTCTCTATGTTGTTGGTTCATCTTTAAATGGATTTGGTAATGAAAATTCTGATATGGATTTATGCTTGGTTATAACTAATCGTGATGTAAGGTTTTGTTACTAACACTATCATGAATTTAATCTGTTACCTTTTTAGTTGGATCAACGAACTGATGCTGTTAATATTTTGAAAACCGTCGTACAAGTTCTCTCTGCATTGCCTGTCGTTCAAGAGCAAAAATTGATTGAAGCAAAAGTTCCCATTTTACGCATCAAGTTTAGTGGACCATATTCAAATATTACAGTTGATTTGAATGCTAACAATTCCGTTGCTATTAAGAATACCCATCTTTTATTTTACTATGCTTTCTGTAAGTTTACTTTTCATCTTTGTTTAGTCTCCTTCATCTTCATTGTTTTCAGTTGACTGGCGTCTTCGTCCATTAGTTGCCATCGTCAAGGAATGGGCCAAACGGTGTAACATCAATGATGCATCACGTTCTTCGTTTACATCATATTCACTTGTTCTTATGGTTATCCATTATCTTCAAGTTGGTTTCAAAGATCCTGTATTGCCTTCTTTACAGCATATCTTTCCACGACGATTCAATGCAAGAAATGATGTTCGTGTTTTGAATGTTTCTATTCCACTTGATCCAATGCCACCTTCATGCAGCTTTAAACCAAACACTTGTGTTTCTCTTGGTGAACTTCTTCTTGGATTCTTTCATTATTATGCACATGTTTACAAGTAAGCTTTGTCATCTTCTCATCTTCTTTTGATCATTGTGTAATGGATTTTGTTTTTAGTTATGAAAAGAATGCAATCAGTGTTCGCCTTGGTCGTTCAACCGAAAGACAAGAAGTAATCAAGAATAGGCTTCAATGGTCTCCAATCTGCATCGAAGAACCGTTTACTCATATGAACACTGCTCATTCAATCTACGACGAACGTGTATTTGAAGCAATCAAAGTCAAATTTCGTGAAGCTCATGATATTCTTCAAAAAACTTTTGATCTCAACAAGCTTTTGAATATTCATCCTTCAACATCAGTATTACCATCAACCATGCAATCTGAAATCATGTCAAAACTTCAACTTTCTGATGATTAATCAACTATTGGAAATCTTCTATTATCTGTTTCTCTCATCTGTTCATTTATACTGCCATAATTGTTACCGGTTTTTCATTTATGCAATTTTGTAAAAGTTAAAACTTTTTTACGTACCTATATTGTATCGTAAACTTTATAAAACGTGTATTATTGGTTTTAAATGTAAAAATAAATTAAATAACCTCCATTTTTTGTGTTTTTGTTTCTTGGGATTACAGCATTGTAACATATTTTGAATGTCATAAACTAGGAATTATTAATTTAGTCATTCTTCAATATGTTAGATGCTTGGGAGCAATCAAGCGTAGTGGAAGCAGCGAATAAGCACAACTTTCAGGTGAAATACCTTTTTCTTTTTTAATTAATGGTTCCACCGTTTTCAGGATTATCATTTAAAACTTCAGCAGCAGACAAAGTAACTTTCTTATTATTAGGATCATCATCTGTTTCACCGCTAACTTCAGAAATACCAGGTACAGATTTCCTTTGTTTTGACTTCATTTTGCAACCAACTAAAAAAAAAAAAAAAAAGTTAAAAATGTTGTTTAAAAAAGGAAGATGAAATTTACAGTTTGAGTTTCTTAAAAGTTGAATGAACGTTCAATTTCAGCAAAAATTTTCGCTACAATGAATGGTGTTGTTGATAAGCTTGTTTTTGATTTTACTCAAACCATTTTTTCAATTTTTCATTCTAAATTTAAACCATTTTTGCATAAACATTATTTTACTGATGCCGCGAAAAAGATAAAATGTTTTGTTCCATTCAAATTACGGTAATGCTTTGAGCAATGAGACACACTCGCTATTCGAATAATTCAAACAACGAGTTTTACTTGTTTTTCATTAATGTTTTTGTTTGTTTACCAACATTTTTGTATTAGAAAAAATGATACCCTCAACTTTCAATTAATTAATATTGATCAAATAATGGAATGCCATCTTGGCTGCTGTTGAATACTTTATTCACAAAGATACAAAAAAACACTAGTTTTGACAGGATTAACTCTAAATCTTTTTTAATTCGTGTAAATTCATACGTTTAGATTTGGCTAATTTTGGAAGTAACAATCAAACTTATAGAAATTTTATTTCAGTGCAACTGTTCAAGGCATTTCTCGCCAACAACAACCACAACAACATTCAACTTCAAAAGTATTGCCTCCTAGAAGAAAATTTATAATTGAAAAACTCGATCTAGAATTTTATTATGAATCCACGAATATTGATGCTCATTCATTTTGGAAATTAATCAAAGTATGGAATTTTTATTTTGTATTTTGTATTTAGAACTTCTAAAAATTTAAATTTTCAGAACACCCTTGCTCCAAAAGCTCACATAAAATTAGATTTTTGCCGATTAACCGATCACTCTTTTTTGCCTGAATTTAAAAGAGTAATGAAAGCCAAAATAGAAACTTGGAGACCTCGAAATGAAAAGCCCTCATTTACTTGCAATTAATTAAAAAAAATGTTATCCTTCTTTAATTATGTTATCCCAAGAAGCGAGCGAGCAACAAAAAATAAAATCAAACAATCCCTTTCCTTTCAAACACAAAAGACGCTTCTCTAATTCGCATTTAAATTTCTTCTTTATTTTATTCCAAATCATATTTTTTTGTATAGAAATAAATGCACTTGAAAAAAATTTATTAAACTAATATACAAACTGTTTATTTAACTGAAAACCACGTTGAATATGGTTGAGTTCACCATAATTGTTACCGGTTTTTCATTTATGCAATTTTGTAAAAGTTAAAACTTTTTTACGTCAGAAAAATTGAAAGACTTTTAGCTTTGAATTTTTAAATATGGAAACTTTCTTTCTTGAAAATGATGACGATCCAAATAATAAAAACTTTATTAAGCAAGTATGTAGTCACAAACATATGAAAGATTAAAAATATTTATTTATTTATTTATTTATTTATTTATTTATTTATTTATTTATTTATTTATTTATTTATTTATTTATTTATTTATTTATTTATTTATTTATTTATTTATTTATTTATTTATTTATTTATTTATTTATTTATTTATTTATTTATTTATTTATTTATTTATTTATTTATTTATTTATTTATTTATTTATTTATTTATTTATTTATTTATTTATTTATTTATTTATTTATTATCTTTTATCTGTCTCGAAGGACGAAAGATTCTAACAAACGACACCACGAATCAGACAAAGCAATGACATTGAGACGTTGGAAATTTTTTTCTTGAGTATGTTTCATAATGTCATCAATCCAGCGAGTTGGAGGACGTCCAAGAGGTCTCTTGCCAGCAGGTTTCCATTCAGTCAGTAAACGATTCCATCGATTGTCAGGAAGCAGCAGGAGTTTACGAAGATAATTCCATTTTCTTTTTCTTGCTTGATGAACGAAATCTTTGAGACCAGTTCTTTCACGAAGCCATTCACGAGGATGTTGATCGATTAATTTCACGTTTAGCATTCTTCTTTCCATTCTTCGTTGAGCTACAGCAAGACGATCTTCTTCAGATTTGGTCAAAGCCCAGGTTTCACATCCATACAATATGGCAGGAAGCACACATTGATGAAGATATTTTCTTTTCAAGTTCATTGGGACTCTTCTTGACATCAGCAAATTCTTCGCTTTGTAGAAAGAGCTCCATCCGGCAGATATTCTTCGAGAGATTTCTTTGTTGAATCGTTTTGGTTTTGAAGGCCAATAGATCAGTTGACCGAGATATATAAATTCATTTACCAATTCAACTTGTAGATCATCAAGAAGTAAAGTTCCATCAGGAGTATTCGCATTAGTCATCCACTTTGTTTTATCGACGTTGATTTCGAGTCCAACAGTAGCAGAAGTTCCAGCGACTTGGTTGAGCAAACATTGGAGACCTTCCAATGAATGAGAGCATAGCATGATGTCATCAGCAAAAGTGAGATATCCTAGTTATTTTTTTCGTGAAAGCTTCAAAATTAAAAAAAAGAAGAAGTAAAACAAGTAACACTTAATTTTCACAAAATGTTTGCTCCATAATTCTCTTTTTTTTTGAATATTACTAATTCAAGTCATTGAAGCAAAGCAATAAAAAGTAAAAGTCAAAATCATCATACTCTATTATTAAAATGTGACTTATTTTTTGTTTAAGGCAATCATTTTTTTAATAAACGCATCTAAGTTCAAATAATTTGTGGAGCTATTATTTTTTTAAAGAAAGGTTAGTGTCAGTCAGTTCGTCAGTCATTCTGTCACAAAAAAAAATGGAAAACTAAAAAATAAGTTTTTATGTTTAAAAAATGGGCGTTTTTTAAAAAACTCAATTAAAATAAATATTTTAAAATAAGACATTCATTTTCAAATTTTTGATATTAGTAAAGCTAGGAAAATAGTTTCGAATGCCGGTTGCGGAAATTGAAACACTGGGTGAATGGATTTTTCTTGTAATTTTTACTTTTGCTTCCATTATCGCATTTTTTTGTTACATTTATATAATTTATTATTGGACCTTGCATAAACATTTAATTGGATATAATTTTTGGTTGGTTTTTTTAATTATCTTTTTTTTCAAAAAAAAATTTTGTTCTTCAGGATAATCGTAATTTTTAATACTTTTTTAATTATATTTTTATGCATTGGTGGAATGTTTAAAGGTTTTTATATGTTATTCATCGATTTTCAAACTCCCTTATGGACCAGCTTTTTTATGACCATTGGTTCCACAGCTTATCGATTTACAGCGATTTCAATGATAATTGAAAGATTTTTTGCAACATATTTTGCAAAAACGTATGAAACACATAAAAAATTTAAATTTCTTGGAATTTTTATTAATATTTTTTCATTGTTTTGTGTTTTTGGAATTTCATATATTTTGATTTATGTTCGACTTCCACAAATTCATGTTCTTTCAATTATTTCTTCCATGTCGGTGATTGGAGTTTTGGTGAGTTTTAAAAAAGTTATTATTTCTTTACTAATTAAAAAAAGAGATTTTTTTTCAGTTTTCAATTTTTATTGTTCAAAAAAATAAATCATTGAGAAAAATTACGAGAGATAATCCAATGCTGCAACAGCGATATCAAGTAAGGTTTTTTTACAAATGAAAGATGTTACAAAAAAATATTTGATGAAACGATTTCAAATTTAAAAAAAAAATGAATCAGTTTTCTAAGTCTTCATTTTTTACGATCAAATAAAGTACTCCAAAAAAATCAATTCGAAACACATTTTTTTGCGCATAAATTAAAAGTAAAAATAAATCGAATTCCTTTTAAATTTTTTGGTTTTATTCTTGGAGAATACAAAGACAGACAATTCGAAGAATATTTACTGCTTTTTTTCTTCTTCTTAAAATTAGTATCATTGCACAACAAAATTAATACTTCCTTCTTCAATATCTGGAACTTTAATTTTTGGTTAAAAAATATCTTTAAAAAAAGGTTATAAAGTTTACGGTAAAAGTAATATTTTTTTAAAACTTTTTTTCATTGAATGATTCATAATGGCTATAAAGATATTAATTTTATGGAAAAAAGTGCATTCAAACTCTTCAGAAAAAATCTGAGCTTCAAAAACAAAAAAAGAAAATTATATATAATTATTTTAGTTAGCTAAAAATATTCGACTTATGAAACTCATCCAACCATATGTAATTCTTAAAGCTATAATAAGCATAGCGGGAGTTATAGTTTTAATCGTTTATAGTCTAACAACTAATAATCAAACATACGCATATTTATTTCTTAATTCTGTAAGTTTATCTTTTTCATAGTTTTTTTTTGCTTTCTTACATAAATCAAATATTTTAATCGAAACAAATATTCTGAAAAAAAAAATTTTTTAGACATATTATATTGGAACATTTATTAAAACCATTGTACTTATTTACATTCAACAAAAACATGCAAAACAACATCGACAAGAAATTTCAACAATTTCACAACAACAAAATTCAACAACAACGGCGGCGACGACGAAAATCACGACGACGGCCTCTCAAAAAATTACAACAGCTTTGGGAGAAAAACTTCCAACTCGTTTAACAATGGATAATTATTTTAATGGTTTAAAAAAAACTTGGAATTGATGATTTTCTTTTTTTTAAATAATAAAACTGTTTTGTAAAATAAAAAAATTTTTTTTAAATATAAATTTATGAATAAAATAATGTTTTGAAGTAAAACGTTTGGTTCCCCCTGTAAAATAAGGGAAAAATGAAAAAAAGTGAAAAAGTAGGGTGGAGAAACTGAAGAAGTGCCTTTTTTTGTATTAAAAAAATTCATCCAAATGGCAAAAACATAGTCTTTCAAAATCTTTGTGGGTCTTAAAATGAAAATATCCTTGAATAAAAAAATGCTTCGTGATTTTTTCTTTTCTTTGAATTGTTTTGAAACAGAAAAACGTTCATTTCATTTTTTTGCATTTGTTGTAATAATCAAATATTTTCTCGCGCTTTTTGTTTTTCATTCAAATTAACTTCATATACGTGATGGTGTGCGATAATTAATATCGGCTCAATCGTAAAATAGGCGTCCGAATTAATATAGGCGTCCGAGATTTTGAGAACAGATAAAAATGGCAAAAAATCAGCCTGAGACTAAGTCTTAGCCTTAGCCTTAGCCTTAGCCTTAGCCTTAGCCTTAGCCTTAGCCTTAGCCTTAGCCTTAGCCTTAGCCTTAGCCTTAGCCTTAGCCTTAGCCTTAGCCTTAGCCTTAGCCTTAGCCTTAGCCTTAGCCTTAGCCTTAGCCTTAGCCTTAGCCTTAGCCTTAGCCTAAGATACTGAGCCTAACATACTTCCGCCCTTCGGGCGGAAGTATGGAAACCCAAGCCTAAGCTTAAAGCTACATCAAAATAGAGTTAAAAAATCTCGGACGTCTATATTAATTCGGACGCCTAAATTACCCCTTCGGACGCCTATATTACGATAGAGCCTTAATATCTTTTGTATTTTTAGCGAACATGGCAGAACTTGATCGTCAACGTCTTCCAAATCATGGAATGATTACATTCAACGAAGACAACATCCAACGTCAATACTTCGCCTTTCCATATCCGAACATGTGCTATATTCGGGAGAACGCTGATGCTGAAACTCAACTCAAGCTCCGTCAAACGTGCAAGTTCTTTCACAAATGGAATCCATTGGTTATTGTTAAAAATTTGTTCTTTGGACGTGAACCTTCACCATATGCAGGAGAATATGATCTTTATGTTCGTAACTTTGAAGAAATGCCAATGGTTGATATTGTTACAAATGGAATTCATTGTGAAATTTATGATAAAAGAATCATATCGAAGATTCGTCGTTGCGAAGCTAAGTTTATTTGGTTGCGTGAATGTGAACTCTCAAAGGAAGAATTTCTATTTTTTACTCAATCTGGTATGGTTATAAAATGTTTTGCACGTCGCGCTACTATTCGTGATGAAAATGGTAAAATTATTTCCCTGGAAGATCTATTGCTTCATTTACCAAATGCTGAACGTGTTATGTATGTTTCATTTTATAATTTTGGATATCAAAAGTTTGTTTTAGTGCCCAAATTCAAGGTATTTCTCATCAAAATTCACGTAAAATCGCTTCATGGGATAACAAAATCAAATATCTTGCTCTTTGTTTTCACGGATCAATCAACGTTGATCATTTTTATGAACTTCTTCAAGTTTGTTTTTTAGTTTTTATGGTTTACATTATTAACCAAATTTTTAGAAAGTTCTTGCTCCTAAAGCTCTTGTTTATGTTTACTTTGATGATTTAGCAAATGAAACTTTCTTGGCAACTTTCGAAGCTGAAATGAAGGCTAAAATGAAAACATGGATGCCTCAAATTGAAATCCCATATCTTGTAATTTATTAACTTAAATATTATTTTTCTCATGTTGTTTTTTTAAGCTTTCATTTTATTGTTCTTCATAATTTCTTGTCATTGTTTTGTTTGTTCTTGTGTTTCCCAATGTTTTAAATAAATTTTGTTTAGGTTCATATAGTTTTATTGTTTACAATGTTTGAAAATTTAAAAGCTATTCAGCACAAACGTTTTCATTAATTTCTCTCACAAAGAGTATACATTCCTTGTTTCTTTTCATTTTCGAATTTACCTGTGGCATTATCATGGCTATGTTTGGTTGTATTTCACATCGAGCTTCTGATAATTTAGTTATTGAGAGAATTTAACTGATGAATATTCACACCGCTTGTCAGTTGATGACTCATTTGATATGAGCGTTGTTTTTTCTGATGGCTTTTGAGTTGCTGGCTCTTCCGTTTTGGTTGTTGATGTCGGGCTTGTTGCTGAAGTTGTAGTAGGTTCGAGTTGTTTTGTAAAATGTTCGATTGGAATTTCATTGGATGTTTCAACCATTGAATCTTTAGAGGCCCATCATTTATTTTTTTTAAAAGTAATTGACATATTAGTTTGAGAAATTTATGGTTGTTCTTTTTGGTAAAACGATTGTTTTTAGGTTTCAGTAAAATAGATAAGTTACAAAAAAAGCTTTCAACGGACTTAGAAAATTTGCCTAAAAAAATTAAGTTTGTATCTATATTTAAAATTTTTAATCGTAGAAATATTAAACAAATTTTTTTAATAGGCTAAGAGTTTTGCTTATTTACTCACCTTTTTTCTTTGAGACATTAGACACTCATGAATTTTACTTTACCTTGACCAAGTTTAATAACCTTCCACACAAAAAATACAAAATGGGTGGATTTGATTGGATTGGATGAGTACCGAAAAACTTAAGTGTTTTTCATTGCATTTTCTGTGAGTAACAAAAAAATACATATGAGAAGTTCAATGACGACTGAAAAAAATAATAAAGTTTATTTTATTCTTTTAGAAAAAGAAGAGATCAAAGAAAGATGAAATTTGTCGCCATTAGAAGAAAGAAGAACTTTTTTTTATTATTTAAATCTGTTTTGGATTTGAAGAAAAAAAAGATGGTTGAAATAATAAATTTTTTTTGAAAGTGGCAGATCTTCTAAAAAATAAAAATAAAAATAAAATTAGTGGTGAGGAAAATTTTCTATGTATGATACTTAATAATTTGTGGAAATAAAAATTACGGTATTTTTTATATTTATTTCTAATTTCCATTCAAATTTTTTTTATGCATTTTTTTGCGGCTTTTATTTCAAAAAATATATATAAAAAATGACTTATTTCCTGTTTTATTTATTTTTTGTTTTAACCACAACAAAGAAAATTTTGCCCATTAAAAAGACAGAAGACTACTTACTTGGCCATAAAGGAGCTCATCTTCTTCATCTTCATTTTTTCGTTTTTCTAGACATCTCAGAAGCGAAAGAAAAAAACCTATGTGAAACCTTTTCATTTTGTCAGCCTTTTTGAAGAAGAAAAAAATGGAATGAATGGAAAAAACATTTTCTTGGTTTCCCAAAAAAAAGTCTTAATTTCAATGCGGTTTCATTTCATTTTCTTCCTCTTTTTTTCTTTCCGTTGAAGTTCTTTATAAAAAAAAGAATATGGGAGAAAGGAAGAATAATTCAAGTGAGACTTTTTCTTTTTCTTCGAAAGAACAAACGAACGTTAGCTACATTAGGCTTTTTTTTTTGTTTTAGTTTTTTAGCTCAAGGGATTCAAAAAAAATTTGAGAAAAGACAGAAAGAAAAAAGTATGTAACGATGATCCAAAGAAGAAGCTATAATGTAATAATGAAGAAAAAAAATAAATATTCTACCATTGGAGTCTGGGTTTTTTTTTTAATTTTAGTTTATTGTCAAATTTTTTTTTGAGAAACTTACTTTCTTTCTTTTTTCCAGGACGTGTTTTACAATTTTTTGGTGTCAAGAAAGTTCGAAGATGCTTGTATGAATTTAAGATTTTTTTGTGTTAGTTTTAAAGGAATTTTTTAGCTCGGAAAACACTGATCTTGTCTTGCTTGCCATGTATGCTCCTCTTTTTTTTGTTATTTGTTAAATCCATGACGAAGTTGAATTCGTTTATTATCTTTATTAAATCTATCAAAAAAAATATGTAATTTTTTTCTCTGTGATTTTATTAAATATTAAATTTCTAGCATATAGCACTTTCCAAACAAACAAATATTCTTCATTCGGTTTAAAGAGAACGCACTTTTAAAACCATTTTAGTACTCCTCGGTTTTTTTTTTTATTCCCATATTTGTTTTGATGGAAACCCAACAAGATGAGATGAGGGTAAATACCTTTTTTTATTTATTTTCCGACTTCAAAAGAAAAATTGCCGAATTAAAATATGAAAATGGAGAAGAAAAACTTATGCAACAAAAAAATACAATGTCGGTGAATGAACTGGAGTCATTTTTTCCAGTTTCGTTCAGGATTGTTCAGGATCGCTCCGGACGGGGCATATAGCTATTTTTTAAAGGGCTATAGAAGGAAAATTTTGTACAGTTCGATTCGATATTTTTTCCTCTACAAATTATACTCAAACTTTCTTTTATAAAAAAAAGAAAAATAGCTGAAGTTAATAAAAAATAAATTAAAAAATTGTTGTTTTTATCTTGCAACATGCGAAGGCTCCTTTGTTAAAAAAAAGAAATTTTTCATTTTTTAAATTAATTAATTAATTCAATTATTTTTCTTTTTTGTATAAAAGAAAGTTTGAGTATAATTTGTAGAGGAAAAAATATCGAATCGAACTGTACAAAATTTTCCTTCTATAGCCCTTTAAAAAATAGCTATATGCCCCGTCCGGAGCGATCCTGAACAATCCTGAACGAAACTGGAAAAAATGACTCCAGTTCATTCACCGACATTGTACATAAAAAGGCAACAAAAAAAAAATGCGAATTTGATCCATCATAAATTTTACCCTCTAAAAAAATTAGTCTCATAAAAAAGTTAAAATAAAACTTATTTATTTATGTAAATTATTTTTACATTTTTAAAGATTCAATATTTTTCAATTTAATTTTTTTCTCAAAAGAAAGGAATGAGAAATGAAAACTTAAAAATGCCTTATTTTAGTTTAGTTTTGCTTTATTTTTTTGTTTTGTTTTATATTGTGTGTAAACAGGATAATTTACCAACAAAAAAAAAGCTATTTCCTTCTCCATTATTTCTCTTCTCCTTTATTTTTCTACTCCTTCAATAATGTTGTCCACTGCTGCATTTTTACGTCCTCATCATCGTTGCATTATATGTATAAAAAAACTTCAAGTGTCCCACATTCGCCTCATCGTTTTTTTTATTTTACTTTTTGGCTTCTTTCTTCTATTTTCTTATTTTGGTTTTTGTCTTTTTTTACAACAAGAAGACATCCTCATCTTTTTTTTAGCTTGGGCTTCTTCTTCTCCTTTTTTTTTGGAAAATATAAATCTTAAACAGCTAATTTCAAAATGAACTGCACTTTGGTTGCTCGAAACCTATTTTTGATAAACATTTTTGTTTCTTTGTCAAATCTCTCATCGGTTCTGATGCCATAGACATTGGTGCCGTCTTTTTTTTATTTGGACGACAAGAAGCATGCCGGTGTTGTTTTACCTGTCTTTTTTTTTATGGCCTCGAAAAAAAATTCTTTGTGGTCAAAAATTGAAACACTTCTGCCATCAGCAAGAAGCAAGCATGTAGAGCCAAAAAAATGGGAGTTATTGGATTACATCCTTTCCTCCTCCTTGTTGTTCTCTCTCTTTTTTTTTGATAGGAAGACTTTTTTTTTAATATTATTAAATTGAATTTTTATTTTTTGTTTAATTTCTCTCCCCAAAAATGTTTTTCTCTCACTTTTTGTTTTAAGTAAGAAAATTATTATTGCCACACAAAAAAGGTAGCTTGTTGGAAGTCAATTTTGAAAGTCATATAACGCATATGAGTTTTTATTTATTGCCTTTTTACTTATCTGTTTACTTCTTTCTTGAGGTATAAAATTTTTTTATTGCCATCGAAATGAGTTCCTTAATAGAAGCGAAGCTTGTATAAATTATAGTTGCGTGTTACTCTACCAAAAATAAAAAACCTGAAGAAATAAATAATAAACTGTCACTTTTTCTATTTATTTCTTTCTTTATTTTCCTAAAAAAGTTAAATTGTAAAATCCATTGTATAAAATTTTTAACTATATTTTTTTAATAACCTTTTTTGTCACTTTCCTAATTTTTCTGAAAAACCATTGTTGTTGTGTTTTATATTTTAGAAATTTTTGTTCTTCAAGCATTCCTTTTTCACTTTTTTATTATTATTTTATACCCTTTTTTGATTTATTATTCAAAAACCTTCCTTCAAGACATCCATCTCGAGCTTTATTAATTAGTCAGTCAGTCCCCACCATTTTTCGATGCGCAAAAATATAAAAAGCTAAAAAGCTTTCTCATTTCCTATTTTTCTTTAAATTTTCAAACCAGCCTGAAAAGAGGCAAGAGAGAGACTTACTTTCATCTTCAGCATTGTTTGGGCCAGTCTCATTTTTAGATAAAGCATTCTTGAACCTTAAGAAATAGAAAAATTGGTATTTTTTTCTTACCAAAGAAAAAAAAATGGCTGCGCAAAAACACTCTTTGGGTTTCATTTTTTTAGAAGAAGCTTTTGTTGGTTGAATAATTTTTCAAAGGAATACGTGTCTTCAACAAAGGGGTAATTATTTTCCCTAGAACATTGTTAGTATAAGAACGTATGTACCTAGAAGTCTAACCTTTTATACATTTTTATACATTTTTATACATTTTTATACATTTTTATACATTTTTATACATTTTTATACATTTTTATACATTTTTCTATATTTTTCAACATTTTCTACACTTTTATACATTTTTCTACATTTTTCTACATTTTTCTACATTTTTCTATATTTTTCTATATTTTTCTACATTTTCTACACTTTTCTACATTTTTATACATTTTTATACATTTTTATACATTTTTATACATTTTATACACTTTATACATTTTCTCTCTCGCGGTTCTTGATATCCAAAAATTACGTATATTTTTTTGTTTCATTATTTCATTTTGGTTTAATTCAATCGAGCCAAAGTTTTTATATAATTTTTTTCTGGTTTTTAGAGATTTCCGTTGTACTGTATTCACTTTTGTTAATTAAGCTTTTTAGTAAATATTATTTTAACGTTTTTATGGGTATATTTTTTTACAACTCAATTCTTACCTTTCCTAATATTCTTTTTTGCCCTCTATGCCATGGTTTTTTATTTTGCGATTTAAGTTAATTATTTTTGCTGCTTTCGAAGCCTTTCAAAATCTCTCCAACCTCTCAGTTTCACCCATAAACGCTAAAATGCTTTAAAGGTTTTTAAACTAACTGAGTCTGCGCAAAAAATAAAAATAAAAAATAAGTGAAAAATGGAAAGGCGGCAAATACACCAAAAAGCTATTATCCATTTCATTTCTCAAAAATTTAAAGAAGGCAAATATGGAAATCCAAAAAGTAGAGAGTCGTTTACTTTTACAGTGAAGGGTGTGTGTGACAAAGTAAAAAATAGAATAAAAATGACATGAAAAACGTTTAGTTTTGGCTGGTTTTAGTCGTCGTTGTTTAAAGGAAGAAGGAAAAGGTAATTATAGGATTGAAAAAAAAAAAGAAAAAAAAATAGAGAGGGCATGAAGGAGAAGGATGAAAGAGATGGGTGGAAATGCGTGTGTATTATTTATAATATATTTATTTGTGTTTGCGTTTGTTGTTTAAATGCAACCTTTTAAAGCCAAAAATAAAAACACATACATAAATGTCTGAAAATCTGTACTTTATTTTAAAATAAGTTAGAAAATCAATATTTTTTAGTTAAACTTTTTTTTGACAGCCGCAAATTATTATTTTTTAGAAGAGTTATTTTTAAAGCGAAAATAGTATTGAATTGTTTCAGCTTTTTTTAAATTTGTTATTTGCTTCAAAAAAAGGTAAAATTTACATAAATAATTAGAAGTATTTTTTGGTAACATTTTTTAACCAAAAATCATTTTTTCTTTTTTTCAATGTTTTCCTAAATTTTATTGTTTGTCCTTTGATTACTTTGATTTTACTGATAATGAAACGCCTTTTACACACTTTTTTGTTTTGTAATAACGTCAACTTTTTTTTTTGCTAGCCTCAAATCTGATGTATTTTTTTAAAAGTGCAAGTGCTTTTTTAATAATAAAAATTTTGTTTTATTCTTAGAAATCTCACTGGGAAATTTTAAATATTTATTATTTATTTATATTTTTGCTTTGTTTAGCTAATTTAATTTTCGGCAAAAGAAAATGATTATTTTATAAAAGTTCAAACGATCAATTTTTTGTGATAGAGAGACCTCAAAAAAAATTTTTGATTACTTCGATTCTTAAATAATATTTTTTTTATTGATTTCAATGAATTAAAGATTAAAGCTTTAAGTTAAGAGAAATAAAGATAGAGGAGTGGAAAGAAGAAAATAAAAATATAAGCAAGCGCAAGATAGAGACACTAAAAATGGATAGCCTATTTTTTGAGGAGAACGCTTTCGCTCTTTTTTGTTGTTATCATTTTTTCCCTTCATATTTTTTTATAACGTCAATGAGGGAATTTTTTTTATTTTATTTTATTTTTATAGTCTTTTAAATATCACACCCTTCTTTCTTTCCATCAAAAAAGAGAAAAAAAAATGTGAGAAAGGTGAAATAAAAAAATAAAATACAAAGTTTGTTTTAAAGTTTTTTTTTCTTTCTTTTTGAAGTGTTAGTTTTTTTTTTGTCGCGATAAATTAAGCTTTGAATATTAAAATTAATATACTTTTATTGAGTTTTTTTAAAAATACTTTCATTTTCTTAAAAGTTTACTTTTTGTGTTTTTATTTTATTTATTTATCATGGGAATTTCATGAATCATATGTATTTATTTTTTTATTAAACAAAGTTTTTTCGTAGAATCTTAATTATTTTTTTTGGCAACCTTTAACATTTATTATTTATAAATAGAGATCGTTTTCTACAAAAATAACATAACTTAGGGACTTCTAGCTAAAAATTGTGAGGATGTCTTTGTGAAAAAAATTTTCCATATTTTAACTCAAAACTTTCTATTGGGTATCCTGAAAAAAATCTCAAGCCTTTACATTTTTTTCCAGTTTATTTATAGTCATCCACAAAATCTTTTTTATTTTATTTTTTTTGCAAAAGAAAAATCTTTAATTGAACTCTTCTCTTTTCTTTTTTTTCTCGCGATCAAAAAAAATAATTTAATTATCATTTTTTCTTTCTGGATGCCCGCCAAAAACGAACCATAAAAAAACGCAAACCCATAAAAGCAAAAAAGCGTGAGATGCTTTGCAACTCCATATTTCAGGATTTAACAACAACAAAAAAAGTGTATGCAAAAAAAAAAAATAAAGTAAGTGAACCGGTTCAATCGTTTACTTATGTACATCCAAAAATACATACATCCGACGACATAAATTAGGACTCTCCCTCTATTTCTCTGTGTCTTCTGATCACATGTTTTATGCACTTTTCTTCTCTATACTTTTTTAAAAGATAGTTTATTTAATCTCATCTTTTTTTTTCTTGATTATAATTTATAAAAACTTTTCTTTTCTGCAACTTTTTTTTTTGGAATTTATTTGCAAAAAAATTCTCTTTTTTTTATCTAAGATTTATTTTAAAAATACTGTAGCAGCCTTTTTTCGATAGCCAAAAGCAGCTTTTTATGTATTTTAATTTCAAATTGTCATTTTTTTATGTATGAAATATACCCGCAATATTTTTACAGGTGTTAAATTAAAAAAAAGAATTTGTTTTAAGTTTTTAATAAAGCTTGAAAGTTAATTAAATTTTCCAATTCGCCTGTATATTCGTTCGTTTCTTTGCAAAACAAAACATACTTCAAGCTTGGTTTATTATTTTATTATTTTACCTTTGCATTTTTAATAATATTTTTTCCATGTTCACTTTTTTTATATGGTATTTTTCAAATACTTTATTATTGAGCTTTTTGACAGCAAAATTTGAATATTTATTTTCAAAGATATTTTCTTTAAGTTTCTTTTGGGTTTAAATTTTGTTTTTTAAACAAAAAAAATAAATAAATTACGCCTTTTTAGTTATCCCGAAAACCATATTCTCTGATTATAGCTGTTTTTCTTTTTCTCTTTACTTTTTCAAAACCAAAGAAAAAAACGTTTATGTATACAATTTTTTTTTTCGATCAGTTTGCTCAATAAAAAGTTTTTTTAGTGTTCATAAAAAAATTCAAGGAGGTCCCATTCATTTCATTTCATTTTTTTTCTCGATTCCGTGATTTGAACGTACAAAAAAAGGCCTCCTTTATTTACGAATCATCAACGTTATTTATTTTTTTCCCTCTCATTTTTTATCGTTCTCTATTGCGCATTCTTTATTTTTTTTTTGATTTTGATTCAATTGCAAAAAATCTTTTTTTGGTGCTTTGAGAACTTTTTTTTCTTTTTTCTTGTGGTTGTCGCCGCGTTAACAATTGTCTTGCTCGTTGTCGTTGTTGTCTAGGACCCATTTTGGCGTGACTCAATTCTTCTATCATCAAAAATAAAAATCGAAAAAACAATTTATTTTTTTTCCATTCTAAATTACAAATTTGTTTTCAGAAATTTTTTTTAACTGTATACTTTTTTTGTTGATATTTTTTAATTTTGAAATTTTTATATGGAAATTGAAATGCTGGAAATTAGTAATTTTTTAAATAATTAATAAATTGCTTCAAGTCTTTTTTTTAAATGCAAGTGATGAGAGAGTAATTAAATTTTAACAATTTTTTGCTCAAATAGATTACTTCCGATCTTGATCGAGAGATAGTTTTATGTTTTATAACGAAGAATTTTTTTGATTTGTTTCAACACCAAAATTTCTTATTCCTATGTTATTAAATTTTTTTAAAGATATGAATTTTAAATTTTTGTCGCGAGATACTTTTTTCTTTCTCGCGTCAAAATCTATTTTATTATTATTTATGTTATCCTTCATTTACCATTGAACTTGAACATTTTCATAATCGATTCAAAAAACTTGCAATTTTATTTTTTATTTGACCACAATTTTCATTTCTTCTTCCATCACTTTCTTTCTTTGATTTTTTCTTTCAACCTCTAAAATAAAAACGTGTCCCAGCCAACCAACCACTTGTCCTCAATTTTTTTCCAGCTGTGATTACAAATTCCTTTATTTTGTTGTTGTTGTAAGTAATTGCTTCAAATTTCAATTCGTCTTCTTCCTTTCCCTCCTATTTTTTTCTGAGAGAAAAAAGTACACTCCTAAAATGAAAACAGGTTGTTTTTTTCTTTCTCTATTGCCTTTTATGGGAAAAAGAAAATAAGAAGTAAGAAAGTGACTCTTTTTTTTCGATTCGGGCTGGCAACCAAATTTATTTAATTTTTGTTTGAGGTTTAAATGTCATAAGTTTTTCTTTTTGTTGCGGAAGAAAAGAAAAATGGAAGAAAAATGAAAAAGTTAACACAAAAAAAATTTTTTGCAACAAAATAGCGGAGCGAAAAGTTTGGGTTATTTATTTACATGTTTGTCTTAGAGCTGGTTTCATAACTTTTTGTTTTGCTGTTTTATAACATCCGTTTTTTAAAAGGTTATGTGACCGGGTAAAAAAGAAGCACTAAAAAATAATACTTTTATGAAAAAATCAATGTTTTTCTATAGAAAAAGAAGCCAACAAAAAATAGAAGTGAAAGAAATTCAAGCAAGATTTAATTTTAAATAATAATAAGCGGCAGTTTATCGATTTGAAAAGAAACATAAAAGATTAGTAATTCGAAATTTCCGTTCTGCTACAAAATGCAACAAGAATTATGTTTTTGAAATTCCTAAGAATGCTTTTTTCGATTTTCAAATATTTAATTAATAATATGTTCTGGGATTAATTTTGTTGATTTTTTCCCAGAAATTTGAATTTCTAGGAAATTTACTGTTTGGATAATTTGTTAATCAATTTCAAAGGTTCCATAATTTTCCTGTAAATTTTATTCATGCAATTATTTGTTTAAAAATTGATAGGTATATTTTTTGTTCTCCAGAAAAACTTGCTAAAACACATCTCTTTCATTTTCTGTTTCCTGCAACTCCACCTCCTCATATATTTTTTTTCAAGTATCTCTCTATTATATACTAACTTTGAAGTACCTACTTCTTGCAAGCAATACATATTATTGTTACTTACATACTTTTGTAACAAATATACCACTCAACTTTGAGAAAAAAACTTATCCTCTATTTTGTTTCAACAACAATTTTGTTGTTTATGCATTTCCGTGCGTGAAAATTCATAACTCGCTTTTTTTCAAACTTATTTACCACGAAAAAATTTTCTTCGTGTTCTTTCGAAAAAAAACTTTTTGAGAAAGAATTAATTTATTTTTCAGAAAAAATTAATTTTAAATGTGTTAAAACTAACTCTGCAGCATTGGCAGCCGTTTTAAAATTCATTACTTACTTATTACCGATTTTCTCATACTTGGAAAGAAATAAAGAAATTTATTAATATTTTTTTGGGGTAAACAACTTTACTTTTTACAAACAAAAAACTTTTAAAGAAAAAAGTAAAAAAGCGATGACAGCCATTTTGGGCGCTTCACAAACTGGTGCAGCTGAAATTTATGATGCTATTCGAAGATTTGGTATCAAAGTGAGTTTTTCTTTTTTGTTATTTTAAAAAATGATAGAAATAAATAATCAAAGGCAAAGAAATAAGTATTAAATTTTTTTTATTAACAAAATTATGTTAATTTCGCTTCAAGGTCCTTTTAAATCAAATTTCTGTTTTTTGTGTTAAAACTAGTAATACAGAAATAAGAAAATATTGTAAATGGAAAAAACTGTTTATCACTTTTTTTGTTTGATACTATTACTTCACAAATTTGAAGGAAAAATAAATATAAACTTTTATATTTTCTTTTTGAACTACGTTTTTCGTTTATTTACTCAATTTTTTTTACATACTTCTAAACCCTCACCTTGAATTTTTAACAACAAAAAAAAAGCTTACATTCATTCGTTTTAAAAATGAACAACAAATAATAAAAAAATAAAATTAAATGAAATGAAAAAAGGTTAAAATGCGCAGCAGCAAAAAGTAATGGTAGTTAGTAACTGACTGCTTGCTTACTGACTGACAAAAACTAGATAAACTTTTTCTTTGTTAAAAAAAATAAAAAAAAAGTAGGTAAGTAAAAAGTAAGAAAGGTGTAAGCCTCAACGGAGGTGAAGCAAAGTAAGTAAGTAAGTTAGTTAGTAAGTCCATTGGCTGCTGCGCAAGTGAGAAGAAAAAAAAAATAGGCTGTAAAAGAATGGAAGAAAGAAAAACCTAAGCTGACACGGACTTACAAAATAATATTATTTTCGTATTTTTGTCATCGCCTGCTTTTTTTTAATATATATTTGGTTGGTGAAAGGTAGTTAGTTTCTTGTTGCTCGTTGTCGGAGTCGTTGATGAAAATAAAGGAAAAAAATGAAGTTGTTATTGTCATTGCTGTTCTGTTCCATTTTTTTTTTCTTTGGGTTTCAAGAGTTAAAAAAACATAAATTTTTTTTCTTCAAAGAAGCTTTGAAGGTTTTTTATTTAATGGTGTTGAAAAAAAGGTTGTTGAACAAGTTGTTGGCGGTGAATAACACCTGGTGAAAGTGTGGAACAGTTAAAAGCTTCGTTTTTTGTTTGTTTGTGAGAAACCACAACAAAATTTTTACTTTTATTTTAAAATAAATTTAAAATTATGGAACGTTAAAAAAAGTTTTTTCTTTCCTTTTCGTTAGCTTGAAATTTCTACTGTATTTTTTATTTATTTATTCCAATTTCTTTAGGCTCATAATTTTCTGCAATATTGTTTTTTTCTTGCTTCACTTTTTAAATGTACTCTTATTTTTTTTTATGGATATTTTTTTCGCTTATTTTGAACTTTTATGAATGCAAATGACAGTTAAAAATAGTCTTTGAAAAAGAGTTTATTGTAATGACAGATTTCTAAATTTAGGCATTAAATTTGTCATACATATTTATTTCACCTGCCTTTTAAAAAAAATTATTAATTACCTTATTTAAAGATATTTTGAAAACAAACAATAAATTGTTGAGAGTTTCTGATTTGAAAAATAAATAAAAAAATGTCATAAACGAAGCTTGTTGACAAATTTTATTTATTAGTTTTTCTAATAATAAATAAAAAAGTAACAGTAATCAATTATTTTGGATTGCTTTTTTTATTAATGTCGCCGCTTTCTTAGCAGGTGATTTTTATCCTCATAAAAAAAATTTAGTTATTTCAAACTTTCTCGAATTTTATATTACTGAATTTTTTATTTAGTTTTTTCCGTAAATTTTATTAAAAAATAATAATAAAAAATTAAATAAAATTTTTGTTTTTTGGTAAATAAAATTTTTTTCGTTGTTAATAATTTTTTGCCTTTTTTCGGAGAGAATTTTTTCCATTAAAAAAACTAAAAACAAAGAATACTGTTGTTTAATTTTATTTTTTTCGAGGAAAAAATGCTGTAATTCTCTGAGTAATATTTTTTATTATTTATTTGAAAAGTTTTTGATGGAAAAAAAATAATGATTGCTCATTTTTTTTTCTTGAAATTTTTTTGCCTCCCCGCATTTTTTTTACATTTTGTTGTTGAATCATTCACAAAATTGTTTGGTCTTTGCCATCGGCGGTTTTTTTCTAACAAAATTTCTTTTAAAATTACAAAAAAAACTTTATAAATTTTTTGGTTGTTTTAGTTTCCAATTTTTTAAGAAAGTTTGTAAAATTAATTTCTCAATTTTTCTATTTTCTCTTTTTTTTTGTTTTCAAAAAATTAACTTTTGCGTTTTACCTTATTTTTAGCCACAAAAGCTTTATTATTTGCTCGCCATACATAAAGCAAAAATAAAAATTCCAAAAGCAAAGGTAGCAGCTTCCGCAAAAATGCAAAAACCAATTCAAACAAAGAAAAATTTTATTTTATATTCGATTTTTTTTCTTTACCGACGACACACGCAAGCCAAAAATCAACAACCTAGCGGCGGCGGCGGCGGATCATCATCGTCGCCCATCGATGGATGATGGGTTATTGGTCGTCGTCGTTGTCGTTATTGTCGTCGTCGATGAGAAAAATGTAAAAAACCGCGCAACGCAACGTAAAGGGTTTATAAAAAAAATTTTTAAGGGCGATTGAAACGACTTGAGTGAATAAAACTGAATAAAAAAAAATGGGAGGAGGAAAGAAAGTCAAAGTAAAAATATATATGTTATAACGAAAAGGATTTTTGTTGTACTTCTTTTTTTATTATTGCGTTGAACAACTAACTACATAAAGTCGGTAAAGAAAAAAGTATAAAAAAAAGTGTTTTAAAGAGTAAAATATTTTTTGATTGGTTTTAGCTTTTTTTAAACTTCTTTTTTTGTATTTGTAGCCAAAATTTTAATTTATGTATTTCATTAAAAAAAATAGGTATTTTACGCATTACAAATATTATTAACTGGATTGCTGCAACTAAGGTTCTTTATTTTTAAAGTTTTTTAAATGACCAAAAAAATTTACTTGAAAAGTTAGTTCCATCTCCAAAAAGTTTTCGTTCTCCGAAAATTAGAATATCTAAATTTCTTTTATTAATTCTACTAACTCCCGCAAAAAATTTTTTTTACTTAATTCCGTAACTATTCCAAAATTATTGAAATTAGAAAATATAAAGCGTGATAAATTTTTGCTATTCCTTATTTTTTTCTTCAACCTTTTTTCTTGAAAAAAAGCTTTCGTGTTTTTTGTTCTTTGCAAAAATAAAGATTAAAAAATTCCACCTTTTTTTTCTTTTCAATATTTTTTTATTTTTTTATGAATCTCTTTCCTTCAAAGAATTTATTTTCATCCACTTGAAGCCTTTCAATTTCAACTTTTTTTTTGCAAAAAATAGAAAATAGCAAAGCTAGCACCTTTCTCATTTTTCTTTTACTCCCTTTTTTAGTCCAAAATTTTTTTTTTTGACTTTCAATGGTCACTTTTTTTTTTTACTTTTTCTCGCGAACCTATTTTTTTTCTTTCTTTTTTTGATCGGTTTTCTTTTGTATTTATTTTACCGAACAAAAAAAAACATGCGTTTATTGTATTTTACAGATATGTATTTTTAAAAGATTAACTAAAAACCAAACAAAAAAATCTTTATTCATCCAATCTTTTTTAGTCCCAAAAAAAGAATAAAACGAAAGATTCGCTTTTTTTCATACAATTTTCAATTCAAATGTTGCAGTGAATTCTAAATCTTATATATTTTTTTATTATTGTAAAAGGTGGTGGAATTATTTAAAAGAGCCTTGAAGTGAAACAATAAGTCGAGAAAAAAAGCTTTAATTAATTATTATAGTTATTAATTTTGGAATTTAAGCTTCCATATGCCAAAGGTAATTAAATCTATCAGTGAACCGAAAAAATAGAATTTCTAAAACGTTATAATTTTTTTTATTATGAAATCCTAGAGAAAAAAATAAATAAACGACCATTATTTTTACTTTTTTTATTCTAAAAAGTCAAAGATTAATTAAAATATTATTTTGAATCTGTTTTTATTTTTATTTTTTCTTCAGAGAAGTGCTGGTGGCCCTATTGCTTCGGCTCATCCAAATGGTGGCACCAATACATTATTAGTAGCTTCCGCATTTAATGCTCGACCCGATTTAACTTCGTCGATGGGAGCAGATTCTGAACCGAAAAAGGTTAGTTTTTTTTAGTTTTAAAAATTTTCTGCATTTGAAAATTTGCATATTTTTCATTTTGGGTTTAATTGTGCCCCGAAAAACTTTAAAAACTTTTTTATAGGCTAAACTTGATACCTCATTAATTTCATCATGTTATCCACAAACTACTGCCACGGCTGCCGCAGTGGTCGCTGCCCAGCAAGCTACAGCCGCGGGTTTACGAGCTGCTGCAGCAGCCGCTGTAGCTGCAAGTAATTTTTCTATGGGTTCTTTAACCACCACAATTCCATCCACTTCCACATCAGATTTTCTTCATTTCGGATTAGCAACAACCAATGGAAATCTTGGTAATAATTGTTTAAACGGCGGCGTCAATGGAAATATTGGAATTCCAACAACAACCAATGAAAATTTTTTATCCGCTTCAAATCCGCCTCATTCCAGAGTCGTTCATTTAAGAAATATTCCATCTGATATGACTGAATTGGAATTGGTGCATTTTTGTATGCCATTTGGAAAATTAGTTAATTATTTAATGTTAAAAGGCAAAAATCAAGTAAGTTGTTGTTGTTTCAAGCCAAAATTTATATTCCTCAGAAAAAAATTTGGCTCTAAAATTCTTTTGATTCTCGAGCAGGCCTCTTCCACGGGCCGGGTTTTGCCGGCCCGGCCCGGCCTCGGCCCGTCCATGTCAGGCCCGGCTAGGCCTCGGCCCGTCCAAAATGGGCCCGGCCCGGCCCTGGGCCGGCCCGCGGGCCCTATTTTTTTTGCCTTGGTATCCCCTTTGGTTTTTTTTTATTATGCTGAAAATGTTCGGGCCGGGCTGGACGGGCCGAAGGAAGAGGCCTGTTCTCGAGCAAATTTTTTTTATCTTAACTTTTTCCTGAAAATTGTAAAACTATAAAATTAGGTAATAGTATTTTTGTTATGTTTTTTTCTTCAGGCCTTTGTTGAATATGAAGACGATGCTGGAGCTCAAACGATAGTAAATGTAGCCCAAGCATGTCCCATGGCAATTCGAGGTAGAACTATATTTTGTCAATATAGCACACATCAAGAATTAAAAACTGAACGAAAAAGTGCAACTAAAAATGGTTCAATTTTTGGTGATACTATGCTTTCTGTAAGTTTAATCCTTCAATTTTTAAATAAATAAATTTTATTTGTGGGACAAATCCAAAATTTTTTTCTTTTTTCTTCGAGATCAAAGTTTACTGAATGGTAATTTTTTTCTAATATTTTTATGAAAACGAAAAAATTATTAAACAGAAAATCCATTTTTAATTGTATCGCTTTTTACGTATTTTTAGTTTTGGCGGCACGAATATCCATTTTTCATCCAACACTTTTTTTCTTTATTTTTCATTATTAAAAAAAATAAATAACGAAAAAATTTGTTCTTTAGTTTTCTTAATTTTTTATTTTTGTGAAGATACTCTACTCTTCTAAGCTTAAAGTAACCAGGGCAACCATGGAAAAATTTTCATTTTTTTCATTTTTCATTTTGGACTTTAGTTAATGAAAACGAAAAAAAAATTTTATTTTCATGGAATAAGATATGGATGGATACGTTGTTTATATCCTTTTTTAAAAATAAGAAAAAGAAAAAATATAAAAATATTTATAAAAAATAGTAATTTTTGTTTTCGTTGTTCGTTTTAGAAAAATCAGAACTTATTTCTGTAAAAATAAAAAATAAAAAAAACAGATCATTTTAATTAAGGGTTTTCGAACAGGTGTTTTTGTTGTCCTTTTTTTTATTTTGGAAAAGAAATTTTTAAAAAATTAGCGTGTTTTATCGGTTCAATTTCTTAATAATATCTTTTATTCTTTTATTTACAGTTTTCTGGAATAATAAATTCCATAATTTTAAAGAGTTAAAAAAGGTGGTTTTGCCACGGAAAAATTGAATATTATCTTAATTTTTCTGAAAAAATCATTCATGACACAAATATTTTATCTTTAAAATATGTAAACCTATAGGAATCAAGGATATTTTCTAAAATTTAATTTTTTATAAAATTCGAATATTTTTTTAGTTTAGTTTTTGTAATTCTGAACTGTTTCATTTTTCTTCTTCAGTTTATAAAAAATACTAAACACAGTCATTCAATAAAAATGATTTCCTGTTTATGCTTTTCCTCCATACTTCCTTTTATTTTTTTCTTAATTAATTATCGAATATACAATAATAATTTCTTCTTCAAACCTAGCAGCCATCATTCGTAATTTTTTTCCATTTTTCATTAGCCTTAATGAACTCCGTTCGTTCTCGAATTAAACCGGAAAAAACTTATTACTCTTTCTTGCTTGCTTGCATTTTTCTTTAAATTTTTCTTGTAACCATTAATTTCTTTGACCAACAATAATGAATGAAACCATTTCGAGAAATTGAGAAACGAATGAACGGAAGGAATGTGAAACCTTTTTTTATTTTATGTTTTCCCTGTCTTTTTTTTTGTTTTGTTTTAGCTTCTTCGTCGTGCCTGTCTTCGTTCAAATTTTTTACACTTATATTCCATTCGCATTTTCTCGAATTCGAATTCATTAGTTTTCATTTCAAACAAAAAAAATATTTTTATACTACTCTCCTTTTTTTGCCACTTTTTTCTTTTATTTTTGTTGCATTAAAAAAGCTGCGACAAGATTAATTAAAAATGATGTGGTGGAAGGCTAGCTCGCTTGCTTGGCTTGCATTTTGAGAAGACTCAAAATGAGAATGCAAAGAAGCAAGCGCAGAAGAAACAAGCCGAAGGAAAAAAAAATGCAAAAAACTATAGCGAGAAGGTTAAAATGGCACACGATCTTTTGCTTTTCTTACTTTCCTCATTTTCAATGTTTTTTCTTTTTGTTGTTGCCCTTTAATAAAATCATTATAAAAATATGAAATAAATGCCGTTATATATATAGAGTTATTAAATATTAAACTATGAAATTTGTGTAATATCAAAGTCTGAAACCCTGAAATTCGGCATAGAATTATGCAATTTTTTTGACATTTTGTTCCATTCTCTTTTTTATTTTTTTAGATCAAAATTTCATATCTTTTTTTTCTTCTTCATTTATTTAAATCTTTGTTGAGTAATTAAATATTTAAAACAAAAATAGAAAAGAAAGTGTCATTGTCATTTTTACTTACTTACTTCCACACCCTCCCTTCACAGAAAAAAAATCTTCATATAAAACTAAAATATTTTAAGGGACATCTGAGCTTTTCTTCTAAATGAAAAAGCCAAGACCGAGAAAATAAAATCTCCATGCGCGTGCTTGTTTGCCTTATATTCTTCATTTTCACTAACCCTCACTTCTTCTTCTTTAAGTCTCACTTTCTTTATTTATGAAAATAAATATATCATGTTTTTTTTTATAAAAAGCATAAAAATAAAGCAAAATGAAATAAATATAAATATATTTATATTTATTTGCTTCAAGGCATTCAAGAAAAACGTTACTCCCTTTTCTTGGTTTTTTTTGTTTTTCTTTTTTGAAGCCAAAAAGAAAATGAAAGAAAATAAAGAAGAAGATTTCTTGAAAAAAAATATTTGTTTCATCAGCAGCTCTCTTTTCACTTATTTTCTTTTTCACGCGCACCCATTTTCCTCCATCCTCCAACCTTCTCTTCTTATCTGTGGCAAAAAAAAAAATATTTTTTTGTTTTGTTTGGATCAAAAAATAAATGCAGCAACCCAAATGAAGAAACGATAGATAAAAAGCTTTGAAACAAAAAAAAGTCTTTTTTAGTTTCTTTTATTTTTTGTAATTTTATGCATTTTTTTATTTTTTTAAAAATGAAAAAAAGATATATTAGCTTTTTTTTAAAGGTTTAAGTAAAGAGTAAAAAAAAAGAAAATAAAGAATTAAATGTTGCTCTTTCTCTTTCGTGTGCTTCCGTTCGCTTAAATTTTTTTTCTTCTCTTTATGGACAAAGAAGAAGACTTGATTATTTAATTTTAGTTAGTTTCTTTATTTTTTACTTTATTTTGTTAAAACAAAGAAAAAAATAAAGAAACTAAAATTAAGCTACTTTAGGAATAAAAAAAAAATAAATGTCATGAAAAATGTCTCAAGAGACAGACATTTGACTGACTTTGTGCAAAGTTAACATTTTTATACTACTGTAGAGCCATTTTTTATGTATGCATTTGCCATTGTATTTTTTAATAACAAAAATTCTTTAAATAGATAGCTTCAGCTTTTGTTTTAAATATTATATACAAAGGTTTTTTATAAAAACCTTTTCTTTTCTCTTTTTTTTATGTAATTAAAAAAAACACCTATTATTTTATATAAACTTTTAAATTCCAAAAAAAAAGATTTTGACCGTTGGACTTACTTCTGAATGTCAGAGAGAGAAAGGAAAAAAAGAAGGCGGTTTTTTTTGTAGATTTAAAAAGAATTATTTAAGATGAAAATTTTTTTATTAATCGTCGGCGGGCATATTTTTATATAATTTTAACGGTTTTTAATTATTTGATAATTTCCTGATTTTTAATAATTTATTAAAGGTGCTTTTTGTCACGCTGCGAAATCAAAAATATGTGAAATTTTTTAAGTTTAAAATACCTTTTTTAAGAATGCTTCTTTAAAGAGATAAAACGAATTAAGTAATCCAAAACACATATCTTTATGAGCATCAAAAAACAAAATGCAAAATTCACAACAAAAAAGAGAAGTGAACTGGAAGAAGCTTCAAAAGCTCCTTCAAGCGCTTCATTTTTCTTCTTCTCATTTATTTTGCGCATGTGAAGACGACGACGACAAACACCATTCAACCAAAAATATTTTGTTGTCACCAATTTTTTTTGTTGCTTGTTATTTTTTTAATTTACTATGTGTAACCGCTGGCTGCTCTTCTGGTAAAGCGTAAAAAATTATATAAATAAAAAAAGAGGCGAGAGAGAGAATTGAAACCGCCAACAACGACCAAACAACGTCGAGGATTTCTTCGATGGCGCGCGCAAGCCAAAAAAAAAAGAAACAAAAAATATTTTTACACGGTCGTCGTTGTCGTCGATGTTTTTAGCCTGCTTTTCATCCTTCTCTTTTTCGTTTCTTTTTTTTATTCTGGCATTCAGGAGGACGACACTTCTTTTTTTTTTCTGCTTCTGCGCCTTCACCGCTTTTTTTTTCTTTCTCGTTTACATGTTTTGTTGCATTTATCCGTGAAAGCTGCAACTCTGTGTTGTTTGGCTGCTGCTGCTTCAACGACGACGACGACGTCGAAGGCCACTAGCGAGCTAGCTTCATTTTGTGAAATTTATATTATTGCTTTTTAATGGTATTATAAAAAAAATTTCTTTCTTTTATTTTTTTCGTAGAATAATAAGAAACAGTAATAATAAAAGTTGTTGTTTTTGTTGTTACTAAAAAAATTTATTTATTGAAGTGTCTAAAAATTTTTTTTATTACTGTTGCTGAAATTTAAATTTATTGCTACTTCCGACTTTGATATAAAAAAATTATGATTGTGGCTGCTGCTGTTACTACTACGATAGAAGCACCACAACCAGATAGTAGTAGGCGACAAATGAAAGTCGCTAGTGGCGGATCTTCTTCTTCTAATAAGGCAAGTTTAATAAATAAACAACAAACAATATAAAATTTTATATGTTTAAAGTGGGGACAATGGAATTTTGAAAAAAATTTTCACAATGAAAAGGGTTTTAAAAACAATAAAAAAAATTTCTTTCGATACTCAAGCTTTTTTTTATAAATAAAGTTTTGTTGAGATAAAACAATCCCATTCCTATCTATGTTGGTTACGGTAATGAAAATGACAATGACATTAAATACTTTTTTTTATCATATCTGAAATTTATATAATTCATAGATATTAAATTCTCAACAAAAATTAATTCAATAATTTTTTGTCTGTAAGCTTGAATTTTATTTTTTTTTTGCTTTCTTTTATGTAAAAAAGCTAGCCTCTCTTTCTCTGTCTTTTTATTGTGTCCATATAAAAAAAGCATTGCATATATATATATATATCAAATCATGCGTCACTTCACTCGATTGACCTGTGTTGTTCGTTCGTTTATTTCATATATATATTTTTATTTTATAATACTAACAACAAAATATGGGCACAGCAGCTTCCACAACAATGGCATTATTTTTCCTTCTTTTTTTTTAACTCTCTGTCTCCATTTTTTTATATTGTTAAAGGGTTTTTTAATGTTTCACTTTCAAACATATTTTTATGCAAAAATCTTTAACCTTTTTTTATTTTTCAATTTGTATAATCGAGACCTTTCCAACAAAAAAAAAATCAATTCGATATCTAAAATAAACTTCTTTAATCTACATAGAAATCAATCTTTCGAACTTTGACTTTTTATTTCTTACAAAAATAATTTTTGTATTTGCATATTTTTTTAATATCTCAATAATCGGATATTTAATACATAAAAAAGCATTTAAAGTTTAAATTCTTAAGGACATTCTTATCTACTTTTTTTTGTACGGCTTTCTGTCTAGTCTAATCTTTGACATAAAAATTTTTTGCTGCTTGCTGGAAGTTGATTTAAGGGCACATTCTAAAAGGTTAATAACTATATAAAAAAATGTAATCCTTGCACCAAAAAAAAATTAAGAATTATAAAGCTTTTCATAGACGTCAAAACTCTCATTAACGAAAAATTTATTTTGGGATTTTTGGTATAAAATTAAAATATTTTTTATTTTTTGTCCAAAAATTTATTACTTAAAATTTTTAATATGAAAAATAAAAAGGTAAGTAAGGTTTTTTTATTCCAAGTTTGTGGCTAAAAAAATTGAGATTCATTAACTTTCGTGAGTAAAATCAAAAAGTTTTGTTTTAAAAATCCATGAAAAAATAATACAAACATTTTTTAATTTAAAATTTTTTAATCAACAAATTACAAAACTGTCAAATAATATATTTTCTTTCAATTTATCATTTGACTTTTTTTTTTGCCAATAATATTTAAATGTGACATTTATCTTTTTTATTTATTTTTTCTTCTTATTATTCTCGCAAGTTGTTAGTTAGTTAGTTTTATCATTTCTTTACGGCAAAAAAGCGACTAGCATTAAAGCAGCCAATGCAAGTCTCGAGGAGTCATCAGGCATGAGACTTTTTTCTCTATTTTTACTTACTTACTTTTTTTTTACGGTGCGGTGTCATCTTTTTTTTACTTTCTTTCTCTCGACTGAATGAAAAATAAAAATTCCTTCAATAAATTAGTTTCATTTCTATATTTTTTTTTCTGAAACAAAAAGTTAAGTAAGATTCTTCGCGCAAAAATAAAATGGAAAATACATATGTAGCTTTTTTGCGAGATTTCAAGCAATTTGTTAAAATAAAAATATAAAATTTTGCTTTGAAAGCAGCCAATTTTAATTTCCTTCATGTCAAAAACTCATTAATAATTTTTCTTGAAAAAAAAATATTTATTTTGTAATGTAATTTTGAGGGAACAAACAAAGGTTGTTTGGAATTTAAAGCATTTTTTCTGAAAGATAGTAATTAAGTTTCTACATAATTTTGCTCGATTATCTTACTCTCATTCCATTACATTCAAGACCCCACGTCATTTTTTTTGTTTTTGTTTATTCCTCCATTATTATTATTATTTGCAGAAAATTATGGGAGAATTTTTTTGCTCCAAAAATTGCAAAAGTTATTAAAAAAAATATCATCATTATCGTGATAGCTTTTTTATTATTATTTTTCTGTTGCATCAAAAGCTAAATTTAGAATAAAAAGGAATTTTACGTTTTTTTATAATAATTTCTTTGACCTTTTTTCGTTCATCATTACTTTTGTTTAAAATTAAGCGGTTTTTGGTATTTAAATTAAAAAAATGGTTTCATGGTTATTATTAACCTTAATTTTTTCGATCGTGGAATAATAAACTAAACAAAAAATTAATTTTAATTTCACTAAATTTCATTTTTTATTCATTAAAAAATTATCATAAAATTTTACAAAACACCAAAATCTTTCTTTGTTTTCTCTTCTGAGGTGTCTCTCCTCCCCCGTTTTTTTTATTTCGCTCATTTCATTCTTTAATTATTTTTAATTAAATTTAAATTTAATTTTTATGACTCAGCCATAAAAATGCCAAAAAATAATTTATTTATCCTCCATTTTTTGTTGATACAAAAGACAAACGAAACGGATTCAGCTTGCTTTTTTTTTGATTTAACGAAAGAGCAAACAAATCTATTTATTTACAAAAGTGTGCTTGCGCCGGTTTGCGCCTGTCAGAAAGAAGCAAGCCACTGTAATTTATTTTTTCGCTACGAAAAAAACATAAAAATTTGGTTTTTTTAATTAAAATTTTAAGAATCCATTCCTTTGTGGAATTCTAGAGTCACATCGGTGGTCGCTTGCTTACTTTTTTATTTTAGTAATCGTGTATGCTTGGTTGTGGTTTTTTAATAGCACACGACGATGATGATGAGAATGATGGCTTTAGTTCCATCTGGAATTGAGAACTTTTAATTTCCAAACGAAAAAAACTTTTACAACCATTGTTTTTGGCAAATGTAAAAAAAGTGATGCCATAAAAAAAAGTTTTTTTGAGTAAAAACAAAAAAATGTGGAAAGTTAACCACTTTTTTCTCTCTCTCATTAATTTGACAAAATGTAATACTCATTGCATTAGTCTTTGAAATGATAGTTGTTGAGCTACGGCTGCAGAAATGTAAAGCTTTAGTTTTAATGTTTTTTTTGTGAGAGATAAATAAATTTTAAGTTGCTGCTGCTTATAACCATCTGGAATGGAAGTGTTGTGAAGGACTGAACTTTTTTATTTTTATTTTTAGCAACAAAAAAAATAGTTTGTCACCTTTAAAAATCACTGATTTTTTTGTTGATTAAAATAGCTTCTTACTGAAATCACCATTCACCAAACAATTTTGCGTTGAGATTTCCAGTAATTACAATCAAAATTATTTTGCTCACTATTTTCTTAATTTATTCGAATTTTTTAATGACTTTAAACTATAAATAACCACTTCCAAAAAAAATATGTTTGTCTATTCACCTTTCAAGTTTCCATTTAGTTTTAGTTTGGCTGCCGACAATAACCATCTGCGATTAAAAAATCCAAAAAATCAATCCGATGTTTAAAAAACAACTTTTTTTATATATATATTTTTTAAACTTTTTAAAGTTTAATGTCTTCTTTAAAAAAGATCATTGAGCGCTAAGAAGAAGAAAAAGAAAAAAAGGAAGCGAAAGTGAAAGCAAAAAAAAAAATCAACAGTGAGAGAGAAAAAAAAATAAATAAAAAACATATGTGATTCTCAACATTGTATTTTTCCCATCGTCGTCCATAGCTTTTTTTTGTTGCTGAACTTTTTCTTTTTTTTCTTCATAGTTTTTTATTTTTCTTTGCCGAAGCTTTTTCTGCTGCAATAGAAAAGTTTTTTTCTTGCTCAATGCCATCTTTATTTTTTTTATGGACCGAATATTTTTTCGTCTTCTCTGTTTTCTTTGCCTATTTTCTTTTATTGTGTACAACAAAAAAACATACAATAAAAATACAAGAAAAAAGAAAGAAGAATGAATTCAAAAAAAAAATCGATTTTGCCGACTATCATTTTATTTTCTCGTCTGCGTTTTTGCTCTAAATTTCTTTTTTTCAACATCAAATGGATGGAAGAAGAAGCACACGACCACCATTAGCTATTGGGCATCAGCGAGATGTGATGATGATTATTCATCAGCATCAACAACAATATTCGGCTTCCTTTTTATTTCTATATATATTTTTTCCAGCATATTTTTCTTCTTCTGTTCTTTGCTTCTGCTGCTTTTTTTATGTTTCATCAGTTGCTATTGTATTTAGTTAGTCAATAATTTAAAACCAATCATAAAACGCCGGTTGAATAAATTTTTTTTAAATCTTTTGTTAGCCCTTTTTTTATGAACATCGTTTTAATTTTACATGAAAGCGAACTGTTCATTTTTTTTATTTGACAAATGTAAATATTTGTTATAATCAAAAGCAAGGCTTTTAAATAATTTTCTTTATGTTTTTAAAAAAAAGTAAAATTATTCATACCTTTTTGATTTTTTTGGTGAAAAACTGAGTAATAATTATCAAACATCAAATTCGCCTGCTACTTTTACAGACGACGTTTATTCTCTTATTAACCATTTAGCGTCTTTTTTTAAAGTCATCCACGTAAAAATATATAAAATAAAAAACGATTATATAATTTATTTTTCTCTATAATAATTAATTCATTTTTCCCTCCTTTCTTTTTTTAAAATTTTTCTTCTCCTTTGAAGTCCTTTTTTCTCCCAGCAAAAAAAAAGAAGATCGTTGTCATCTCGTCGGTCGGCTGCTTCTTTTCTTTTTCCTCGCTCGTTTTTCTTAAAACGGACATCAAAAAATTAAATTTTCTATTTAAAAAACGTAATTTTTTTTTCATTCTCAAAAATATTAAAATTAAAAAACCGATCAATGTCATAAAAAAAATTTTCGTAAAAAAGCATTCATAATCGATTTTGGTTTAATTTTTTAAATAATATTGAATTTTTTTCGATTTGCATTTTTGTTTGTGTTGTTTCTAAACGTTCTCCTCACTTCCATTCACTTCGATCTCTTCTCATTTTCTTTCTTTTTCACGGGGTTAATCGGATTATGAAAAGCATAAAAATATTTTTGTGTCCATTTTTTTCTTTCAAATTTTTTCAATTGATAGAGTTTAAATAATGTGGCCGAACTGAATTCTTTATTTTTGATGGAAGCTTTTTGGTTCCTCAAATAGAATGATAGTAATCTAATAGTTTAGAAATTTGTTTAACTTTGATTACTATCAATCCAAAAATTCATGCTTGCTGGAATCAAACAACTTTTTTTTACTATCAAAAATGCTAATTTTTTCTTTTAAAATTTCACCGAAAAAAGTGGTGTGTTTCAAAATCTAATTTTTGATTTTTCATTTGCTTACAAATTTGAGCTAGCTTTTTCCATTTTATTTTTTTCTCTTGATCAACCAACCATCATCGCTAGCATTAAACCATCTGGACACACATATTCCTTTATTCATTATTATTATTATTTGTTGACATTTTGTTTTTCTCATTTCTCTTTTTTTGATACATATTTTTTTGTTAGTTGATAGACAACGACAAATTAGCCACAATTTATTTTTATTTTATTTTTTTGATGCAATGCTATCTCTTTTATTTTTCCTTTTTCAAAAACACACAAAAAAAGGCATTCGATACTAATCTATTTTTCAAATGATTTTGGTTTAGCGCATAAAAAAAATAAACCGTCTATTTTTTTTTGCGTTTGTTTTTCTCAAAGAAAAAGTAGTGATCGCAATTTTAATATTTTTTCTTTTCTTTCTCTGTAATAAGTAATTTTGCTGCTTTAAGTTCCTTCTTTTTCACAGTTCCTGGTTGCGCTAATTTTTAGCATTAGATCATCGGCGGTCAAAGACCGCTGCTGCTTCAATAGTTCCGTACCAAAAGAAAAAAACGATCTTTTAAAAGTTTTAATTTATTTTGTGAGAAGAAGAAAATACACATTGCTCGTGCCACTTTTGCTTAGTGTTTAACACTTTTTTGTTGGTTGAAAATTTCAATAATCTATTACGAGGCTTCTTTGCGCGAGACTAAAAAAATGCATACTTTTTAACTACAGAATTTTTTTATTTGGCTATTAATAAAAAAATTTGATGTTTTTCATTCATTTTTTTTCGTAAATCCAAAATCTAAATTGTAAAATTTAGAGGTTCTTAAAATTCCGTTGCAAGATTCGCAATTTTTCTATATTTATTCCACATCAAAAAAAAATTTTCCTCTTTACTATTTATTGTTACAAATTAGCTGTCAATTAACTAAATCTCAAGTAAACAAAAACTTTTCATTTACTCTTTTTCTTTTTTTCTCAGAAATATCTCATTTCGCGTTTGTGCGTGCGCAGCAAAAGCAAAAAAAGAAGAAAAATAATAATATAAAGAAGTTTTGAATTATATTTTGATTGGTGCTAATGTCAAAAAAAAGAAAATGATACACAAATATATAAAAATAAATAAATAAGCTTTTTTCTGTTGATGATGATGCTTCTCGCTCGCGTAGGAAAGAAAGAAAAAAAACCCTAAATTGACAGGCAGGCATCATCATCACCGAAAGAAAAATTGTTGTGAGAAAATGAGAGAGAGAAAAACCAAAAATATTTTTGTATCAAAAAAATAAATACGAAAGCATTTTTTCTATTTTCTTCTTCCTTGACATTAATAGTTTTAAAGAAAGAAAAAAAAGTGAAGAAAAAGCTTATTGACACTTTTTCATATAAGCAAAAAGCGCAACAAATGAGCGAAGTGAGAGATATGGCTAAAAAGACATTGAGCGAAAGTGAGAATATGTCATCCATCTGGTTGGTGGATGTGGATGGATGGATTTAAAAATTTGTAAGTGAAAGAAAGTGTGTGTGGAGGAATGAATGAATTAAGAGCTCTATATATCTCTATTTTATTATTAACACACTCTTGGATTTATGATGGCGGCTTTCATCTTCTTATTTATTACTTATATAAAAACAACTTTTTAAAATGGCAAAAAAAGTGAAGAAGAAAAAATTAAATTTTTGGCATTCAAAAAGTCTTTTAAATAAAAATTTTTTTACATATGTTCCAAAAATATCTCTCACATTTCCTTCTTTGAAGAGTAAATAGTACTAAGATCGATATAATATTTAAAAAAACACTAATCTGGTCATTTCCTTTTTCTCTCTCTCTATTTCACAACTATCAAAACACTTTTATTTTATTTTCAACCAGCCAAAACTGGAACCATTTTGAATCTTTTTTCTTTTTTTCTTATATAAGCGGATTATCACCTCTTCTTTTATTTTGACATTTTTATTTATACCTCTCTCTCTTTTGCTTTTAAAATTAAATAATCCATATATTTTAACATTCTAAATATTTTACACTCGGACTTTGGTCGTTTCCATGTTTATGGCTTTTCCTCCTATAAAAAAAATAGTTAAATAACTAAAGCGAGTAAATTTCTTTTTTTCGAGACAAATTTTTTTTTATTATTTATTTATTTATGCTGGTAGCTAATTTTGAGTTTTCTATAGATCTCATCATTCGTTTCCATTTCATTTCATTCACTTATTATTTTTTTCCATCGCTGTGTAGAAAAATAGAGAACGCAGAAGAATATTTGGATATGATATAATCCGGTCAGACGACGACGACAACAACCAGCGTTATCCATATTAATTTTACACAAGGTTTACACTCTCTCTCCAAAGTACCTTGTTTCAAAACAAAACAAAAAATTGCTAAGCCGCCGCATTTTTTTTACTTACACTTTTTTGAAACTTGTCTCTGAATACATAAAACAATAGCACCAGCAGCAATCATAACGACCATCATCAAAACGACGATTTTACCTAATTCAACTACAACAACAATAGGGACTAAACGAGCCGCCGCCACCGCTACAGCGGTTGTTGCTGGAGCATCGTCAATGTCCCCACAAGATATTATTGTAAATGGTGGTACTCCAACAATAAATAATAATTCTGCAATAACTTCATCGACGTCGACGGCGGCGACGAATACCCATACAGGATTATTAATTCCATCATCATCCCTTCAATTATCAGGAACAACACCATCGTCTGCTACTTCTTCTTCCGTGGTTTCTGGAGTTTCTGGAGCTTCATTATTTCCGGGTTTAATAGATCCTACAATTGCTAAAAGACAACGATTGGCTGTAAGCGCCTTTGCAGCCACTCAAGCTCAAGCCCAAGCTCAAGCTCAAGCCCAAGCTCAAGCTCACGCGGTTGCCGCTCAAGTTGCAGCATTTCAACAGCAAGCAGCCGTTTTCGCCCAACATCAACAGCAACAGCAGCAACAACAAGTGAATTATTTAAATTCTGTAAATTCAGCGGCTGCTGGAATGCTTGGTGGTGTACCCGTGACAAACACAAACGCATTACAACAAGCATTTTGGGCTGGAAAAGTTGCACAAATGTCAAATAATAATAATAATTCATCATCTAAATATGATTCATCTAAAATATCCACAGATTCAACAACACCTCACAATATGGTTAGCAAAATAAAACAATTAAATATGGGTTACATTAATAAATGGGAGTTAGGTCTTAAAGGAAAAATTAAAAATTTGAATAATATTTATTAAAAAAAGTTAATAAAAAACAATTGTAAAATCTTTATTATTTTATTTAACTATCAAAGTTAGGGGAAAATTTAAAAATATAAAATCTCTAAATTGGTTTCTCGACGCTGAAAACTTTTTAATTATTTTTTGCTATTTTTTTAGTCAAATCTTTTAATTCTTGGTCAAAATGCATCCTCAACTAACACCAACAACAATCCTGCTTCAGCAACATCACAAAGTTCAACTCCCGGTCAACAATCATCCGTTGCGGTTGTTCGAGAACGAGATACTTCATCCACAGCGAGTCAATTAGATATTTCCACTCAACAACAACCTAATGCGGTATTACGGGTAATCATTGATAGCATGATTTATCCAGTTACTTTGGATGTATTACATTCAATTTTTTCACGTTATGGAAAAGTTTTACGAATTATTACTTTTAATAAAAATAGTAAGTTTTAAGTTTTTAGCAATTTTAGTGAATAGGTTTTTGCCACAAAATATGAGATTTCGTTGAAAGAGTTTCAAAAATTTTGAACATAAAATTGTTTTTAATTTTACTAATTATTTTTAAATATTTTTTAGACACTTTCCAAGCTTTGGTCCAATTATCTGAAGCAAACGCCGCACAAACAGCCCGACAAGCTTTGGATGGCCAAAATGTTTATAATAATTGTTGTACATTACGAATTGATTATAGTAAATTATCAACATTAAATGTAAAATATAATAATGATAAATCTCGAGATTATACAAATCCAACTTTACCATCGGGTGAAATGACTTTGGAACAACAATTATCTTTAATAAGTGCAGCAGCGGCAGCTCAAGCCGGCCAACAACAGCAACAACAACAAAATCATCATCATCATCATCAAGTTGCTACCAATCCTTTAAGTGGAATGGTACCAAGTGGTTTTTCATTTTTACAAAGCGGGAATCAATTAGCTTTTGCTCAACAAGCTTTAACTGGGGGTAAGTTTAATGAATGTTAGTGTGGAAGGAGGAATTCTAACCCCGGGGCATTATTCAAGGATAAAAGTTTTCGGTTCTAATCACCGCAAAAAAATTATGCATTTTTCTAAAATTAAAAATTAATAATTACTAATAAAAAATAATTTTTTTAGATAGTCTATCAATGGGACAATCATTGGCACCATTTTTGGGACAACTAAGTGGAGGATTAAATAATGCTGCCGCAGCTGCAGCCATGGCTAACGCCAATGCCGCCCTTGGTGGAGGAGCTCAATCCGTTGTTGCAGGAATGCCATTCAGCCCAATAAATATTCTTGGAATCACCCCGGTTGTTTTGGTTTCAAATCTCAATGAACAAGTAAGTTTTCATATTTACAAAACTTTCGACCTACTACAAACTTTAAAAATAAAGGCAAATATTTCCGAAAATTAAAATTATTTATTAAACAAACTTCTAAAAAAAAATTTTTATAAAAAACTACTATACTATATCTTGTTTGTTTACAATTTTTTTCCTTCTATTTTAAGTTTATTATTACTTTTTTTTATTTTTTTACCAAAGCTACTTACTTCCAATTCTTGACTATCGCAAGTTTTTTATTTTTACTTTTTTTTGAAATAAAAAACTTTTTAATATTCAGCTTCAAAATTATATCGTTTCAGCAAATTTTTATAAAAAATTTTTTTCGTTGTAATTCTTGAAAACAAATTTATAACAAATTAAAAAAGAAAAAAGTAAAAACTTTCCAAACTTTTTCAAAACTATAAACTATCAAACCCATTTTTTAAAAAACCTTTGTGTTTATCCTTTTGTCGTTCCAATCACTAAAACACCAACCACTTTTTTCAAATTAAAATTTATATACATACCATATATAAAACTTTTAAACAACTATATATGTTTGTTTTTTTCATATTTTTTTTATTTATTTTTTATTCGTTGCTCTCTATCGCTATCCTTTTTCAGAAAATAACGCCAGATGCCCTCTTCACTCTTTTCGGTACGTGACCGTTCTATTTTATTTATTTATTGAAATTTTTTTTCTTTACACACATTTTTTAAATACAAAAAAATATAATAATAATGCCAAAGTTTGTTGTTTTACACAACTAAAAAAATAATAAAACAAAACAAAAAATAAGCTGCTTCTTTTTTTCCAATTTTTTATTTATTTTTTTTCCAAATCTTTTTTTATTTAACACTAGAAAGGACACAGAAGTGGCTGCTCGCTTTTTTTAACACTATTTTTTCAATATCCTTTTTTTCGAATGATGGAAAGAAAGAAAAACAGATATGTATGTGTTTGATCGATCGATGAAAAGCATCACACAAAAAAATGCTAAAAATGAATCGTTTTTACAATTCTATGAAATTGCTTGCCTGAATTCAATCAATCAAATTTTTTTTTGAAAATTATTTTAGCTTTAAAAACCAAAAAAGTATTGTCGGCGAATTTCGAATCTATGTAACCCATATTTTTGAAACGTTCAGAAAAATTACTTTGTTGAATCAAAAAAATTTTTTTTAAGAACAACCAAATAATGAATGGATTTGTCTCTATCCAAGAAAAAGACATGATTTTATTCTGTTTATTTTTTATTAATTTTTTTTTAAAAACCAAAAGCAAACACTTTTATTTTTTCGATTCATTTTTATTCGATCAAACAAGCATAATTTTTTTCATTTTGTTTTTTTTCCTTTCCATTTTTTTTATTAAACATTTTTTTTACGTTTTTATTTTCTTCAAAGCATTCGAGCAACAAATTGCTTTTTTTTATTTCATTTCAATTTTTTTTTTGTTGCAGGGGTATATGGAGATGTGCAACGGGTGAAAATACTTTTTAATAAAAAGGATAATGCATTAATTCAATTTGCTGAACCTCAACAAGCTCAACACGGTAAATATTTTTTTCTTAGCAGCTTTTTGATGAAAAAAATTGCATATTTTATTTATTTCTAAATTTTTAGCTATTCAACATTTGGATAAAATGCGTTGGCAAGATCGAGTGATTCGCGTGACAGCTTCCAAACATTCAAATGTTCAAATGCCAAAAGAAGGCCAACCCGATGCGGGACTCACTCGAGATTACACAAATTCCACTTTGCATCGATTTAAAAAACCTGGAAGTAAAAATTATTTGAATATTTATCCTCCATCAAATACCTTACATTTATCTAATATTCCACCAAATATTAGTGAAGAATTTATGAAAAAAGCCTTTGAAGAAAAGAAATTTAATATTGTGGAATTTAAATTTTTTCAGTAAGTTTTTCTAATCCCCAAAAAATAGGTTTCTGATAAAAACATTCAAAGCTTTTTATCTTTTTATTTAGAAATTAAAAGTCCCGTCATTAAAATAATAAACTTTCGTAATCCTTAAAATTTTCAAGAAATTTACGTAAAATTAAAACTTTGTATTTGCGTTGCGAGACCTATAAAATTAAAATTGCGTTGGAAGACCCATTTACCTTTTTTTATATTTTTGATTTAAAATAATCCCTCTCTCTTTTTTTCAGACGTGATCATAAAATGGCTTTAGTTCAATTAGCTGATGTTGAACAAGCAATTAATGCATTGATTGAATTACATAATTATAAATTAGCGGATAATGCACATTTGCGGGTGTCATTTTCTAAAAAAGGGATTACAATTTAATTTTTTTTAATTATTTTATTTTTAACTACTTTTTTTTGCTGCAATGATATTTTTTTCTTTCAATGAAATTCATAGATTTTAACAAACTCTAACATTTATAATTAATTTTGTTTAGCTTTCTTAATTATTAATTGATTTTTAAAATAAAAAAGAAAAAATCCTTTTGTAAAAAATATTTTTTAAATTTCATTTTAGTCGAACCATCATCGCCGGTCTTTATCTTTATCTTTTTTCTTTTTCATTGTGCAACCTTCAAGGAAAAAAAATATTCTATTTAAAACCTTTCTTTCTTTTTTTTAATTGAAAATTTATAGTCAAAAAAAAATGTTTTTAAACATAGCTTTATTTTTTTATATTTTAAGTTTTCCTAAAACTATTTTATTTTTTCACATCTTATCTATTTTTGTTTTTAGCTGATTTTCTATGGTAATTTTAGACAAAAAACGTTCACAAAAAAAGGCTTTTGAAGCAGCGAAAAATGATGGTAATCCGAGTTTGACAATAACATGAGGATTTTGATTACTGTCATTAATTTTTCCGCCCAAAAAAATAATAAAATATACCTTTTTTGTTAATCTTTCTCATCTAAAACATTTTTTTAATTCTTTTTAAAGCTCGAATTTATTTTTCTAATCTTTTTATTATTCTATCACCATCATTTTAATTTTATTTTTATTCACCGATGCACTCTCACTTTACTAACTTTTAACTTTGTCTTTTTCTTCTTCAATTTCATTTCATTTTTTTCACCACATGTTACCAAGAAGACACATATCATTGCTCGGTCTTCGCTCATATATAATATATTTTTTGAAATAAAATTTAAAATAATTTTGTGCGAGCGACAATTTAATTAACAACTGTTTTCTTTACAAAAAAAATTCTTCATATTTTTTCTATCCCTTTTTAAAGTTTTGTTTTTTTTATTGCATAAAAAATTATTAGTGCAATTATTATTCTTTAGTTTTTCACCCCAAAAAATTTTTTATTTGAACTTTCGCTTTTTTTTTTTTTTTCTTTCGTGTTTTTTCATTTCATTTCTGAAAAATTCTTTCAAACATATTTAAAAAAAAACATAATCGGCCCCCGGTTCCTTGATGAGTATATCTTTATCTTTTTTTTCTTTCTTTTTAGTTTATAGTTTTTATAATTATGAATTTGTATAATTACACATCGAAAAAAAAGTTTTTTTTTGTTTTTATTATTAAAATGTTATTATTATTTTTTTATTTGGAATTTAAATAAATAAATTGAAATTTTTGACATTTTTACTATTTACAATTTTTAAAAGCAAAAAAAAAAATGAAACTCAAATCTTTGATTTTTCCTTTCAAGAAATAGTGAGCTTGAAAACCAAATAATTATATATAAATATTTTTATTATCGCTGACACAAAAAACCCCGAATGAAAAAAAAATTTATTTGAAAATCAAAAGGCTGAATTAATTTATTTTTTGTTTTTAGCAGCGGCTTCTTGAACGAGTTTCATCTAAAAAAATATTTTTTCTTCAAAACTTTTTTAATATCTTCAAAAAAAAATTACCTCATTTTGAACTGATGTTCCAAATTGATCTTTAATTGCCATTTGTTGTTGTTTAAAAGTGGCGTAAGCTGTCTAAAAAATTACATACTTTGGAAAAGGAAATGGAAGAAAAGTGTAACAAACTTGGATATTTTCTGGTAATGATTTTACAAGTTCAACAATTTTAGCATCTTTTTGTTCTGGAGTTAAACCATCTTTGGTGACAATGTTAACAAATCCCTTAAACATACATAATAACTTTAATTTTTAGGATTTACCTTTGAAAACTATAAATTTAATTCTTGCAAGGAAAGTTTAAAATAATTCAAAAACTTTTGTACCAAAACTTACTCGCCGCTAATGGTTTTAAAATTTTCGTGGCAGGCCTTTCCGTTCACAAACGTTTACAGTATCCTCTTTACCTCTTTAATTTTATCTGAAGCATTATCCAAAAATGATGGATAACGAAAAGCATTGACTGCAACTAAACCAACAAAGCAAAAAATTACAGCAATCAAAACCTTCATTTTTTCTGTTTAAAGACTAAACTTAAAACTCAGAAAACCCATAATCGGAATAATTTGCTTTTATCCTTTTTTTCCGAAGCCCAGAAATTTGGTAAACAAAATAAAAAAATAAATTTAAATAAGTTTTGAATTAATTATTATTTTTCCAGCTTTTTTTTCACGTTTATTATTTGCTTTTACTGTTTTTTGTTGTTTACTTTGCTGGAAAAAAGAGTTAAATCAGAAAATTTATTCAAAAAATAAAAAAACCTGAAAACCGCATATTTTTTAGGTCAATTAAAAAACGTGAAAGCAGGATTAAACCTTTTTCTTTCGAAAGATTTAAAACCAAAACCAAACACAAAAAACTTTAACTTTTTTGAGATTTAATTATCTTGTTCAAACATGATTAATTAAAAAAGGAAAATCGCTATTAAAAACTTTTATGCATCTCTTTTTTTTTTAATGCGAGATTTTCTTGTTAGTTTTTGATTTATTTTTCTTTCACGAATTTCATTGAAAATCTTTTTTTTTTGAATAAATTTTCATTAATGGAAATTATATAAAAATCGTCAAATGGAGAAATAAAAGCAGAAAAAAAGTTAATAAAAAATCAAAAAAGCTTTAAATTTTTTATAAAAGCTTCCCAAAAATTGATGTTTAAAAAAATCAAATTGAAAAAAGTTTATTTATTTGGAAGCAATTAATTATTAAATGGCAAAACGCTTTATTCACCAAAAAAATAAAACAGAAATAAATAATTTTGAAAAAATCTAAAAGCAGAAACTTTTATGCTAATATCTATTTAAAGTGTTTTTGAAAAAAATATAAACCAACAACTTTCAATTAACATTTTTTTCATTACAGACAAGTCTCGAAATTATCGACTCTGTTTTCTATTTATTTTTTGTTGAAAAATAAAGCCAAAACTTTGATTTTGTTTTGCAATTTTTTTCCGTTCCATTCCAATAATTTTATTAATTCTTTATTGGCCAAATTCTTTCAGTTCCAAAAACCAATTAACTAAGACCCTCTTATTGACCACAAGGTATCAAATTACCTTATTTTCTTTTCTGATTTTACACGGACGACGCACCTTATTTTTTTTTCTTCTGTCACCCAAAACCAAAATAAAGAGAAAAAAATAATTAAAGTTTTCAAACAGGAAAGATAAACGAGTTTGTTGCAACGACAACAAACGCAAACCTTCTTCTTTTTCTTTTTTTTCTCCCACATTAAAAAAATCATGAAATGCAAAAAAAAAGTTAACGATTCGATTGCAAAAATAAAGAAAAAGTTTTTTCATGGAAAAAATACATATCTAAGAAAATGAACGTAATTTTTTGCTGATTTTTATTCGCTTATTTTTTGAAGAAGTTTAGAATCTTATTATTATTTCTTTGAATCACATTTTTGTAACCTCTAATTCAAGAGGTTATTCCCTTGAATTAAATCATTTTACAAACAGTTGTTGAAATGATTTCACGAAAGCCTGATCGGGTGGCAATTATTGGTGCTGGTGCCAGTGGCATTGCAGCTGCAAGGTTAGTTTTTATATTTTCCTTCAAAAAATTTTGTTTAGTTTTTTGCAAGAAAATTTGCATAAAAAATTTGCAACAACAAAAAATTGATGAAAAAAATGAAAAAAAGATTGCCCACGATCGGAATCGAACCGATGTCGTCACGGCCACAACGTGAAGTACTAACCACTATACTACGTGGGCCGAAAGCATGTCAGACAAGTGTCCTTGAAGTTTCACACCTCTGGTAATTATAAAAAATAATTAACGACAGTGAAACAATTTTTCCACTCTTTTCAATCTATTTTTTCCAAGTCAGAATTGGAAACTAAAAATGATGGCGAAAAAAATACCACATTTTTTTAGACAAGCTTTGGCTTATGGCTTTGATCCAATCGTTTTTGAAAAATCTGAAAATATTGGTGGAATTTGGAATTATTCGGATGATCCTGATGGTAATTAATTTTATGACTTCGAGATTTTTTATTTTGGGTCCCATTTTTTTAGTGAGAAGTTTATCATTTTCCACGACATGTTTGACATCCAAAGAATTAATGGCTTTCAGCGAATTTCCACCACCAGAAAAATTTTCAACTTTTATGCATCACACAGAAATTTTAGAATATTTAAATTTATATGTCGATCATTTTAAATTTCGACATCGAATCAAATTTTCCACAGAAGTTTTAGCAATTAAAAGAGCCGATGATTGGAAGGAATCTGGACATTGGCTAGTAACCATAAAAGATAGGTAAGATAGAAAAAAAAAGCTCCATAAAAAGCACAAATTTCTAAAAAGTAAATTTTTGTTGATCGTTTAGCTCTAAAAAAACTAACACATTTGGACTTTGATATTTTAATAATTCTCTTTTTCAGTGTGACTTCACTTTTAAAAAAAATTTAATATAATATTTCTCAAAAATTATGAAATTTTATTTGATGAACCTTTTTTCTAAGCTCCAAGGTGATAAATTAAATTTGCGTATTTTTTAGTTTTTTTTGGTAAATTTAAAAAAATAGGGTTGATTACTCTTTTTAAAGCCATTTTTGCACATAACTTTGTGTTATAAAATTTTTTTGAAAGTCGCGTCTAAATTTAAATTTTTTTTAAATTTTAGTGATGTCAAAGAATCAACTCAAGAATTTGGAGCTGTATTAATTTGCACTGGAATGTATTCAAAGCCGGCTCGACCATTCGAATATCGAATGGAAACGGCATTTCAAGGACGAATAAGTCATTCATCCAATTTTAAATCAGCAGCGGATGGATTTAAAAATAAAACCGTTTTACTTGTGGGTTTTGGAAATTCTGCGATTCAATGCGCGTGTGATTTGGCTCCAATCGCTAAAAAAGTTTTCCTTTCAACTCGTCGAGGTTCATGGCTTCTTCCAATCACAAATAATAATTCCAATGAACCTTGGGATATTTCATTTAATACTCGATTAAATTATTTGGGTCGAAAATTTATTCCAAAATATTTTCAAAATTGGTTATGGGAAATAAAAATCAATGAAAAATTTGATCATGTTTCTGCGGGAATTCAACCAGATCATAGATTTTTAGCTGCAAATTTTACTTTTGCTAAAAATGGTTTCATTGATTATTTAAATTCCAAGCGAATTGAAATAGTCCAAAATTTATTATCTTTCACAGAAAATGGAGTGGAATTGGTTGATAAAAGTGTTATTGAAAATGTTGATGAAGTAAGCATCTTTTTTTTTGACATTTTGAAATAAAACAAAAAAGCTAAAATTTTAAATCGTAATTTTTTATTTAAGTTTTTACTTTGAATTTTGCCATAAAAATTAAAAAATTTGTGTTGGAGTTTTTAAGTTGAAAATTATTTTACTAAATATCGGAAAAAAATCCAGGGTAAAACTCAAAGTAATAAATTTTTAAAATCCAAATGTTAAAATTCTATATATATTTTTCTGAGCTAATCCTCGTATGACTTTCTTATCTAAAACTTGTATCAGTTTTGTAAAAATAAAATTAATTTTAGCTTTCCCTCTTTCTTTATGTTAAATTTTTTTCATTTACACTTCCCTATTTAATTCTTTTAAAATCTTTTTTTTTTTAGGTTATTTTTTGCACCGGGTATTCATTTGATTTATCAATAATTGAAGAAGGAAAATTAATTTTTGTTCGTGAAAATGATTTTCATCTTTATAAACATATGTATTTGCCAGAATTAAATGAAATTTCGGATCACAACAACTTTGCTGTGATTGGACACATTCAACCCAAAGGTGGATTCTTTCCAATTGTGGAAATGCAAGCTCGATACTTTTTTGATATTTTATCTGAAAAAGCTGAACTTAAAAGCACTTTTTTGATGAAAGCTTCATTGGAAAAGAAACGATGTCAAATTTCCATTGAATATTTGAAAACCAGGAGACATACTCAAATTGTGAGTTTAATAAATTTTTAACAACAAAAAAAGTATGGAAAAAAGAAAACAAAAAAATATTTATTTTTTGAAGACATAATAAAGTTTAAAAAAAAGCGCCACAGCGCCAGAATGTTTGTTTTTTAATCAAATATTAAAACTATGAAGACAGGAAAAAGAGTAAAAACTTTCTTTAAAAAAATTCCAATTTTTTTTATCGAATTTTGGACGCTCTTACTTTACCGTTTTTTTAATGTCTTTCTTCGCGACAATAATCACAAATAATAAGCTAATTTTAAGTTTATGTTTAACAAAATCTAGCTTTTTTATTTAGGAAAATAATAGCAAACTTTTCTTACAATTATTTTAATCAAAAAAATTTTTTTACTTTTCTTACCAATCAGTTAATTTTTTGGACTTTTACAACTAAAAAAAAAGAGATTTTTATCAGAAAAAAATCAAGAAAAATTTTTTAAAATAATCTTTTCTGCTTCAAAAATGTTTTTTTTTTTTCACTTATTTTTGCTAATTTACATTCCATTTTTTTTTTCTTTCAGGAAGATTATGTTGAGTACATGGATGATTTGGCAATAAAAATAGGAGTAATGCCATCATTTATTTCGGTTTTAAGAATGCATCCAAAATTAGCATTTAAATGGTTGTTTGGCCCTTCACTTCCATATCAATATCGACTTAAAGGCGAACATCCATGGGCGGATGCTAAAGATGCCATCCTTACTGCAGACTCAAGAATGAATCCACTTGGAAAAAGTCGATATATAAAAAGTTGGCAATTAATTGCTATTATTGCTTTTGTATTATATCTTTGGATGCATTTTTGGTAAATAAAAAAATAAAGAGAATGTGAATCAAAAAAATGTAAATCTTAGAATTCTGCCATTTTGAAAGAAAATAAAAAAGTAAAGAAAAGTTTTTTTTCTTTAAATTTTCACAAAATTATTTATTGGACGATTAAAAGTTTCAATAAATGAAAATTCTTTTTCTTCATTAATAATCCGATTTAAATCAACATAAAATTTTGTTTCTTCGTTATTGTTATCGAAGCGAAAATGAATTATAGCAGGGTAAGTAGCATGTTTCTAAAAATAAGAAATTGATAAAAAAAAAGGAATTTAAATATTTTCTAAATTTTAACCTTTAAAAATTCTTAAAATAATGAAGCATCAAATTCTCCAATTTCTCCTCGAATATCATAAATAAATAAAAATTTAATTTTTTGTTTTCGTTTTAACGAAAGAAGGTTTTCCATTGTTTTGGAATTAATTACAACATGTTTGATTCTAAAAAAAGAATGTTTTTTACAACAAAAAACACACAGAAATATCCGATATTCAAAATCACAAAAATCAAAACAGAAAAATATTTTATCGAATGTCGAGAATCATGGACATATTTTTTTCAAATTATTACTAACATAAAATTAGAGTTAACTTTTTTTCTTCCCCAAAAAATATAATGAGGGGTTTGAGCTACCTTCAATATACAAAACCAGGAATTCCAGGGACTTTTTCTCAATTCGAATTTTGAACAAGTAAGGGTATGACCACTTTTTTATTCCCCATCTCAAAAATTGTTTTAATTTATTTAATTTTTTTAAAAGAGCAAATAACCAGTTTTAAAACTCTATTCTAAAAATAAAAATTTAGTTAATTCTTTTCCAAAATAAAAGGTTTCGTAAATTTTATTGGGCTATTTTTGTTTTGACAACTTGACTTCTTGTTTTTTTTTGTGTCTAAATGTAATTTCATAAATATATACTTACTGAATCCATGAAGCATTAGGAACTCATTCAACAATTCCATCCAATGGTAAAGGATTTCCATTTTCATCCCAGATACTTTTAGACAATGTCAAATATTGAGCTGTTCCAGCTTTAACTAACATTTTAAAATCTTTTAATGATATTTTTGTACAAATTTCTATCAATTTTGCTGTACATCGAGTAATAACAGATGATAAAAAATTAGGTTCCATAGTTTTATGGCGAATGTAAAATCTTTCTTGAATCCAAATTTTTTTACCAAATTCACGCAATTCATTTTGGAATTCACAAAATAAACGTTTTTCATTTTCAAGATAAGTCAGTTTTTCGGGATAATTTATTACTTCCATATTTTCATTCATCCAAAGTATCACAAAATGATAAACCATTTATAATTCGATCATGAATATATTGGCCATAAAAAAGTTTACAAGTTTGAGCAAATTTTCCTTTTAAGTCAAAACTTAAATTTTTTATGATATAATCCGCTAATGGAGAATACAATGGAAAATTTTGAGGTCTTGGATTTTTAATGGTAAAAGTTTCAGACATAATAGAGCCAAAAATATATATGTAGTATTTTTATACAAGAATAATTAAAAAGCAGATAAAATAAAAATAAAGCAAAATGGATGGTTGCTTTTTTTGCCAAAATAAAACTTGGTAGAAAGACGCGCAAATCTTTGTTTGCTTTGTTTTTAGCGGGATTGAGTTTGTTTTGCAACCTCTCAAATTTTTAATCTGAAAATTGTTTTCTTGTTTTTTTTTTGGGTTAAGTGGATCATTATTTAAGCACGTATTTTATTATGTCTTACATTTCTCTCGTTTTTGTTTTTGTTTTTAAGGCCCTCTTTTGCACTTTCTTACTGACCTCTCTTTCAAATCTTGGGACTTTTTTTGCTGTTCAAAAAAACAAAATATATATTTATTGATTAACATCGATTTTTTATTTTATAAAAACGAACACTCAATTTTTTAAAATTTTTTTTTATATTAATGAGAATCTTGAACCGCTGGTGGAAGATCAATATCTTTTCCATGATTATAAATATATGCGGCATCCAAGGACGAAGCACTGAGTTTTCGACCATACATTTTTTCATATTTTATTTTCATTTTTGTTTCCCATTCATGTTGTCGATGTTGTTCGGTGTCATCAAATTGGGGCAAATATGCATCCTTTGGTCGAGTGAGGCAATAACAAACAAGTAAAACAAAAAGAGTTCCAAATTCGATTACTAAAAAAATATAAAATTTGGGGAAATTTGTATGGAAGTTGTTGGGTGGATGACTTACCTGAAATAACGCTCATACCAAGCCATAAACCTACTTGACCACCGGTATCAGAAATAAGAGCCAAGAACTAAAAAAAGACAAAAAGTATTTATGCAAATTTTCTAAAATTTAAGTTTATGGAAAATGTGCTTTTGTTTCTTTTAATTTTTTTCTTTCCGAATCATAAAATACTTTTTAATTTTTGTCTAAAAAAATTGGTCAATTTTATAAATTTTAAAAAATATAAAAAAGAAAATTTTTTTTTTGAAAGAAATTTGCTTTTTAGGTTTTAAAACAAAAACATGCTAATTAAGCATTTTTTTACAGAAGTAAAGTTAAAAAAACTCACTGCATAAGCTTCAGTTTCAGTTAAAGCTTGATAATTCATTCGTTCATAATATATTTCAAGATAAGCTGTATTTGATTTATACCAAGCTTTACAGCTATCTTTATTATCCTTTATCCAATAAATATATTCTGGATCATCCGATGAAACACATTCAGTTGGAGTATATTTCATCGCGGGCCAATAAGCTGTGGAAAGAGTCATTTTGTAAATGGAATCTCTAAAAATAACAAATGAAAAAAATTATTGTTTTGAAAAAATTTGAATTATTTTAGGGATAAGAGTTTTGGAAAAAATAAAATTCATAGAGTTTTCGGACCAACACAAATTTTGTGTATTGAAACGAAAATAAAAACAATTTTCTTAGTTTAGAAAATCTTTAATTAATTATTTTACTTACGTGCAACTTTGTGGACATTGACATTCTTTACCAATATCAAATCCATCAACTCCATCAGAACTTATAATATTTTGAATGCAATCAACTAAAATTTATTAAACAATTTTTAACCATCAAAAAAACTTTGACAATTTTGTTTGTGAAATTCAAAACTTACTATTTGCGCTAGTTTCAGTTGTGGTTCCTTTATAACAACTTTCAAATTCTGCTGAACCATTATTAAAAGCAAATGTTGGATCATAACAACCGCATGTTTTCGTGATTTGATCTTGCAAACAACTTCGAACGCATGCTTCAACTTGATATCGATTGGTATCATAATAATTTTGTTGATTTCCACCTTCATCGGAACAATCCGAATATGGTTCAGATAGTTTGACTTTGGAAATATAATTTATTCCAACCGATGATGCAGATCCAGCAGCAGCGTAATAACCTGAAATAAAGAGTTTTTTTTGTCAAATGTAAGAAAGAATTAGCCCCGGAAACTTTTTTCAGCTTTTGGCTGTGTGGAAAATTAAATAAACAACAAATTTTTGATAAATTGTTTAAAATTAAATAAATTTAAAATGGAAAATTTTGTTTGATTTTTCCAAAAAAAATTATAAAAAAAAATTGGTCGCGTTTTAGATAATAAAAAAATGCGGCATTATTTCTCTTTGAAAACAAACTTGTTTTTGACTAACAAAATTTACATTTTTTGAACAAAAAATTTTTATAGAAACATTTAAAATTTTTCATAAAATGTTTTGCCTTTAGACCGACCTTTTTTAAAAAAATTTTGAATCTCAAAAAAGCCTTTTTTAATTTTTTATTTTGGGTCCAAATAACTTCCAGATTTGTTTTTTTACACTGTTCAATCTAAATTAATTTATTTGAAAACCCTTACCCGAAGTATAAACAAATGGATGATCTTTGGGTTCATGAACCAAAAATGCAATTCCAGCTGATTGTGACCATGGAAGATATTCAGCTTGATTGACTCTCAAAACCAACGATAAACCATAAAGAGGCCCAGCTCGAGAACTCTTTCGACTTCCATCTCCATTAAAAGTAAAACAACGGCCATAATATGGATCGGTGAGGGTTGTCCAATCCGTTTCATTACACATTTCAGTATTATATGTGCAACTTATAAATAAATCTTCATAAGAATATGTTAGATTTTTGGTTGCCTAAAAAATTATAAAAATTTAATCTTTAAATATTTATTTATTAATTTTTGATTTTAAGGAATTCGATAATTTTATTTGATTTTTTAAGGGTGAAAATAAAATAAAACTAAAGTGTAGCGCTTTTTTTTCAAATAAAAAATTAAAAAAACTGATTCATTCCGCTAAAAAAAATTTCTTCGTTCTAAATTTGTAGAAAAAATACAAAAAAGAGAGACAAGAAAAACTGCTATCATTTTTTTTGCTTTTGATATTTTAAAAGTTATTTTTAATGCTTTATTTTTAATTTTTTGTGTTTGTTTTGAGTTTGACTCTTTAAATGCAAACTTGAAAGCATTTCTTGTACGAAAAACTTTTTTTATGAAAATACAAAATAATAACATTTTGTAAGAATTTTTTTAAAATTAAATGTATTACATTAAACTCATTATGTATGAATCAAGAAAATTAAAAAAAAGATGGCTAATTGGTTGAATAAAACCAACAACAAATATAAATTTTTCTAAATTACATTGGAAATTGAAACAACTTAATTTTTATTTTGAAAATAAAACTTTCAAGAAACGTAAAAACAACGAATTTTTTTTTATTTAAAAAAAAAAGAGCTGATTCATTTGTTTTTTTTTTGAAAGAAAAAAAATAAAGAAATCGTAATAATTTTTTAAATGTTAGAGAAATAGGCTTCTTTTTATTTTTTATAAAAAAAAAAACTTTTGTATTTTTGAATATTTTATAAACTTTTTGTTTTGTTTTGTTTTTTTGTTTTCATTAATTTTTAGACTTCCTATGATTGAAAGTTGGCCGAAAACACAACAGTGAATTAATTAACAATTTTTACTAAAGTAAAAAAACTTTTTTAACTATCAAAAAAAATTTAAAAAAGCAAATAGAAATTTTGCTTCCCACTGACTTTAGTGATGATATATTTTCAGTCAAGCCAACAACTCAATGAATAGAATGCGAAAATGAAAACCAAAAAATTGTATTTTATTTGACAAGCTTCAAAGTTTAAAAAACAGACAAATTTCCAGAAACAAAATAAAAAGAAATTTAAATTTTTGTATCTTTTTTCCATAGGTTTTCTTTTAAGCAAATCAAGGGTAAATAAACTTACATCAATATCCATTGCTTGATCGGTCATTAAATTCATCCAACGAAAAGCTCGAAGCTTTTTTGTGAACGTTGTTTGAGCGAAACCAAAATTTGGGCTTGGAGTATTCAAATTATACGCGGTGATCTAAAAAATAAAAGATTTTCCCAAAATTTAGTTAAATAAAAAATTTGCATAATTTTAACTCCAATTTTTTTTTTTCAAAAACACTAAGGGTCTCTAACTGATAATTTATAATTGTTTGTTTTGATACCCAAAAAAATAGCTAACTTACCAAATCTTTAAATGGTGAATTATCTTTTGCAACGGATAATTTATAAGTATTTATATTGCAAATAGTAACCGCTGGATAAATTCTTTCACCAAATGACAAAGCTGTATCAACATTAACAGGATAGGAAAAATAATTTTTTACTATCAAAGCTTCTTGATAAATAAACATTCCACAACAAATTACAAAAACTATGATCCAACAAAGTCGCAGCCATGTAGCATTGGCTAAACCAATGTGTGGAATTCCATGAGTGGAAGTCCAAGCAGAGAAATCAATTAAAATTGATGCACATCCTTTCCAAAGTTGTCCATGAGCCATAATAGCTTTTTTTATTTCTGGCTCTTGCAACAACAATCTAAATCGGCTGCTTCTTTTTTTTAAAACCAAAAAAATGTAAGTTTTTCGTTTAACAAAAAAATGTTTTTTTGGTTTCTGTGTTTATCGTTTGAAAAGTTTCCAAGAAAAAATAAAGAAAACAATAGTGTTTCCAAGGCAATGATGATAACTTTTACTGTTTTTTAATGAAGTCGTCTCCGTCGTCGTTAAGCACCTTTGAAAAAAGATAAAAGATTTGTTAATTAAGGTTTTGTTAGCTTTCTTTAGTTTTTTAGTTTATTAAAAATAAATGCTTTGTATTTTTTTGTGACGAAAAAAAAGAAAGAAAAAGATTATGGTTTGTAAAAAACCAAAAACAATTTTTTTTAAATAATTAATTTAAAAAAGTTTATTAATAGAAAGTGAACAACTATTGTTATTGATACATATAACCTTGGCCTTCATTTTCTTTGATTACCAACCAGCAATCAAAAAATGTTCAGTTTTTTGTAGTGAAAATTTTTTTATGTAAAAGAAAAAATTCAAAATTAGATAAAGAATTTTTTGAAAATTTTAAATGCAATTAATCTTCCCTTAATTCTGCTGACTGCAACAGCCGCAGCTAAAAGATTTTATAAATCTAATCTTTCAAAAAACTAGTCTTATCATTTTCAACACCCGTTGAAGCTGATAAACAAATTTCAGCTTCGAAAAAAAAAGAAAGAATAAAATGCAAACAAGTTATCAGCAACGAACCAAGTGACTACGATGACGATGCAAAAAAAAGTAATTTGTTATTTATTTTATTATGATCGGAAAAAACTTTAATCGATTAATAAAACAAAAAAGAGAGATGGGACCTTCAGGGTATCATTTCTTGTTGAATTACGCAACACGCCTTTTCCATTTATACTTTTTCTAAGTTTTTCGAGCTAGTTTTGACTGCAAAATAAAAACATGAATTTAAAATTAATAATTATTGCTTCAATTTTGGCTATTTTTGTTGCTGCTGTTGATCGAGGCCATCAACAACAAAACAACAATCAGGTAAGTCACATAAGAAATAATACTCATAGTCTCTTTACAAAATTTTTTGATTTTTTTCGTTTCATAATTTCATAACGGTTTTTTTCTTATCAGTGTACTCCCACGAAAATTATTTAAATAAATTGTGTTTTTCTTCCGGAAGTTATCTTATTTTTATTTTTTCAGCCCAAGAAGACCTTCCTAAACCGCAAGCATCCAAAAAAGATGATGTGGTTGAACGAATTTGTAAAAGTGATCCAGATTTTATGTTTTGTAAACAATATATGAGAGGTGAAATGGGTGAAGCTTCCATGGTTCCTTTCCCACATTTAAATGAACCAAAAGATGGAGAAAAGAAAAGAATTTTAATAATTAAAAATGAATTTTATCCCAATGGAACAGTTAAAATGTAAGTATTTTTTGTCTTAAAACGATTGATTGTTTCGCAGCGAAAATAAAGATTACAATTCTAAATTATTTTTACTTTATTTTTTTTAGGCCACCAAATATTACATTGGATGAAAAAAATGAAAGAGAATTGGCTCAAATAAAAAAAGTTGATCATAAACCCTTTCAACCCAGCAATAATTGGGGATTTGAAGAAGCTCCGCCATTAAAACCTGGAGAAGAATTGCTTCCTGAACCAACAACTTCTAAGGTGCCTATTTCTTCACGTTCACGCAGCAATTCAAAGCCTTAAATTTCTTTTATTTTTACTTTTTGATTAATTTGCTTTTTTTGCTTTTATAAATGTATTGTTTTTTGTTCAGCGTTTGAAATTATTTTAAATGCGATTTTTTTTTTGAATATTGATAGTCCAAACAAAAATGCAGGAAATTTTGCATTATTTTTTAAATTTTTGAGACAATAAAAAACTTTTATTAAGAATGCTTTTCTAAAATTTGAATATTAAAATTGTCGGAAGGTTTTTTTAAACCTTTTCTGAAAAAACAACAAAAAAAAGCTTTTTCCTATGATTTTTGTCAAGCAAAAATTTAAATTATTCATTCTGAAAACTTGTCATATATTTTTTTTATTTCTCAAAAATTTCAAATAAACAAGCTTTTATCATTTTCGAAACAGAAAATATTAGAGATTTGGTGGAATTATTTTTAGCCTATTGAGCCGAGATAATCAATCAAAAACTAATCGCATTTATCAAACATTTTCTTTCCTTATGTTTCTATACTTTATTTTGCTTATTTTCTGTTTTTTTTTTTGCTGTAAAAGATAAATAAAGAATTTTGCAGAATCAAACATTCCTTGAATCTTCTTCTTCAAGCGAAAATTCACAAACAAATGAAACAGAAAACTTACAAGAAGAAAAAATAAATGAAGAAAACGAAAATTTTAATTTTGAACTTCCTCATGATCATCGACCCGTGGAACTCGAAATAAAATATCCCGCGGCTTTGCCCAATTATCGTCAAATCCCAGAACCGAGAACGGGATTATTGAGTGGCGTAGGAACTATCAATGTTGGATATGGAGTTGGCGTGCCAGTTCCAGGGTCACCTGATGGAGTTTCAGTTGGTGGACGAGTAAGCATTTTGTTTATTTACAAATTATAATTCTTCAAAAAAATTTGTTTGTGAAACAAAAAAATTGAAGAATTTGCATTTTTAAGGTTTTGATAGAAAAGTTTTTAGGTTGGTGTTGGTTTTGGTGGAAGTGGGCCAGCATGGAAAATTCCATATTTTTTTAATAACCAAGGCGAAGCTCAAAGTTTAAATGATTATGATGGAGATAAACGAAATATAGTCCCAGATAGAGCAATTAAATATTATCGTTATCAAGTACTTTTGGCTCGAGAACTTGCACGACAAAAAGCAAAGCAAATTGATGCTTCCGAACTGCCTAATAGTCAACGACAGCGAAATTAGCTAAATTAAAAAAAAAAGTTTTTATATTTGAAAAAAATGTGCAATGATTTATTTTTGTTATCGGGTTTTTTATTTTATTCATTGTCCAAGAAAATATGCAATAAACAAAAAATTTTTTTAAAAATTATAAGTAATTTGTTTTGCATTTTATTTTTATTTTTCTCTTTTTAATTGCATACATAACCCAATATTGTTTTGTTTATTTTTATCTTTTATACTTTTTTGTTTTTTTTTTCCTGCCAATTTGGGAACGCACATAAATCATTCTTAAATGAATATGAATCGTAATAAAATAAAGAGCATCTAAAACCATAATTTTTTAAATAAAATATATTTAAAAGATTTTTTAAAGCAGAAAATAACTGAAGAAAACATATACAATATGTTTGTTTTTCGTTAACATTTTTACTTCTCCAAAATTTTATTTTATTTTTTATAATCAAAAAGTTAAACAAAACAAAAACTTTTAAAACATTCAAAAAAAGAAGAAACTACGCAAAAATATGTAAGTTCACTTTTTTTTCGATAAAAAAAGAAACAACCAATGTTAGCAGAAAAAAGGAAGCTAGTAAAGTCTTTTTTTATTGATTTTTTTTCTTCGATTAAAAAGCATAGGAAAAAAAGTCTGTCCATGTCATTTAAAAAAAACCACGACACAATAAAAACTAAAACTAAAAATGTGCTTGCAGGCAGCTCAGAAACGCATGTTTACAAGAAAGTATCGAAAAGGATTATCTCTTTTTCGTGTTACAAATAAATAAATAAAAAAGAGATATCTTTTTTTTCAAAGTTAGAAACTGTAAAATTTTGGATTTAAATATATTTAATTAATTTTTAACTTTTTTCCTTTCTAGTAAAACATGTTGTCATTTATTTTTTCCGTGTCAATTTACTTTTTCATTCACAAAAAAATGAAAAGAGAAAATTTGCATAGACATGAATGAAAACGCAGAAAAGTGTTTTGCATTCTCATTTCATGGAAAAGGATTGGTGTTAAGTGGTGGTTTTCTTTTAAGGAAGCATTAAGGACCAAAATAATTGTAGATAGTATTCAGCAAAGGGATGTGATACAGTAAATAAGAGCTATGCTAATTCATTTTTATTTTCTTTGCCGGCCGAAGGCCGGCGTAGCTTCTAGTATTTATTAATGTGGCTTAATTGCGTTTTCTTTTAAATGAAATTAACTTATTTTATAAGGGATTTGCATATTGTTATTAGATTTCCGAATTCCTTTTGAATATTCAGTATGAAAGCGTATTTAAAAGTTTCTAAATTCCGTTTTCTCTCTCTTTTCGCATTAATTTCTAAACCACTGTCAAAATGTTTTCTTTTTTTGTGATAATTTTTTATTAAAGAAAATAAACGAAAACAAAAGTTTTTAAATATTCAAAAAAAAGAAAACAAAGCAAAGATGTTAGTTAGACTGGTATATTTCAACAAGACAAAAAATTTTAGTGGCTGTTATCATTTTCTTTTTCGCTTTTATTGATTCTTTTTAAAAATAAAAATAAAATGTGTTTGTCTTTCTGTGAAACAGCGAGGACCAAAAAATATGTTATAGAAATCTATGAGGAAAAAATTGAACTATCTGCTGCCAGTCAGACACAAGAAAACAAAAAATTATATCTAAATTTTACACAGCTTTTTAAAATCTTGAGAGATAAAAAAAAATGTCGAAGTTTGCGGTGATTTTTTTAAATCGATGTAATTTTTATTCCATTTTTTATTTTTATTTTCCTTTGATGCCTCCATTATGACATTTCATTTTTGAGAAGAAAATTATTTTTTAATTATGGAAAAAAGGGGTATGAAAAAGTCGCTAGAAAAAATAAAATGCACATTGAGGAAGTTAATTCCCTTTTTTTAGGGACGTATGTCACACGTTTGTCTGTCTGGTTTTATTCAATGATTAAATTTTTTTTATATTTTTGTATTATTTTTTTTTGAAACAACAAATTGGATGGTTTTTCATATATTCTCTGAGTCCATCATTTTCCTTCAAGGTCGATGTTGGATTGAGGAGATTCCTGAATCTTTAAAAATTGCATTTTATTATTAAATGATTATGATGGAGATTAACGAAATATAGTTCCTGATCGAGCAATTAAATATTATCGTTATCAAGTACTTTTGGCTCGAGAACTTGCTCGACAAAAAGCAAAACAAATTGATGCTTCATAATTAACTAATAATCAACAACAACGACGAAATTAGCTAACTCTTGTTTAATAAACTTTTTGTTATCGGGTTTCATACTTTTTTCCAATTTTGTTTTAAAATTATTTGTAATTTGTGTTCCTTTTTTTTATAAAAAGAACCAACTTTTAACCTTTTTTTACTTCTTCTGCCCTCCTCCAACTTCCATCTGCTTTTTTTAGAATAAGGTTTTCTTAAAATTTTTGTAAACATAGGGCTAACAAAGAAGCTTTTTAAAATATGATATAATGGGCCCCCTGAGTCTCGGTTATAGAATTTTTTTTATCTTTATTGAAAATTTCTTCGTTTTCGATTTCAAAAAAGTTTATATTTTTTACTTTTAAAAATATTAAAAGTAATGTTTTGGTTTTTTATCCAACAAAAAAGATCTTTTTTTAGCCAAATTTTCTTTTATTTAAAATAAAAAACAAAATAAAAAAGCTTTCAAAATATTCAAACGTAAAAAAATAATATTTGATTTTTTAAAAAGCATAAAAAATAAAATGTGTTTTAAAATGCTTGCTTGCTTTCATTTTGTTGACAACAATCAAACCATCGTCTCGCTTTTTTTCTCTGTGTTTCCTGTGTGCTTTTAAAAAAATGCAAACGATAAAAGAAGAAAATGGCTGTTTTTTTGTAACACTCACACGCATTTGCAATGATTTGCTCTTTCTTTCTTTATTGATGAATGTTTTGAAAAGAATTTAAGCAATTTTTTAAACAAATTGACGACCTTACGGAAATTGTTCCTTTATGAACCCTTCCAAAGATTCCTCACAGCAGAAGGAGATGAATTAAATTTACATATAGCTTTGATTCTAGAGAAAATTAATAAAAGTGAAGCTGCTGGTTTCCAAACAAAATTTTTTTTTCTCCTTTTCGCTAGTTTGGCGAAAAAAATTTAAAGTTATTTTTGTTTAAATGTTTCAATTTTTTATCCTATTTATTCATTTTTTTTTTGTTATCCATATGTCCCGCACATAGCATTTCAGAAATTTTGTAACATTTGCACATGAAGAACATGTTTAAACCATCTTAAATTAATTATTAAAAGCATTAAGAAAATTTATACACAAAAAATGTCGGTTTGCAAAATGCGGATCATTTATTAATTTTTCATAATATTTTTTGATTGAAAATATATATCCACAAAAGTCAAACAAAAAAATTAATAAAATATTCACAAAAAAATAAAATCAATAAAGTATAAAAAAAGTTTTTTATGTTTAAAAAAGTACATAAAAAAGCAATAGCGCCTGCAAGCGATCGATAAATATGAAAGTGATTTATCTTTGGTTCTTTTCAAAAAAAAACTTCTTTGTTTTTGTTTTATTTTTCTCTTTCTCGTTATCTTTTTTTAAACTTTTCATTGATTGTTTTGAACCAACATAAATGTTCATTTTTGGTTTATAATTATAAAATATTAAAAAACCTAAAAAAAGTAAGAAAAGTTTTTTCCAACTAAAGCAAAGTAAAAAAAATAAATAAACAAAAGTGTTCTCTCTCTCATTTGCTTTTATTGATTCTCCCTCTTTTTATTTTATTTTTGTTTGTTCGCCTTTGACACACTCTTTCAGTGAACTTAAACATGCCTCTTGTATCCATTAAAAAAGCTTATACTTGCAAAACTGCTTTTTTTCTCAAATATGCAGTTAAAACTTACGCATTAATTTACACACGGATAAAATAAATGGTTGATATTTTTTCAACAAAGCTCGATAACATTTGGTAATATTTTTATTACATTTAAAAATTTGCAAAAATTAATTTTAATTTCATATATTTATTTTTTTCTTGTTTAGAAAACTTTCACATAGAAATGTTTTTAATTTGTTCCAAAATCGTATATTTAGATCAGCACAAACTTTTCCAAAAAAAACAATAAACATAAACAATATTTCTAGAAAAACGTTTGTTTCTTAAAAAGTTTGATTGCCCATTTTGAAATTTAAATTTAAACAAAGTCGTTAATAAACCAAAAATGAAGAAAAAACTTATAAAATATTTAAAAAAAGGAGAATGAATAAAAAAAAAAAGAATGCAACTTTGTATTTATAAAAAATGTGTTGTGCAAGTAAAAAAAAAAACGTGGTAGCGTCTCGAAAAATGGCTGGCTGCAATTTGTGAGAAAGAGAGAAGCATTTTTTGTTTGTTTGTTTGGAAAAAAAATATTCCCTTTTTTTCTTCGAATTTTATCTTTCTTTTTTTCATTTTTTGAACGCAACAGCCGCACTTTCTTTTTTTTGTTGTTGCTTAACAATTGTTTTTTGTTTTGTTTTGAATATTTTAACACATATTTTTTTGATTATGGAATAAGCATTTTTAACAAAAAAAAATTCCTTTTTTTTTTGTTGTGAATCTCATTGTCAAACGCAAAAGTTTTAGTTACTTGAGAATAATAGAAAGCTGTAATATAATAATAATATTAGCACCATGAATTTTTTATACTCTATGATCACTAAAATAGATTAACCTAATGGCTTTACAGATATAACAAACTCAAAAATAAAATAAAAAAGAAAGAAAGTAAATCCAACAGTAAAATGCCAAAATAAAGCATTTCAATGTTCAGAAGTTAACAAAAAAAAAATACGAAAATTATGTGATCATGTATCGGTTATTCATTGTGACTATAAACAAAAATAAATATATTTTATATAATTTCGACTTTACTTACTATAATGAAGTCAATGCAATAAAAATCATAATAAAAAAATATATAATTGGAAAACAAAAAAGAAAATATTTTTTGTTGGGTTTAAAAAAATTGAATTATCATTTTTCGGGGAACTACATATACTCTATAATTTTTTTTAAAAAGATTTTTATTTGCTTAAAAAATATGTAAAAGATTAATTTATTGAGAAGTATCAATAAAGAAATACAAGACATCGTAGAATAGACTTTTATGCCATTTATTTCTGAAAAATAATAATTTTAGAAAATACATATTTATGTAACTTACTTCCGCTTTTTTACCTTACTTTTTTTTATCGGAAGTTAATACTAAAACTTAAAACAAGGAGGAAGGAACCATGCTTTCTATTTTCTTTAAAAAGTAGAAATCATAAAATAAAAAAAATAGCAGGTGTTATTTTTATTTAAAGAAATATTTTTATTTTAAAAAGTTCCTCTTTTTTTTCTTCATTTGCTTTTTAAAATAATTATACATCTTTCAAAAACATAGAAAAAATTTTTTAAAAAAGTTGTGTAGTGTTTAATTTTATTTTGTGAACCTTAAGTTTTCTGTTAAATTCATTTTTGACACAAAATTTATTAATTAAGCATAATTTTTAAACCTTTTTTCTTGGATTTATTTTAACATTTTTTATTCCGCTACAAATTAGAGTTATATTTACATTTATTCTTTTCTTCGCTTTATGTCTGAGACTCCTTTTTTGAATATTATATGCTAAAATACTTTTTTTTCCAAATTTTTGATAACAGCGAAATTCAAGTTTCATGGGATCAGAATTATAAATAAAAAAAAAGAAAGGATAAAGCAAAAATATTTTTATTATTAATGGTTACATGTCGTTGTTGTCGTAGTTGTCGTCGTTGTAGTATTTGAAATAATATTAGGACAAAAGCATTCCATTATTTCACAATCCCTGCATCCTTCACCACAACAGTTTTTAGGAATATAATGTTCACACTCTTTTATTAGATTATCGTTGGCAAGAAATTGGTTAGAATCCAAATGGCAAAGTTCGCTATATCGTTTACCAAATTCACTGCCACAACTAACTTTAATTTGTTCACTGCATTCGGCATCGGCAAATGAGCTTATTAAAAGGATAACACAAATAAGGAGAAACATAAAACGAGTCATATTTTTGATGATGATAAGTAATGAGTAATTGAAAATTGGGTTTTTGTTTTAGCTTCGTCAAATTTTCCCACAAACTCCGTTTTTTAAAACGCTGATAATTAAATAAAAGCCTTTATTAGTTGTTAGAATTGGTAGAAGAGAAGCGAAAACTTTGCTTTTATAAATATTTTAATTCCATCAATAACAAAAGAAACAAAAAAAATTTATCACGAATTTATTATCAATGAATGAATAAAATAATTTTTAGTTTCACAAACATTTTTTAAACCAAAATGAATGTGAAATTTTTAAGCCTTTGTTTTTGAAGCATTTACGTTTTTTTGTTTAGAAAAGGGAATGTTAGAAGAAGAAAAAATGCGACGAAAACATAAAAATAAAAAAAGTAAAAAAATTGTATTATTATTCGTTGATTAATAATTTATTATATTTTTGTATTATTTTTTTTAAACAACAAATTTGATGATTTTTCATAAATTCAAATGGATGCCATTTCTCAACCGTGACCTCGGAAAGTCTGAAAAAAATTCCATATAATCCCCAGAATTTCAGCTATCGATTGCAAAAACTTCTTTTTTTAGATCCTTCCTCATCTTTAGATTTTTCTTACTTTTTGGATCCTCAAAATAAAGCAACCACTCATCACTGCTTCATTTTCACTTCAATAAAAATCAGAGTTCATTCCTCAAACATTCTTACAAATGAATGAACATTTTTACGCTAATTTTTTCATTCATTTTTTCTTTTGGTTTGGATCTTACTTCAAATCTCAATGTACCTCACAGGATCCGTCTCCGGTGGATCCAACCCTCATTTTTAGATTTCACCTGATACCCAACATTGTTGTGACTCCGACAACACGAATGATAATTCAAATATGCGCTGCCTCAGGCTTTTATCTTAGTTCGCGAATCGCGAACTAAGATAAAAGCCCTGCCTCAAATCGTATCTCAGGGTCTCGTGTGGAATCTGGAAGCTTCGCTTCCTAGAATTTTTAGGCATCCATGAGTCCAATTTTGCATCCATTTCTGCTTGGAAGTTTTCTGCTGCAACATGATTATCCTGAAAGATAAAAACGAGCAGATGGATGCTTCTGTAATATTTTAAGTTGTTGGGTTGTAAAAAAAGCAAAAACCCTAAATCATGATGGTGGTCATTCGTGCTTTATTATTAAAATATGACCTGCCAAAGTTGTTTTTGAAAAGAGGCAATAATAATCAATAATCGTTCAATTAATAAAGGTCGAAAAGAAAAAGGAATTGGGTCCATATTTTTTTTCGAGGTCAACGAAAAGCGTTCGTTGTTGATAACCAAAAATGCTCTCATTTAATTATAAACTTTTTTGTATTCAACCGCTGCATTTTTTTTGCCACAAATTAAATAATCCCTTATTTTTTTAGCATCAAAAATGATTGAAAAGATGGCGTTCAATTGCAAGAATCTTCGAGTCCAGAAGTTTCCATTCTCTAAAAAATTTATGGAATATTTGGTTGAATTTGCCAATGCTAAAATTATGCAAAAATTCCATCGAAGCTGTAAATATTTTTACATCGAGGCTCCATATTTTATCGTTGATTCTTTGGATTTTGGTTGTCCAAAGCGGCGAATCGAAAATATTGAATATGATGGATGTTTGGATTTTATGGATAAAAATGAGTTTGAAACATTTCTTCCGAAAATTGATAATATTTGGGTCACGAAAACAATGAACCTAAAACATTGTGGTCACGAACTCATTGATAAAATTATTCGATGCGATGCTTCTGAAGTTTCAATTCCTGGAAAAGAAATTTCATTTGAAAAATTCCAGATTTTAACAAAATCAAAAAATGTGGAAAAAATCTCGTTGAAATCAGTTTTAAATTCTGATGGATCTGAAATGCCATTGGAAGATATTTTAGTTTTCATTCCAAACCTTTCATATATTTATTTTTACGAAAAGTGTCATGTCACTCCAGAAACTATTACTAAATTAAATGAAATTCCATGGAAACAAAAAATTAAAACCTTTTATTTATCAAATATTGATGAAGAATTAGATGTTGGGCAGTTTTTCAATTTTGTTAAGGTCAGCTTTAATTTTTTTCGCAAGTTTTCATTATTTAATTTTTAGAATCATTTGGACTCATATTCCGAAATAACTATGTACTTCAATGATTACAAAAATAATGAAAAATTCGCAAAAGAATATAATAAAATGGTCGAAGATTCTTTTCTAAAAATGCATAAATTAAGATTATCCGATAATAGTTACATTAATCGCACAAAAATGTGTAAGTCTTATTTATTTATATTTTTTTTCACATCAACATAATCATAAATGGAGAGAATTATCAAAGAAAAGAAAAATGTTGATAAAATTAAAAGGAATTTCAAAAAGAAAAAATTCTAACTTTTTTTAGAGAGCATTTTATTATTCTTTATTTCTCCCTATAAAAATCTTTTGTTAATAAACTTAAACTTTATTTATTTTTAGTCGTGAAAGGAAAAAACTCTATCATATTCACTGTTCAAAATATTAGAAAACAACAATATTTTACTTTGCCATATTCCATGATGAATTATATTTGCGAAAATTCCAATGGTAAAATTATGGCAATATTTTATCAAACTTGCAAATATTTTTACCAAAAATATCCATTTTTGATCGTGCAATATATAAATTATTGTAAAGATACATTAATCAAATTCGAAGGTAATAAACAATTATATTATGTGGATAGTAATTTATTAAAAATGCTTGATAATATTTGGATTACAAATCGAATTAATTTCAATTATTATGAACCTAAAGAATTTTTAAATAAAATTGTTCGATGTGATGCAGAAGATGTAACGTTTTTATATGATCCACGTCAACATCTACCATCACCATTAGCATTGAATGCCTACAAATTTTTAACAAAATCAATTAAAAAATTTGATTTTACTTGTCAAAAGATTTCGGGCGCGGATGGAAAACTTATTTCAGTTCAAGAATTATTGGAATTTCTTCCAAATGCAAAAAGTATTCGGTAGGAAAATTTTGATTTAAATTTATGACTTATTAGTTTTATGAAATTTTATTTTAGTGCAATGGTTCAAGGCATTTCTCGCCAACAACAATACCAACAGCATTCAACTTCAAAAGTTTTACCTCCTAGAAAATTTATAATTGAAAAACTCGATCTAGAATTTTTTTATGAATCGACGAATATTGATGCTCATTCATTTTGGAAATTAATCAAAGTATGGAATTTTTATTTTGTATTTAGAACTTTTTAAAATTTAAATTATTTCAGAACACCCTTGCTCCTAAATCTTATATATATTTAAAATTTTGCCGATTAACTGATAAAACATTTTTGCCCGAATTTAAAAGAGAAATGAAAGCCAAAATAGAAACTTGGAGACCTCAAAATGAAAAGCCCTCATTTACTTGCAATTAATATTATGTTTAAATTCAAAAAAATTCTTTTTCTTATTTTATGCTATCACATTTGGATTTTTTCCCAACAAATTTTCCTAAACAAAATAAATGAAAAAAAAATCAATAAAATATTCTAAAACACAGTTTTAAAAAATCAACAACAAAAAAACTTTCTTTGCAAGTTTTTTTTTGTTTTTTAATGATCGACAATGCAACAACATACGCATTCTTTTTTTTTCTCTCTCTATTGTATTATGGAAAAAAGTGGTATGAAAAAGACGATAGAAAAAATCAATTGCACATAGAGGAAATTAATTTTTTTTTTGGAGCCAATAACACTCGTTTGTCCATTTCAAATTATAAAATAATTATAAGTGAAAAGAGAATCTTTTTTAAAAATCTTTGATTTGCAAAATTGACAAGTAAATAAATTTATTATTACTTTTCTGCCATCACATATTCTTATATTTTATGAGAGTTTTTTGGCAATGGTTTTTCAAAATATAAAAAAAAAATTTCCGTTGTTATTATGATGTTATATTTGAATCAAAAACTTTTTAAAATATCCAAGAGAGGTCCGCCGGAGTATCCGTTACAAAACTTGTTAATTCTATAGAAAATTTTTACGATTTTGATTTTAAAAAAGTTTATATTTTTTGACTTTTAAAAATATTAAAGTAATATTTTGATTTTTATCCTCTAAAAACCGATGTATTTTTTGCAAAATTTTTATTACTTAAAGGGACATAGCTATTTCATGCCTTTTCAAAAATTTCGATACTGGGGCTGATAGGAACAGTTGGGGCGGCGCGTGTTTGAATTACCGTGTCACTTCTGTCTTACACGGTAATTCAAACACGCGCCTTACCAAGTGTAACTTGCAGTGCCCGCAAACGAAATTTCAAAAAAGGCATGAAATAGCTATGTCCCTTTAAATTAAAAAATAAAATAAAAAGCCGTCAAAATATTCAAACAAGAAAAAAAAGTTTTTTTAAAGCATCAATAAAAAAGTGTATTAAAGTATGCCGCTTTAAAAAAAATAGGGATGGCCGCTTGGCTAAATAAAATGGGTGCTAAATTTTACTGTTGTTGATCGTATGTTTAGAAAGTTAGAACGTGAACAAGATTGTTGTGAGTAAATGGATGTTTTTATTTTTGAAGTTTTTGATCGTCCAAATGGTGTCATTAATTATTTAATAACAACCAATCACTTTTCTTTATCAAGCATCGTGATACCCAAGTAATTTTCACCACCAAAATAACCATGATTTATTTTTCAATATTTATTTTTCAAAACAAAAAAAAGCATAAAACAAGGAAACAGAGAGATAAATAAATCACAAAGAAAAAAGAAAGAACAAAGTAAATAAAAGTAACCAACAAAGTTATTCCATAAGTGGATCAAATCGAACAGCAATTGATGGTTTTTCATTTTGCGGAATCCAAGAGTTCAATTTTGCATCCATTTCTGCTTGAAAGTTTTCTGCGTAAATTTGATCATTTAACCATAAATTGACACGGGCTTTGGGAGCAAGTGTTTTCTGAAAAATCGACACTTTTAAGAAAAAAATGTAACAAAAACTAACTTTTAAAAGATCAAAGAACAAATCAGCATTGAAAGGATAATCACAATCAAGATAAAGCCATGTGATTTTGTTTTTTCTTGGAGGTGAAGCAACGTTGACAGGATTTGGATGAATAACATAATGAACATTAGCGCTAAAAAATGAATTGGATTATTAAATAAACGATACAAACAAATCATACCTAATACAAAGAGTATTTGGTAAATGGAACAATAATTTTTCAAGTGAAAGAAGATTTCCATCATCATCCATAATATTTGTGTAAGACGAGTTCCAATGAGTTACGCTACCAGATTTCGTTAAAGTAATAAAATCTTTCATTGAAAGTGAAGGAAGGTGGAGTATAATTTCTTCAGCATGACATTGAATAATTTTTCTCATCAAAATTTCGTCATACCGCCAACATTCAATCTTCTTTGCAATCCAAATGTTTTCCATAATTTCCATAGTTGCATCATTATCAATGTTAAATACGACACCATCAATCTTCATAGAAATTAGTCCTCGTCTGCGGATTTTAATTTTATCGACAATACAGTATGGACGCTTCTTGTAAAAATGCTTGCAGGTTTGGTATAGTTTCCACAAAACTTCAGCATTAGCATTCCATAAAATATGTTGAGTTACAGGATACGGAAGAGCAAAGTATTGACGTTCCATATTTTCTTCATTGAAGGTAATCGTGTTAGCCATTTTCGCCTAAAAATAAAAAGTGTATTATTAAAGTTTTTAAAGACAGAAATGATGAATTCAAAATAAAAGCGCCGGTAGTAACATAGCAAAATTATTGAAGAGTGTGAAAATGGAAGTACGAATAAATAAATGTCTATGGATAATTGCAAAAAAAAAATGAAGTCAGAATAAAGTCATAATCACATACTTTCTTAAAAAACTTTCATTTTTTTAGAAATGAATTTTAGCAGGATTCTAAAAAATGCGGGAAAACGTAAAGTAAAAAGTGAGCATTCGTTTTAGGAATTTTGACATCCATTAAATAGATACCCGAACATTGTAGATTGCAATTTTTAAGACCATTTTTTGTTTTTGTGAAATATGAAAGAGAAATATTTATGTTACTTACTTCCGCTTTTTTATCTTCATATTTTTTATTGGAAATTAATACTAAAATAAAAACAAGGAACCATGGTTTCAATTCTTTAACAAATAGAAATAAAAAAAATAATAAAAAAAACTAGCAGGTGTTTATTTAAAAAAGTTTTTATTAAACAACTTCCTCCTTTTTTTTCTTTTCTTGCTACTTAAATAAATTACAACCTTCAAACGTATTAATAAGAAAAAGGCTTAAAAAAAGTTGTGTAAGTGTATTAAATTTCTTGAAAAACCTGTGATAATCAAAATTAATCAAAAAATTATTATCGTATATTTTTGTGTTTATGCAATTTTTTAATTTTAAAATATTTAAAAAAAATTTATTTTACTCACGCTTTTTGACTTACTTTCGAATACTGAATTTTTTCATCTTCATTAGCAACAAAGTTCATTTCAAGTTCTATGAGACTAGAATAATAAATTTATTTAATTTAAAAAATAACATTTCGTTAATACGAATTAAATTAATTTGTGACTTCTTAAATTTTCACACATTTAAAAAACTTATAGAAAAATGAAATAAAAATGTTTTCTTACACTTTATTAATTTAAAGAAAATACTTTTTATTAAAAAAACAGCATCAAAATTTAAGCCGAACTTTAAATTTAGTTTTAGAGTCGCTGTTGTTTGGTAAAAATGATTTTATGAACTTTTTTGCATTTATTCGAGCTTAAATTTGATGATTAATTTTTTTATGAAACAATAGATTTCACAAATTTATGAAATAATTATTTTTTCGTTAAATAAAAAAATGCTTTAAAAATGCTTAGTCGTAAGTTGTTTTCTGAAAATTTTTTTCCTTGATTTAGAAAAATAAAATTTTTTTTAGCGGTGGCCTTTCGAATCCTTGGAAGTTCCATTCTTGGTTCCGCAGTTTTTCTTGGAATAAATACAAATATTTTATTAATTTATTTGGTTTCTCATACGAGTGTCTTAGAATTACGTCGCTATAAAAAAATGATAATTCAATTTGCAATTTTTGATATAATTAATGGAATTATTATTAGTTCTGTTGCGCCCGTAAGTTCCATGCGTCAAATATTTTTTGTTACCATACCAAAAAAGAAAAAATGATGAAAAAAATTTTTATATAAAATTAATTCCTTTTTTCTTAGAAACTAATCCCAATTTTTTTTGGTATGTATGCAAACATCAAACCACAGCTGCAGCTGATATATGTTTGTTAAAAGAGGAACTTCTTTCTTGAGGACGCATTAATTCAAAAAAAGACAAAAAAAATAATGGAATGAATTTTTGATTCTTATTTTTTTCAAAAAAAAATTATAAACATTTGAGAATTTACAAATTACTTTGATTAATAATTTTGTTTTAAATTCAAAAGAACTTTCATCATTCATATTTTTAGTTAGTGGTAATAATAAATGGTGTACAATTTTGGTTTCAAGCTGAAGGCGGATTGCTTCGATTCACTCCACTTCCAATAAATCATGGTTTATTATTACTTTGGTTATTTTTTCATTTTTTTAGTTTAGCGGTAAATTTACTTTCTTTCCAAGGAAAAAACTTACTTTGAGAACGAATTTTTATTTTTTAGGTCGTACCTATTCAATTTGTATATCGATATCTTTTATTATGCAAGTGAGTCTTAAGAAAAATAATTTTTCCTGTCTTTAAAAAACTTTGTTATTTTTTTTAGAAATGTTTTAATTAAAAATAAAATTTATGCTTCATTATTTTTAATTCCAACTATATTTTCTATGATTCATATAATTCTTTCATATTTGACAACCCAAGTGAATTCAGATTTTAGTGATGCAACCATGAATCATTTATCAATGTTTTTTGATTTGGATGATCCAAGAAAGAGAATGTTTTTTACTGTGGGGCAAAATGTAAGTTTAAAATGCATAA